>OY821517.1:275153464-275603464 GCA_963682025.1 Cordilura impudica | reverse complement strand
ATTTGCTACGCACGATCTCTGTACTCCAGAGAGGTCGCCATATAATTCCTGCCGGCCACGCCTGCTTCTACACCCACTTTTTATACAAAATTAATTTTCTGTTTTTTGGTATATTTGTTCACTATAGAAATTTTTATTTTTCTAGCGATGTCTAAAATTTGGTCACACGATTTCTATACTACAGAGAAGGTCACCATACGCTTCTTACAGGCAACGCCTGCTTTGCGCCAACTTCTAAGTATATAAAACTTATTTTTTTCCTTTTATTTGTTTCTTTATTTGATTGCTATACAAACTTTTATTTTTCAATGGCTTTCTCCGAAATTTAGTACATATTCCAGGGAAGGTCGCCATATGATTTTTACCGACCACGCCTACTTTTACGCCCAATTTTCATATAAAATTCACATTTTGTTGTGCGGTATATTTCTTCCCTATACAAATTTGTACTTTTCAACGGATTTCTCTGATATTTGGTTTACACGGAAATAACTACACGGTGAACAAATTTCCCAAACTTAAAAAAAGGCACCCAAAAGAAATGAACAAATTCCCCATTTTTTTCTTAATCGAAAGAAAAAATGAACTTACTCCCCAAATTCATTCCTTAATTATTACATATTTTTATTTAATGAATTTTGTGAAATATTTATTTTAGTGAACATTTGCATACTGCTCTCAATATATGTCCTACAATAAATGCATTTAAAATGAGTATTCTTTTCAATAGCATCATAGCTTAGCTAAAATATCGGAATGATCTGAAAAATATATTTTGACAATTAAAATAAGTTGGAAACAGCTTCGCGGCAGCACAGGTGTGGTTGCCAAATGCGCGGAAGCGGCGCGCGGCGAGCGACGCGGACGCGACGGATGCGGACGCGACACGCTCGCGGAACACAGCTCAGCTACAATATCGCAACGATCTGAAAAATATATTTTGGCGATTAAAATAAGTTGACAACTGCGCGGCAGCACGGGTGTGGCTGCCAAACGCGCGGAAGCGGCGAGTGGTGCGCGACCGCGGACGCGACGCGCTCGCGGAACACAGCTCAGCAAAAATATCGCAATGATCTGAAAAATATATTTTGGCGATTAAAATAATTTGACAACAACTGCACGGCAGCACGGGTCGGGCTGCCAAACGCGCGGAATCGTGCGCGACTCGTCGCGGAACACAGCTTAGTGAAATGTCGTGTGATAAATTTTATCTACGTATGTGAAATAATTACCTGTTGATCAAAATAGGCCACACATATACTATAAGCAGTTGCTTAAAGAAACCTTGCGACACAATATTAAACGTCGCATTAGTCTTTCATTTCTGAAACTTGAATTTGACGTCTCTGCTCAATGATGATCACTTATTGAATGAATTAACTCAATTTTTAAAAGTTGTGATTCCTTTAATTTGCGAACCATTCCGTTATATTTGATGTTTATAAATAAACTGAAAAAAAAAACTTAAAGCGGTTTCGCAACTTATTTTTGAAGCAGCATTTTAAAAAACTTCTAAATTAAAAAATCAAAAAATTTTTAATTGAAATAAAAAATGAATTTACTGCCCATACAAATTTTTGGGGAGAAAGTTCATTTTATTGAGGAATTTTTTAATTGGGGACTAAGTACTCAGCACCTGGTAAGCATAGTGAACCATTTTTCAAGTCAAAGGCCTTTGTATCCCGGGCAAGACCGGGTAAAAACAGCTAGTATAGTTATAAAAACTAGCAGATTCCAGAACTCGAAATTCGACTGCAATTCTAGGCAACTTTATTCTTCAACCTAGCCAATTTACAAGCCAACACTATTTTGATTTATTATTATTGCGAATGAAGAAAACAAACTCATTAACAAACACATTAACAAATTTAATAAACACACACATAGCATATGTATAATTTTATGTATGTATGTTAGTAGCAACTTTAAATGCAATTTACTCAAAATAAAGAAAAAAATTAAAAAATCTGTAAATCTGTAAAACCGCTAAAAAGAAATACGTTTCAAATAATATATGTTTGGTCAAAATCGGGATAAAACGGTAGAACAAAACATCAGTCACAATAAATCGCCTCGCCTATTAATATTATAGATATTCAATTATGTATCCACTTAAGTCCACTACTGTATATCAACATTCATTCCAACCAGTATGCTGCTTACTCTACAATCGATCTTTAATCTATACCTTCGTTTGCTATCAATTGAGATCTGAGTATGTTTTGTGACGTATAGTTGTGTTAAAAATAATAAGACTAATGTGCACGATCAAATTAAGATGAAAAAAATAAGCAAAATGAGAGAATTGGCGGTAAATAACGAAATTAATTTTGTTACTGTAAATTACGAAAAAAAAAAATCCTACATTGAAAAGACACCAAAATGAATTTGTTTAAGTCAGATCGAGGTGCTCATCACATAAGAAGACCCCAAGGTTGCTGTTAAAACAAGAAAACTTGGTGGTGGTAACATCATGATATGGGAAGAGTTTTATACAACCTACAAAGGGTATTCTGAAGGCAACAGATCATGTTGAAATTCTTGAAGCTAATATGCTTCCGTACGCTGAAGACAGTATTCCGCCAACCAACAGTGATGAGCTTTGGCATCTTATTATGGCTTCGTGGAACGCGATACCGGTATCAGTCTGTCAAGATTTGGTTAGCTCAATGCCTAGACGATGCCGAGCACTCTTGAGCAACAAAAGGTCAACAAAGTATTAGACAAACTATAAACTTATTTGTTTTTTTGATTATAAGTGAACAGTTAAATCTGTGTATTTGACTTGCTTTTGCATCAAATGATGTCTTACATGTTACTGTTGCTAACATTTTACACATAACTGTAGGTTTTAGGACCGCATCGAAATTTGGGAACAGAAAATAGTGCTGCAACAAATAATGTCATGATAATTAACGCTTCGAAGTTATTTTTAGTTTTGCACATTTCGGAAAGAATAACTCAAAAATCTGCTGTCAGATTCGAGTTCAGTCCAAAAGCTTTCGCTATAAACAACTTTTTCAGATCTCAATTGTGAAATAAAATTACCAGAACTTTACGAAGAAAAAATGCAGTAGTCCGGTTTTGGCAATTGTTCTTTCCTTTTGATTTTTACAGTTTAAGATGCGCAAGGCAGTTTACTGTCTCTTTATATAATTTCACAAAATTTTTATATTTTTACGATTTTGCATAATCTAGAAATATAAAAAGTAACCCCATTGTTTCAATGGCCATTTAACTAAATCATCAATATATGTACGAGTATAAACGTTGTACTGTTTTGTATCGTTTTTTATGGTAAGCGTTTTTTAAAAAGCTTAAAATGCAAAAATGTATAACTATATGTATGTATATATTCTGCTATAAACAGTTGATGGGTCTCAAGTACTTAAGTGTTATCCTTTTTATGATCCTCCTCATCCACCCACTCACCACTATGCCTTGAGTATTGTTAACACACTGATGCGATTTTATGCTTTTTGCACTTTGGCTACAAAAATACAACACTTAACAACGACAATGTCGGTTCGACGACATTTGCAGGCCTTTTTTCTTGAATAGCAGCAAAAAAAGGATAACATCATTATCTATAGCTCAACGACACTTGAAGTTTGTGGTATTTTTTGTGTTCTCTTCTTGTTGTTTTGTCATATGAATATGAAACATTTAAATGCGATTTTTAGCCTTAAGTAGGAAATGAAAAAAAAAAAACAAAATATTAAGATTGAAAAGGTACAAGAGTAAGGGAGTTTATATCAAATATGTACTCGTAGTATGTAATCGTTGTCAGTACATACGAGGATAATGGGGAATATATATTGTATGAATAAGTGTATGAATACAAAAGATAAAATTACTAAGAAATTTATGACAATATGTTGAAGATTTAAATGCTACTAAATATTTAAATAAAAATGAATTAAATAATGACTTACATACAGTGGTCTCTTAAGCATTTTTTAAAAGTTTGAGAAGTTCTAAAAAAAGTGGATGTGATATAAGATTGAAGCCAATATTGGGGATAAATATGTTATTGTATATTATAATAATAAAAATAGAGTTTTGTATGTTTGTGCATTTGTTTGTGGTTTATAGGAGATTACACCACTGGACCGACCGTCTTGAAATTTTTAAAGTAGTTACATACCTATCCTGGAGGAAGAACCGGGCTATACTTTTTTCAAGCGGGCGTGGGACCTCCCATAATAAGTGAATTTTTAACATCTAATTTTAACATACAACGTGAATATTAAATGTTGTATATCTGGAGTACTGTAATAGTGAGAGCTTTGGAACATTGTGTGAGTTCGTTAGTTATTAATGTGAGTAGTACAAAAGATAAAATTACTAAAAAAATTTATGACAATATGTTGGAGATTTAAATGCTACTAAATATTTAAAAAAAAAAATTAAATAATGACTTACATACAGTGGTCTACTAACCATTTCTAAAAGTGTCAGAAGTTCTAAAAAAGTGGATGTGATGTAAGATTGAAGCCAATGTTGGGGATAAATATGTTATCGTATATTATAATAATAAGAATGGAGTTTTGTATGTTTGTACATTTGTTTGTGTTTTATAGGAGATTACACCGCTGGACCGATCGTCTTGAAATTATTAAAGTATGTAACTACCTATCCTGGAGGAAGAACCGGGCTATGCTTTTTTGGATTCGCCAAAATAAAAAAATAAAATAAAAAATCGCCAAAATCAAGAAAAACAACAAGTCAAAAATCGCAAAAATCAAAAATCGCTGAAATTTAAAATCGCCAAAATCAAGAATAGCAAAAAAATCGCCAAAACCGAGAATCGCCAATAACAAAAATCGCATAAATCAAATATTGCAAACACGAAAATCGCGAATAAAAACATTCGCAAAAAACACACCAAAATCAAACATCAAAATAATAATCGCCAAAGTCAAAAATCGCCAAAATCTAAAATCGCAAAAACAAAAATCGCCAAAGTCAAATATCGCCAAAAATTACAAATTGCCTAAATCTAAAATATCAAAAAAAAAATCGACAAAATCAAAAATCGCCAAAAAATGAATTCCCATTTTTTTATTTCGTTACCATGTAGCGAAGCGCATCGGGTTACTGCTAGTTATATATATGGGGGGTTTCATGTCAAGTGCACCAACTTTTGAAACCGATGTCTTCCGATCGAGATGAAATTTGCACCACGGTTATTCCTATTGGATAGTAGTTTAGACACAATTTTTCAATAAGATCGGTCCAGATCTCTCTGAGTTAGAGGGGATCAAAATTTGACATTTTGGCCAAACAGGTGTTTTTTCTCATCCATGTAACTTATTACCTATTGTTCTTAGAAAATTTTCTCCCAAATAGCTTAGATAGCTATTTCTTCAATATTTCGGAAAAAAATACTTAAAAAAAAAAAAAATTTTTAGACTTTTTTTTTTTTGCTAAATTAAAACATTTTTTGCCTTTTTTTCATAAAGGGCATTTTTTTTTTTCATAAGAAATATTAGGATTTTTACTTTAAGAGCTTTTTGGTCGCTTAGTGGGATGGAAGTGGGATATCTATCAAAATAAATGTTTTGTAACTCAAGACAACGGTTTTTCAATTTTTCAGAAATGCACTATTTTGAATTTTTTCCTATTTGTGTGTAAAACCTTACAAATAAAACTTATGCTGAGAAACTAGACAAATTAACCTTTCCGAAGGTATGTAACATACCTTCATAACATAACAGAAGACAATGGTTATCTATAACCTGAAAGAGTTATTTGCAACATTTCAATCTGAACACGAGGATGTTAGAATTGGCTTCACGAAATTAACCCAAATGAGGCCAAAACATTGCGTTTTGGCAGAAAGCAGCGGAACTCACACAGTATGCGTTTGAATTTACCATGAAAATGTTAAACTGATGTTGAAGGAAATCAACTTAAAGTATTTAACAGATGATTCGGCAGAAGATTTACACGATTACCGCGATTGCCTTAAATTGACTATGTGTCCTAATGCAACAACTTCTTGCCACTTAGGTGCATGTACCAATTGCCCGAAAACCACATTCATCAAAGAAAATTTAATCAACTCTTTAGATCGAGAATATATAGAGGAGGTCAAATTTGATTCTTGGATTCAGACTGACAGATGCACATTGAAAACAATCATTTTAAATGTGGATGATTTTGTGGAAGAAATGTGTACAGGATTGCTAAACTTGAGAAACCATGACTTTTTAGTCAATGAGCAATGGTCATTCTTCAAGGATTTGATTTCGCAGAAAACTATAAATATGTTCTTCAGGATGCCATACAAGCATTCCACTTCAATAACGACCAATCAACTATATTCATAGTAGTTATTTACTACATAAAAGATGAAAAACTGGAACACAAAAGTATGGCAATCATATCCGACGATTTAAAACATGATACCGTTGCAGTTTATGAGTACCAGAAGAGAATACTAAAATTTTTAAAATCTAAATTTACAGTAAAGAAGGTGTACTACGTTTCGGACGGAGCTCGTCAATGAAAAAGATTTTGGAATGCCAGCTGAGTGGCATTTTCATCCTACTGCTCATGGTAAGGGAGCATGTGATGGTATTGGAGCAAACCTTTAAAGAAATGCAGCGAAGTATAGCCTCCAGTGCTCTCATCAAGATCGCATCTTAGATGCGACTGCTTTATTCCATTGGGCAAAGAGTTATTGTAAAGAAACTAAAATAGTTTTTAGTAGCAAAGAGGATCATCAGGAAATATTGAAAACACTGAAGAGCAGATTCGATGCTGCGGTAACAATCGATGGCACCTCTCAATACCATGCCTTTATACCGCTTGTCCATGGAAGACTCAAGTTGAAAAAGTTTTCTGCCTCTATTCAATGCGATTTCTTTCCAAAGACAACAAATAAACCAGCAGCGAAATCAACAGCTGTACCTAGTAACGCCAAGAAAGGATTGAAAAAAAAAACGCAGTAAACAAAGGCGACAAAAAAGCTGGATGAAAGACTGGGTATTTAAAAATTTACAAGACTTAAATACTTCATCAGCTAAAATAAATTAAGTATAAAAATAGTTATGATATAAATGGATCTAATGCAATTAGGATTAAATTTTAATAAATTATTTATCTTTTTATTTTTAATATTATTATCATTATACATTAATTTAATTATTATTAAAAATAAATAAAAAATAATAATTTTTCAACATTTCTATAGAAAAAAAGCGATTTTTTCCTGAGGTTAACATATTCTGGGTATTACAGTATTGAGGGTATACAATTTTAGTTTGGTATGTTATATACCTTCGGAAAGTTTAGTTTGTCTAGTTTCTCAGTATAAGTTTTATTTGTAAGGTTTTAGACACAAATAGAAAAAAATTCAAAATAGTGCATTTGTGAAAAATTGAAAAACCGTCGTCTTGAGTTACAAAACATTTATTTTGATAGATATCCCACTCCCATCCCTAATCAACCAAAAAGCTCTTAAAGGAAAAATTCTAAGCTTTTTTATGAAAAAAAAAAAAATGCCCTTTTCGAAAAAAAAGGCAAAAAATGCTTTAATTTAGCAACAAAAGTCTACAAAAAATTTGTTTGTCTTTTAAAGTATTTTTTTCCGAAATATTGGAGAAATAGCTATCTAAACTCTTTGGGAGAAAATTTTCTAAGAACAATAGGTAATAAGTTACATGGATGAGAAAAACACCTGTTTGGCCAAAATATCAAATTTTGATCCCCTGTAACTCAGAGAGATCTGGACCGATCTTATTGAAAAATTGTGTCTGAACTGCTATCCAATAGGACTAACCTTGGTGCAGATTTCGGAAGACATCGGTTTCAAAGTTGGTGCACTTGACATGAAATCCCCCATATATATATATATATAAATATATATAGTTATCCTCTAGCGGCCCCCCTGCGCACATCGCAGTGAATAATAGAAAAATAAAAAAAATCAATTTCAAGTTAATTTGCATCAGTAATAAACAGGTTTTATTGTAATGCTCAATGATACACAAGATTTTCGGTGTTTTAATTATCGTTGTAAATATAAAAAATTGGTTTTTCCATGTGAGAAAACCGGGTGCTTCAACGATTGGCCTTGAGTCTTATTAATACGAATAGTAACCACAAAAAGGCATATAAGATTGAATAATTAGGATGCGTAGAATGAACACATGTTCGTCTTTGGATTTTCTAGTTCACATGAATCTGAAATGAAATTTAAATAAATTTAATTTGGGTAAATACATACTTGTCATAAAATATCAGGATAAGCCAATAGCCACAATGTGTGTGTGACTATGCTGGCAATGGGGAAAATCTTTACTAATTTGTTCGCACAAAATATATTGGTATTTATGATAATTTAAATAATTGATTGACTTAAATAAATCGAATTGTAATGAATTTAAAAACGAATTAAATTTATTTTTTTTTCCAAAAATTTAGCAAAAATTTTCATTAAACGAATACACATACAAAGATCGTCATCTTTCATGTTAAATTTTTTGTATGGGAGGTGTTACGCCTACTTGTTGAACATACCCTCAGCTACTCACACACATAATCACTACCCACAAACTAAGTTTTTGAATGGGGGATGCCATGCCCACTCACATTCCAAATGTTTAGATTTCGCACAAAGTTTCAAGCCTTTCATTCTATCGTATCGTTTAGTATTAAATATTTGATTTGAAATCCTCGAAACATTTGTAAAAGTAGATTTACGGAAGGGCGCGCAGCGATTTGGTTTTTATGAATCGATTCAAAATCCTCGGAATGATATTTGACGTTTATGAATAGCCAAAAGTTGCACGGTGATAAAGTAGGCAAATTCGTTATTTGTAGAACGATATTAATCGAGTTTTATGCGAAATTTTCTTGAAAAGCCAATTCTTTGCATTATCGTGGTTCGCCGTGTCTGCCCATAAATCTGTCTTTGAATAGTTTCAGGGAACCTGTCATATTTTCACGGCCATTGCTGTATATTGATGTATATCGAGGGCTTGTATTCAAAAAGTGCTACCTACATTTGACAGCAATATTAAGTTTTGATTTCAAACTGTTCTCTGATATAACTGTCAAATATATTATTAATTTTGATATCATTCATGATTAGTACGACTATTTCTTAATAGATATTGTGGCAAATCAATCGACAAATACTTTCAGATTTTACTAATAAATTAGTTTTACACGCTCTCTTTCAAATAATTATTAATACAGATAGCACTTTCTGAATATAAGCCCTTGATATATTTTTTCTTTGTATGGAACGTGACATGCCCACTATTTCTGACTCGGTAACGCACACTTATAACCCATAGGCTCATATAAATTTTTAAGGCTCTCTATATCATTGTTCTCTGGACTTGTGATTGAAAATAATTACTTAGAATGTGAGGTGCCACGCTCTCTTGCCCTATTCCATCCAGAAGAACACGAACCGAACGTATCGTGTAAACATTAGCTAGGTAGATCTTGTGATTCCGGAGTTTATTCGTTACAAACAAAGGCACCAACGATTTAAAGTTAAAGTTAGAAAATAGAAATTTCTAGCTGACCAGATTAATTGGAATATCGAAAATAAATTAGCATTTTATTATTATCATTATTTTTTAATACATTTCTGTTGAGCGACTATTTTATGGACCCAATATATATCGATAGCAGAATTCACAAGGATTAAATTTAAATGACGTTTCTCACTTGTGATCGTCGTATCTCACCCTAGCCGTCCCTACGTTCCGATATGATATTAGAACTACTCAGTATCTGCAGAGTTCTATCCGAGTAAAGTCATTGACAGAAATGTATTGACTGCTGTAGATTTTATATAAAAGCAATCGAAATACGCAGATGTGAATTAACTTGAAAAACTATTCGTACCACTGCACAGTGGGTACCGCCATTGGCCAAAATTAAAAATGTCATTAATCAAGAATTCAAAGTGTCGATAAGATTCTTCACACTCCCGCCAAACCAAAACCAAAATAAAAGTTAACGGATTATTTTTTTTCATTCCTTTATAGCCATTCAAAGTTCACATATAATTTAACATTCAGCTCGCTTTTCGGTGCAGTTTTTTAATGGAGAACTTGCGAAAGTGATAACTTTTGTTAAGAAAGTGTGAGCAATATAAAATTGTTATGGATATTAAACAAGAAGGTGAGTACTCACTAAAAACATACATTTTATTGTTTAATAACTTAAAGCGTCAATGTAATAGCACCCCTGCGCGAAGCACTTTTTGTCATTTTTTTTTAGCTTAGTCTACAGTAAATTATAGATTTCGATGGTTTGCCTCCGAGTGCCTTCTACAAATTCGGTACTATAATGAAGAATATTGTTCTACCTTTTCATACAATAAGGAAGTTTCCTCCCGTTTTTTCCTTTTTCCGAGTTATGATAGTTTAAAGCAGGGGTGTCAGATATGATTCTTGCTTGAGCAACTTTAATTCGTTATCACTGAAAGCTTTTTACATTTTTCTTTAAAACTTTAATGCGATTACATACTTCACGTTCATAGCTATCAAACTGCGAATTTATTTTGAAAAAAAATATTGAATAGGGCCGATTAATATTAGTATTAAAATTTGACATAACTGCGGTCCGCGGTTATATTAAGCGGGGAAACTATCATTATATTTTAAAAATACCCTCAATAATGACTTACATAAAAGTCTACAGTTAGTAGGGAAATGGGGATTTGATGGAAGTACAGGCCAAAGCGAGTACAAACAAAGCTTTCACGATCCTTATGCTAAAGACAGCGATTTGTTTGTTACAAGTTACGTGCCATTGCAGCTCAAGTTAAAAATGACGATGTTGTTTGGAAAAATCCTCGACCGTCCTCAACACGATACTGTCGCCCATTAAGATTTCAATTTAAAAAAGAAACTACTGCTGTATCTGTTTTTGAAGAACAATATTACACTGAAAAAATAAATGCCTTGCAGCCTTTAACTATAACTATTAATGATAAGGAATGGACAGTCACTAACAACTTACGTTTAACTATGGTTGATGGAAAAGTGTGCAACGCACTTAACGAATCTGCATCTTTAAAATGTTACATATGCGGAGCGACACCAAAGGAAATGAACAACATTGAATTATGCCTTCAAAAAGAGGCCAATGAGAGCAGTTTATATTTTGGTTTGTCCCCGCTTCATGATACTATTTACCTGCTTCAGTTCACAAAGTGTCGTTGCATGGTGCTTCGGTGATTGAGCATCACGGACTTATTTCTATAGGCGACTTAAGTGAGGAAGCTGCAGAGTCCAGAAATAAAAATTAATGATTGAATCACACAAGAAAAATGGCTCGGGTTGTCACTAATAAGGACCTTTTGAATAGACTTCTTTTAACTTCCGACCCGCTTATTTCAAATTTGAGAAAATTGCCTACTACAAAAAACCATTTTTATCAAAAAATGCATTAAAATTGTTAAAAATCGAATTTACCAAACATATTATTTTTGTCAGAATTTGTTTACATGTTCTTTTTTATTTTGTAAGTTAAAACAAATAAAAATAATAATAATAAGTGTTTAATTAAAAAAAAGCTTGTACTATATTTTTGACCGCGTTTTGGGCGGGAATGCATTCATTTAATTTATTTTAATATTTAAGTTTAGCATTTCTTGGGATGTTAATGGTGTAGTGAAGCAAATATATAGCCTATCCTACTCAACTGTCAAGTGTCAATATTTTGGTCCGATTTCAGAACAATTGTATACGCTATTTTATCTTTACTAAAAACGGTGTTCTGCCAATTTTTTTCAATTTTCTCTGAAAATAAACCATTTTATTCATATTTTAAATTTAAGGATATATGGGAGGTGAGCGTGTCTTTGGTCCAATTTCAAAACAATTTCATACGCTGCTGTCTCTTTGCTAAAAACGGGGTTCTGCCAATTTTATTCAAATTTCTCTGATAATTAACCATTTTATTCATATTTTAAATTTAAGGATATATGGGAGGTGGGCGTGTCCTTGGTCCAATTTTTTCGAGTTTTTGTGGATAATCTATTTTTTTGTAAAAAAAAGTAAGTCTGCAAAATTTCGTTGCTCTAGGTAACCTCCTTCTATTTTTGGCCGCCATCTCAATGAGAAGGATCCACTGTGCACTGTTCAAATTGATATAAAAAATAAAATATATAAAGGGATTTTTTTTTCTGTACATAATATATTTATATTAAAGACACTTAAAAAAAAAAAAAATAATACAATAAGAAGGATTTATCTGTACAGAAAATTGAATTTTATGGTAAAACGCTTAGTCATTTATATATGGTCAACTCAATTCAAGGATTTTTAATATACGCACAGTAAGCTAAATATGCTTGAGTAAAAAGGATAATTTCAATTCAAAATAAAAGGAAATCACACATAAAACCTTATAACTTATGTATTTTTACTTTAAATTTTGACATTTTTAAATGTCTTTTCTTAAAGCAGATGTTTTAAATGTCCTCAAGAGTGTCCTTTATTTGAAATATACAAATCAAAGGGATATCGATTACCTTGATCTTTATCGCACAACCACAAAATATGTAAACATTTCATATATATTTTGTTTCTATGATCATTTCAGTCAAGCTGAGAGTTTGCTAGTAATTAAACGGTATTTTAATAGCCATTTACGCAACATGTCTAAGAAACAATGAGGCTCCTTGTTATCTGAAAGTATTGTCTACTGCTCATAGTTTAAAAAATATTACATATTCAGTTACCTCTGCTGTTAGCTAAACTCTTATTGTATCCATCGACAACATTTTAGCTTGTTCCCTTTTTTGTGTCTCCTGTGTTTTCTGAGCATTTTCTTTGTGGTTTTTTCATTCTGTGCTACAAATAGACAACCAAAACATATCATCTATCTTTTGTTGAATACAAGAACATCTTTTGTTGTGTCGCATCTTAAGAATACATTAATTTTTAGTTGGTGGTTTTTGGTTTTTGCACATCTTTTGTTTGCATCCTTGAACGAATATAACTGCGTAGTTTGAGTGGGCTCTAATGTACTTCTAATAGATTAGCACCACATGCAGAACGTTTGGATGATGTGATCATGTTTGTTTGCATTTTAGTAGTTGCTCTTTTTTGTTTTCGTAACAAAGATTTTCTTTGTCTTGAATATTTTATTTGGTGATATAAAAACTTATCTACTATATTGACGTTGTGATGGTAATTTTCACAGTTTTCTCATACAGACTCCGAACTTTTTAGAATAACTGCATAGAGTAGACTTCACGATTTATTTATTTCACTTTTAAATATTCTTTATTATATACCAGTATACCAGTATTTATAGATATACATATGTATATGTTTCCCTTATCTATTTTTTTCTATATTCGTTTCATAAATGATGTAAAAAATTAAAATTATTTTTTCAGTAAATTTTTATACCTTTACCACTATAATGACTTTTTGCTGATGTGTGTATCTACCACAAATATTTGACCTAGACTCCACTTTTATTATACCGATCGACTCAGAATCACTTTATGAGTCGATTTAGCGATGTCCGCCCGTCCGTCCGTCTATATGTCCATGTGAACCGTGTAATAAAACTACAGGTCGCAAATATTAATATATTTTGATAACATTTAGTACCATTTACTATCGGCCATAAGATGAACCTGTTGAAATTGGTGCAAATCGGATCATGTTCAGACCTATTCCCCATACAAATTACCATATAGATCTCGATCAAGTTGGGTTTATGATTGTTTATTGCACCCATTAATCAGTAGTCCAAAAATAAACCCTATAGGACAATTCTTAGCCAAAGCCCCCATATAAAGCTGCTTCCCGATCTTCACTTAAACTATCAAAAAGCAAAGATATTGCACAGATTTTTCTTAAATTTGGATTGCATATGTTGTTGCAAAATGTAAGTGACTACAAAATATGGTCAGGATCGGCCCATTTTTCGACCAGTCCCCATATGAATCTAGTATCCGATATGGACTTTTCCATATTCAAAGGCACAAAATTAATAACAATACCGCTCAAATTATTTTATACTTATTTTCCATATGCAATTAGTTGGACCTTAGATATGGGGTCTCTAAACGCAGGGCATAGGGTGTCGTATAGTTGGTCTGAACCAACTGTAATTTTCTAACTTGTTTTCTTTTCAAAAACGATGCACAAAGTATATCCGAATAAAATGGAATAATAGTCATATATAGAGGCAGAAACTTTAAATTCTATTTCGAAGCTACTGGACCATGTACAACAAGGGCGTTAATGCTTGTTAATGACAGTAGGGTATTTAACACTGTTGACTCGTTAAAACACCGTCAGAATATAGGTTGCGTAACGCTGTTTCTTACCATGAAAAATGTTGTGCTGAGATAAGTAAATTCATTCAAATTTTTCTAGTTTCGGATATTTATTGAAACTAGCAGATTCCAGCCCTCGAAATTCGAGTGCAAATTCTAGGAAATTTTATTTTTTCATTAAATAAAGACCCTAAAGGTATACTAATCAATTATAGCCGATTCACAAATCAACACAATAAACAAACTCATTTTCATTACAAACACATTAACAAATTTAATAAACACACACGTAGCATTTTATAATTTTATGTATGTGTTAGTAGCAACGTTAAATACAATTTACTCAAAATAAAGAAAAAAATTAAAAAATCTGTAAATCTGCAAAACGGCTAAAAAGAAATACCTTTCAAATAATTAACGTTTGGTCAAAATCGGGATAAAACGGTAGAACAAAACATGGGTCACAAGAAATCGCCTAGCATATTATTATTGTAGATATATGAGTGTAGATTTTAAACACAAAATAATGTTGTTTATTGTGAGAGTTCAAAATAAAAGTGAAGTAAATGTTTTGTAGAACATTAAAATAAAAAAACTTAATTTTCGATGAACTATTGTTTGTTTTTGATACAGTAGAAAACAATAAAGTTGATTTCCAATAACTTTTTGTAGTCAATTGTCCAGTGGAACACTTAATGCAAAATTGTAAGTCACAGATGGATCCCAAAAATCAAGTGAGGACATGGTTGCGGGCATATTCAGTTCCAGTTTTCAACGTGCCTTACGAATGGAAAAATATCCATCCAGTTTTCAAGTGTAGGTCTCCGCTATTTATGTATGCTTGACTGAAGGTTTTAGAAGAAAGACAAACAGGCCACTCAGTTACGTGCCATCCGACAGTCAGGCTGCACTAAAGGTAATTATGTCCTACAACGTAATGTCTAAACTCGTTTTGGATTGCATCGAAGTGCTCAACCAATTAGGCAGATGTAATAAACAAACTTTATGCTGGATTCCGAGACACGAAGGACACGAGGGCAGAGACAGGGCAGATTGCCTAGCCAGTCGAGGGGCCCATCGGTCCAGACCCATCCTGTTGTGTTCCAGTAGGATACATCAAGGACAAGTAAGAAAATTATAGTCGGTCTAGACCGACTATACAATACCCTATACCATGCGTTTAGAAACTCTATCTCTTAGGCCCATCTAACTGGACATAGAAAATAAGCAAAAACCAAATTTGAGTGGGATTTTTATTATTTTTTTTGGCTGCAGATATGAAAAAGTTCATATCGGGTGATATATCTATATGGGGACTAGGTCCAAAAATGGACCGATCCTGATCATGTTCGGTAAAGTCTCTTGTATTTTGCAAAAATATATACAAACAAAATTTGAGAAGAATCAGTGCAATATTTTTGTTTTTTAATAGATTTAAGTGAAGATCGGGAAGCAGCTCTATATGGGGCCAAAGGGATCATTTTTTGACTACTCATTAATGGATGAATTGAATGCATATAAACCCAATTTGAGTAAGATCTATATGACAATTTGGATCTTATGGCAATTTATGTCGATTTCATAGGGGTAATTTGTATGGGGGCTAGGTCTGAACATGGACCGATTCTCACCAATTTCAATAGCGTTCATCCCATGGCCGATAAAAGCTTACCTACCAAATTTCATCAAAACATATTCATATTTGCGACCTGCAGTTTGATTACAAGGTTTACATGGACACACAGACGGACGGACGGACATTGTTAAATCAACTCAGAAAGTGATTCTGATTCGATCGGTATAATTAAAGATGGGTCTAGGTCAAATATTTTTGGTTGTTACAAACAGCAGCACAAAGTCATTATACCCAACCCACATAGTGGTATAGGGTATAAAAAAGAAGGAGTGAAGTGCCGAACGCTGTAACAAAAGTCCTCCCCAAACGGCAAGGTTAACATGTATACAAGGATGGACAGACATCCTTTTCTCTTTAATTATAAAAAACATGTATACACCTGGGACCAAAAAAAAAAAAAAAATATATATAAAGCTGGCTCTTATGTTGCATCTTTTTCGATGTACAGTACAGCTCTTCCTTTGACTGTTTATTATTTTATTTAAGAGTATAGAAATTAAGATAACTTCATTTGAATTTCTATTGCACAAAGTTGAATACTTTTGTATTTAATTATAAAAGTGAAATACTTTAGCTAAAATAAAGTTAAATATTTCATTCTAAATAAAAGTTTATTCAAAAATTTGTTAGTAAAGGGTGATTTTTTAAGAGCTATAGGAAAGTTTTCCAAAAAAAAAAAAAACACATAAAATTCAGAAAAATGCATGAAATCTTTATTTGAATCGATAGTACAGTCCATATAATTATATGTTTGAAGATTATTTCATGCAAATGTTGACCGTGACTGCGCCTCAAATGGTCCATCCGCTTAGTCCAATTTTGGCATACTCTTTCCAACATTTCGGCCGGTATCTCACGAATAAATGCTTCAATGTTGTCTTCCAATGCGTCAATTGAAGCCCCACAAAAAATAGCCTAAAGGCGTTAAATCGCACGATCTAGGCGGCCAATTGACCGGTCCCGAACGTGAAATAAAATGTTCACCGAACTCGCCTCTCAATAAGTCCATTGTTGCGCGTGCTGTGCGGCATGTGGCACCGTCTTGTTGAATCCACATGTCATGCAAGTCAAGCTCTTGAATTTTGAGCAAAAAAAAGTTTGATATCATCTCTCGGTAGCGCTCACCATTCACACTTACGTTACGATTCGCATCATCTTTGAAGAAGTACGGTCCAATGATCCCACCAGCCCATAAACCGCACCAAACTGTGACTTTTTTGGATGCATTGGTAGCTCTTCCAATGCTTCTGTTTGATATTCACTCCAAAATCGACAATTCTGCTTATTTACGTACCCATTGAGCCAAAAATGAGCTTCGTCGCTGAACACAATTTTTCGGTAAAAAAGTAGATCTTCGGCCAACTTTCCAAGAGCCCATTCACCAAAAATTCTACATTGCGGTAGGTCGTTCGGCTTCAATTCTTGCACCAGCTGTATTTTGAAAGGCTTCACACATAAATCCTTCCGCAAAATTTTCCACGTTGCTGAGTAACAGAGGCCCAATTGCTGCGAACGGCGACGAATCGATAATTGATGGTCATCATTAACACTGGCCGATACAGCTGCGATATTTTCTTCAGTTCGCACTCTACGTAAGCGTGTTGTTGGTTTAATGTCCAGCAATGTAAATTTGGTGCAAAATTTAGTCACAACAGCCCGAATAGCCGCTTCAGTGGGTCGATTAAACTGACCATAAAATGGAAGAAGCGCGCGATGAACTTTCTTAACAGAGCACGCATTTTGATAAAAAAATTCAATAACTTGCAAGCGTTGTTCGTTTGTAAGACGACTCGTGGTTAAATTATAGACCAAACTGAAGATGTTTGACAATGAAACAAAACACGAAACGTGCGTCAGCTGTTTAAACCAGTGTTGCCAAAAAGATAATAGCTAAAAAATCACCCTTTACTAAATTTATAGTAGAAACCGTTAACCGATAGCAAAATAGCTAGAATTAGTAGCTATTACTACAGTTGATAAATGGTATCGTTTTGACTTTGTGGAAAGGTATCAGAATTGGCCAAGTGAACAGTTAAACAGGCTAAACTCTTGTGGATCAAAGAACCCAAAATTTAATGTATTGATCTCCAGTGGAATATTTCATACGTAAATCGTCTAATCAAAGATATTCTACTAAATACACTGTACAACACAAAAAAATTACAAAGTCCGGCCCATAAATTTTGATAGAGGAGACAAAAAAAAAAGACACTTGAGTCGGCGTTTTGAAAGCTTACATCTGAATTTCATTTGAGAGGAGGTTAAAGTTTCCCAACTCTGGCACATTCTTCAATGAGCAAAAAATACAAAGAACAGGTATTTAAAGGGTTAAAATGTTCCGCAAAAATATTCGCCATGAAATTTTACTAAAAGTCCCTGAATACACCAAAACAGAAAATTCAACCAGAAAGTCAGAAATAAGACACAGCCAAAGAGAGCTTAGGGTTAATCTCGCATTTATTAACAATTTTATTTTAATTTATTTTGGGGTACTTTAAAATAAAATTCTTAAAAATGAAGGAGGATCAATTATGGTATAGGTGAAGAAGAGATATGTTTTACATGGAATCATTAATTATATGCCATATTTCGTCCTGCCGTGCCGGAGTCAGCCCATTGATCAAAATCCAAGATTTCTGAATGCAAACAAATATTGTGAATACTTGGACAACACATGCTTCACCCTCTTCAAGAAAAATGGCCTCTGATATATTCTAACATTATAACGATCCCAAGCACTCAAGTCGCATAGTTTAAAGTCTTCTAAGCATCAATGATATGAATGTTTTGTAATAACGTCACAATCCCTGATCTAAACCACATTGCAAATCTATGGAAGCTTGTGGATCGGGAAGTAAAAAGAAAAATCTTTATAATCTAAATGAATTGGAATCGATTTTGAAATCACAAGAAAACAAAATATCCCTTAACACAATTACGTCATTGTGTGATTTTGTGACATCCAGATTACAAGCGGTAATAACAACTAGTGGCTGCGCTACAAGTTTTAAGTACAGTTTCAATAAAAGTGAAAATTTAATTTTAATAAACATGTTTAAATTAAAGCAATTGCATTTTGTTGCTAGCACAAAAGTAGTACTTATCTTTAATATGTTTGTAAAACAATCAGTTTGTTTTCTTCATTCACAATAATAATTGTGTTGAATTGAAAACTAGTTTTGGACATAAACCATGCACAATAATAATTGTGTTGAATTGACAAATAATTTTGGACATAAACCAATTTAAAAAGTATTTAATTGTGAACTGTCTTATGAAATAATTTATTAAATGAACACACTAAAATTCCTTGAATTCGCACTCGAATTTCGTGGGCTGGAATCTGCTAGTTTCATTAAATAAACCGAAAAATTTGATAAATTTAACTTAATTTCAAAGAGATACACTTGAATATCATATAGCCCAGCATTGATTTTTTTGCAGGCATTTGTATAAGTATATTAATATAAATAAAAAATTTATTTATGTTTTAATAAAAAATACATATATTTCATGTGAAGATGTTGCTTAAAGAAAATGTTAATAAAGTAAAATTGTAGCAAGTGTTATATTAACTATATCACCAAAAGCACTGAAGTAAGAGCGAACCCTTAAGAATGGAAAATTCCTAAAATTTTCAAATAATGAGTGGCACGTGTGATTTTAACCAATATACAAATTACCGAAAAACAACCTAAAAAATTTTTGTAGAACTTACAAACATTGAAATCCGTAGATAAGTGCAAAAGTCAAATGTAACAAATAGCATCCCGTTTCAAGATAAAATTCAGAAAAAATAAATAAAAGGATAAATGAAATCAGATCAAATAAAAAACTCAAACAACAACCCTTCAATACAAACATTATGATCTTAAGAAAAAACAATAAAAGAAACGGCCTCAATAATTCCACAAACCAGTGATGATGACGACGATCGCTGATAATGATTAGTAGAAATGCCCTAATTTTATACACGTACAGAGCAAGATCAAACCCTTAAATTGGTTAAATGCCTTGTTGAAATTAAACAACAGGACTAAAGTTCAAAAAAACCTACAGGTAAATGTTAAGAATTAGGGTAAATTTGAGAGAAAGAAGTAAAGCATCCCAATAAAAAACAAACATACCAAAAACAGGTATTGGACGACATATATACATACATATTTAGAATATCAATGACAAATTATACCTTCTCTTATATCTTCAATTCTTATATATTTAGGGAGGCACTTATTTTTATTTCTGGTGCTTAAGAATATAGTATAATAACGTGCTTTAATATAAAGATTAGGAACTTCTTAGATGAAAATGTTTATAAATTATATAAATTCTTTTTTTTTTAATTAAGCCTGAAAAGTATGAATATTTTTTTTTAATTACTTGGTTATTTGTTTATTTTTAAACTCGATAATTTCAGATATTCGTAATCTACAATATAAATAGGCAAGGCAATTTCTTGTGACCGATATAAAAATTTCAGTTACCAACCGGTTTTGATCAAAAATACCCCATTTGAAAAGTATTTAATATTAGCTGTCCAACATATTTACAGATTTGCACCATCTAGAAACTTTATTTGGAGTAAAATGCATTTAAAGTTGCTACTAACACATACATATAACATTTAAGCTTGAAATATAAAACTTTATGATGCTGTGTGTGTGTCTATTAAATTTGTGTAGAACTAGGCATTGGCTAAAATTGATTAGCATACCTTTAGGCTCTTTTAAAATTATTTATTAACAAACCCAGTTAAATATCTTGTGTGTATTCGACAACTATTTATAATTGAATGAAAAAATAAATTTTCCTAGAATTTACAACCGAATTTCGATGGTTGGGCTCTGCTAGTAAATTTCTAATATATTTAAAAAGTTTCAAAACAGAAATTACTTTCCCAAAGAAGTGCCGCCCTAACCTTAATGTATGAATGAAATCTTGGGCTACGCATGATCAGCTTAAGTGGCATATTGAAAGGATTATTATTTCGTTTTTTGTTTGTTGTCCTTTGTAAACAGAGGCTGTGTGCATGTTTTTTAGAGCCACCTTTGTTTTGTCTGACTACTATCAGAATAAAGCATCCTGCTGCGTGTGCGCATTTACACGCAAACAAACACTCATTGTCATCTTATTGTCTTCCCAGTCATCATGAGTTTTTGTGTTTTTTTTTGCGTAGTTTAGCTACTTTTAGGATAATATACTTAAAAAAGATTTCATCCGTAAAGGATTTTATTTGAGTTTTATTTTTTGCTTTTCAACAGCTTCAAATGATTAGCATTACAATCCGATTGTAAACGATATTGTTTTGTAACTTTTTAAATATCATCAAAATCTCATCTATTGTTATCGAGGTTTTCCCTCATATAACATATATATGAGAATCTATTTTTTATTTATTTTTTTTGCAAATGACGTATTTAGTTTTGAAGTGTTAATTTTGACACATTTAGTCGTTAGGGTGGGTGTCTCATTTATAGAGGATTGTTAGATTATTCGTGTATTATAAAGTGGCTTTTGTGTTGACATGCATTGATAGCTATGGTGACAAATTTCCCACATTTAAAGTGCTTAACTTGTTCCATTTAGTCAAAAAGTATAAAAAGCAAACTCAACGTTTAGTTTATTTGAGGTTGATATGATGAGTGCAATTTAGAAGGCACTGAAGCGCAAATTTGTTAATGACATTGTTTGGAAACAGTTTATATGAATATTACACCCTCATTATTGTTATGTTGGTTTGTAAGTATTAGTCATTATGAAGGAAGGATTATAAATTATTATCATATTATGGAATAATATTTAAAGCTTATAATTTCTATAATCGCAAGTAGAATATATATTTAATATTTTATTTAAGGCATAGTAAAATGTTATGATCTTGATCATATAAAGTTCAGTTGTTATGCAAAAAGCAAGAGTCAATGTTTAAAATGGATATTATGGTTAATATTACACATAAAAGCTGAAGAATATCACTGTTGCTAGTAAACCTGGTAGAATATCAGTTACTACTTTGATATTTATTTATTTCCTCTAATAAAAAATTGGTATTAATGTTATCAATCCCTACGAGTATTATTCGAGCAATTTGTTAGTTGGGCGTCAATCAAGCGCTTTGACATTAAAATATATATACATACATATATATACAAGTGGAGTTAAGCGATTTAGCAAGTGTGGCATTCATATAATAGGTCTTTTAGTGACTGGAAATTGTATCTGATCATATTAGTGATAATAAAATTTTATAATTTTTCTAAGATCTTATTTGAAGATCTTAACAGCATAATTCTATACAATGAATTATATTCATACTAGAGTGCCATGTCGTGCTGCACTACGCATTTTCGAGACTAATTGACATGTATGTTTTCATAATCAATTTTTCGTTCGAAGTTTGTATTGTACAATTAAAACATTTTTATTAATTTACTTACATATTTTTTTTATTTTAATGCTTTCTAATATTTTTTGTTTTTTCATTCGATGTACAAATTTGCAAGTTTTTCGGCGTTCCTACCCTGGAGTTAGACACATATAGCTGTCCATGAGAATAATATGGATTTTCAAAATTAAGTCCGGCCACACTGAACGATGGCCTTGAATTTAGAATATCATTTTGCAATTTTTTTATTTTAGCGATTCTCGATTTTGGCGATTTTTGATTTCTTCGATTTTTGATTTTTCCGATTTTTGG
Organism: Cordilura impudica; assembly: GCA_963682025.1. Classification (NCBI taxonomy): domain Eukaryota; kingdom Metazoa; phylum Arthropoda; class Insecta; order Diptera; family Scathophagidae; genus Cordilura; species Cordilura impudica. The sequence goes on along the minus strand of OY821517.1, from coordinate 275,580,853 downwards.
TCTTGAAAATTTTTGTTTTTGGCGATTATTGCTTTTCACTACTTTCGGTCTTGGCGATTTTCGAATTGGCGATTCCGCCCATATTTTCCATGACCACTTACATTGGTAATTAGTATACTTTTTTGTATAGGAGGTGCCACGCCTACTAATTCTATACCGCCGTTTTCAGACTACTCATATTAATATCTGATGGACTCTTGCAGAGTGTCGAAACTTTCCCTCTTATAGTACACCAGATATATGATATTAAATCTTTATTTTGTATGGGCGGTACTATCCCCACTGCTCCGATCACACCCGTATTTGATGTGACTACTCTCGTTAATAATAGATGACCTAGGGCAAATTTGCAAAGCCATGTATGTCGTAGTACTCGAGATATATCATATTCAGTAATTACTTTGTATGGGAGGAGCCACGCCCAATTATCGGATCCCGAACATTTTGGGCATGGCTACTAACATAAATAATAGGTGACATCACACAAATTTGCAAAGTTATTTCTGTCGTTGTACTCAATATCTATGATATTAAAAATTCATTTTGTATGAAAAGTGCCACCCACTAAAAATATCAAAAAAAAAAAAATATAGCCTATAGCACTTCCCATAGCTGCAGTAAGACTCTGTGAAAATTTCAGGAAGATCAGATGAGCAGTTACGGAGATTACCTCCTACAAACAAACACACATTTCCTCTTTATTATACAATATTAGTAAAGATTATATTTGAATTAAAAATCTGTTTCTAAGTCGATTTAGCGATATCCGTCCGTCCATCTGACTGTCTGTCCATGCAACCATTTTAATCGAACTGCAGGTCGCAGGCATAAATATATTTTGACAAATTTTTGCATATAAGCTTTTGTCGCCCACATTACGTATGTTATTGGAATTGTTCAGACCTAGCCCCATAAAAATGAACCCTATTAGTTCGACTTACATTCCCCTAAGATTCAAATTATCATATAAACCTCGGTCAAATTTGGTCTGTATTGGATTATTACAACCATTAAGCAGTACCCCAAAAATAAATGCCGTAGGACAGTTTTTGGTGATAGGCCCCATACAATGTTGATTTCCTATCTTCACTTAAATCTACTTTAAAATAAAAGAATTGCACAAATTATTCTCAGATTTGTTATTCGAAAAGCAATTGACCTCGCCAAATACGGTGAGAATGTGTCCATTTTTGAAACAATTCATTTATAACAATGACACACAAATATGGTTTATTCTTATCTTCTATTATCAATTAGTTGGCCCTAAGACCCATTCCCTAAACTCATGATACAGGGCATGATATAGGCTGTCTAGATTGACCATTATTTTCTGAATACAACATCAAACATTACGTCAAAGTCTGCCCTTTTTGCAGCGTTTTTCTTAACTTGCATTGAGCTCGTCAGTGGTTTGGTGACTTGTTTGCGTACGCTTTGCTATTAAAAAGAAGTTTGGGTGGTCAGTTAATGGCATCTCTATTTGACATAACACGTATAGGGAATTTTTTTTTAGAAACTGTATTGTTTGATTTGCTGTGCGTGATAGTGCTCATTATTGCTGAAACCAGTAACCATCCAGACTTTTTTTTTATCGCATTTCGGCCAGAAATAATAAGTTTAACATCAACTGATATCGTTTCCCAGAAGAAAAATTATCCAATGATCGATTTGGCGCAAAAGTGGGTTCAAACAATTACAACTAGATAATGGATCTCGTGGGGGTTTTTCATTATACATAGTGTGAAATGGGCTTCGTGGTAAAAATGAGGATTAATTCAGGGAAGCCGAATTTAAAAAATATTTTTTTTTTTTACAAATCTATAATATTGATAGGCAATGTAATTTGATTTGTGCTACCATTTTATCCCGATTTTGACGAAACGTATATTATTTGAAAGGTATTTCTTTTAGCTGTTTTGCAGATTTACAGATTTTTAAAATTGTAAAGAATAGTAAAGTAATAATGAAAAAAAAATAATATTTTCTGAAAGAAAGTAAGTACCTCATCATTTAAAAAACTGAAATAACTATTTATAGATTTTAATAAAAAATAATAATTAGTCATATTTTTATTATTTTTTTTTTTTTATTAATTGAACTTATAGAAAAATGTTCATATTACAAGTTTTATCCTTTGAAAACATTTCCAATTTTCCCAGTTTAAAAATTCTGATATACAATTTATCATGTTTTGAAGAACTAAAATTATTTGTTTTGTATAACAAGGCTCCGATTAGAAACATTAAGCATTTTTAATATATTTCCTATTAAGTTCTTTTAAAGGTTGTTCTTTACTAATTACCCGATTCTAATATCTTTCCAATGGAATCTCCGCAAATCTAAAAAAGCTTTACACAAATTAACAAAAAAAATATATTCCGCAGATTTGACAAAAAAAATTCACTAGGGATGGCAACCCTTGCCTGGTGGCTGAGAAGGGTGTAGAACTAGGCCAGCATAGTAGAACCTGAAAAGTGTTTGGGAGTCATACATATATCTTGATATTTGATTACATAGTTCTTCAGCTTTAACTCAATAACCATTGATGATTTTTCATTTCAATCTTCTTAGCTGAATGTAACAATCTTGTTTTTAACTAAAATAAGATACATTTAAACGTACTGAAATTTCAGAAAATCTTAAAAAATTTCAAATACTTTTGCGGCCATAAGAATTCATATTCCTTTTTAAAAGTGTAAAAAATAAAAAAAGATTTTTTAATTAAAAGCCGTATTTATTTTGCTATTAAAAAAATTCAGATTTCTATACATAATGGCCACATAAAAAAAATTTGCTAGAATGTGTCAGCGGTGGAAACACCCTAACACTAAAGACAATTGTGTTTTGTAGTTATACCTTTATCACAGACAATTGGTGGTGATGGATTTGTAAAATGCAAACTGTGGACGTTGATGATTTTCCTCCTTTGGATGAAGCAAATCTAACCGAAAAGTTGAAGATAGTAATGAAAATCACCATGACGAAGACCTAGTTAAACTTACAGCTAATCAGCGAGGAATTAAAACTTGCTACAAATATGGAACATTTTTTCTCAATCATTATTCCGAGGCTGAAGGGAATTAAAATTTCAACGTAACCTGCAGATTTGTAAAACCGAACACCAAGAACTCTAAAGGAAGTAGTTTTGGACATAGTGATGGGAGCAATGTTGTTTCAATTAGTTGATAACGTTGGCGCTTATTTTTATTGTTTAATGTGTTTAAGATGTGCTCGACATTATTTTATTATCTGAGATATGGAAAATACAAAATCTTACATCTAAAGGGTCCGCCAAATAACTTTTTTTTTTTTTTTGAATATTATCTCAAATTTCTTTTTTTATTTGAAAGTACAATCCTTCCGGTTAATAATGGCAAATAATTTCATTCAAATGGCTGCCTCGGCTGGCCATGCAGTAGCCTACACGATCGGTCCAATTTTTAAGCACATTATCGATTGTGTGCAGCTATATTTCACCAATGGCTTCACGAATATTGTCCTTTAAAGCGTCAATTGTCTCTGGCTTGTTGGCGTAACACTTATCTTTGAGGGCACCCCACAAATAATAGTCCAACGGTGTAAAATCGCAGCTCCGAGGTGGCCAAACGAAATCAGCTCTGCGGCTGATAATGCGATCTTCAAAAACAGGGCGCAAAACATCGAGTATAGCTTCGGCTGTGTGGTACGTAGCGCCGTCCTGTTGAAACCAAATGTTGCCAATATCCTCCTTTTCAATTTTTGTGAACAAAAATTCGTTCAACATGGCCCGATAACGATCGCCATTGACTGTAACGGCCACTTCTTGTTTATTTTCGAAGAAAAATGGCCCAATTATGCCTCTGGACCAAAATCCGCACCAAACAGTGACTCGTTTTGGGTGTATCGGTTTTTCAATGTATGCGTGCGGATTTTCTGTGCCCCAAATGCGACAATTTTGCTTGTTTACATACTCGCCAAGATCAAAATGAGCTGGCAAAATCGGCATCTTCTGTAAGTCGATCGCAGGCCCACTTAGCGAAGCGAAAACGCATTGGATGGTCAGTTGGCTTCAACTCCTGAACCAATTGGACTTTGTATGGCGTCATACCAAGGTCTTTATGCAAAATTCGTCTCAATGATGCCTCCGAAATGTTCAATTCTTGAGAACGACGATGAATTGATGTTGATGGCGCTTCACACTCACTTTCTGCCACAGCAGCAATATTCTCGGGTGTACGCACTGTTTTTGGCTTTTCACGCTTTGGTTTATCGATGAGGATGCCAGTTTCTTTCACTTTTTTCACAAGATAACGAACATACGGAGCTGACGGTGCTTCTCTTCTTCCAAAATCTGTACGCAATTTTCGCACACATTCTGCAACATTACCATGATTTTCAAAGTAATGTCACAATATTTCCCAGCGTTGTTCAAGCGTATCCACAAACATATTCGTTCAGCGGAAGGATAAAACTAATTGTCTGTCAAATCAGACATGAGCTAAGTGTTACCATTCACGAAATAAGCACTAGTTGAAAAAAATAACGTTAGATGGCGGACCCTTTATAATATTAAAGGTAAGTTGATTTTTTGTGATCGATGATTTGGTCAACAGTTTTCTCCCGATTTTGAGCAAACGTAACTTATTTGAAATATATTTATTTTTAGCTGTCCATCATATTTACAGATTTTAAAATTTTTAAACGTTTTTGGAGTAAAGTGCATTTAAAGTTGCTTGTAACACATACATAAAATTATACAATGCTATGTGTGTGTTTTTTAAATTTGTTAATGTGTTGGGAAAAAAAATGAGTTTGTTTTCTTCATTCACAATAATAACACTGTGCAACAGGAAAAAAATAACTGGGATGCGATACTTTTTTCTAGTTGATCTTGTCGAGTACAAGACTCTTTCCTTGAAATTTGCGAAACAACTCCAAAATCGTGAGTTACAGACAAAAAACCGGGTGTTCGGCCCTTTTGAACATATAAGCCAGTAACTATTTTGAATAAAAACCGATTTTTAATTTCTCAACAGATTTAGAAAGAAGATATCAGCATGTTTTTAAAATCATGTCTATGACCGATATTCGATATCCTATACCATACTAGAAATTTCACTAAACAGAGAGAAAACTAAAAAAATTTTGCATGCATTTAGTCCAAAATTTTGTTTTGATTTAAAGTTTAATAACTCAGTCAATTTTGAACGTATTTTTTAAACCAATGCTAGATTTTACTGATAGATAAAAATTCTCTTACAATAAATTCATCTATTATACGGTTCCTAAATAAAAAATGTCTAAAATCATCTTCAATGTTGCAAAATAGAGATTAATAAATGAGTTTGATGTCTTAACCCTTCGGTTAAAGGTCCTGGGGACCTTTTTCATTTTCAAACTGAAATTACTCCTATTTCGGCCAGGACAAGGTACCCAAAAAGTTACCCTGTTTTCCAAGAGAATTTTGTCAAAGAAAATTCAAGGTGATACGCCCAATAGTTTAGTTGTTATTGAGGTTTAAAGGTGAGTAGTACGGGAACGCATGACAAGGTCCGTAGGGACCTTGTACTGAAATTACAAGAAATCATTAAGACATAAACTTTATTTTGGCTTCTTTTTAGCTGTTTTATTGTTTGAATACATTTTAAACGAGTTCTTCGAATTTAACATTTGCAGCATTGTCGTATAATCGCTTTATGTCCATAAAACAATGCCTTAGATTCGACAATGGAAATACGCGACAGCAGCGACTAATCAACAGCAAAACTGCGGCAATTGATAATATTTGGCAAATGTTGCAGTCTAACTTAGCAGCGGCTTACACTCCGCATGATTCACTGACAGTTGATGAGCAGTTATTCCCATACAGAGGCCGTACCCGCTTCATACAATACATTCCGTCGAAGCCAGCAAAGTATGGTATAAAGGTATGGTGGTTGTGTGACTCAAAATCATTCTATCCTGTCAAAGGAATGATTTATTCTGGTAAATTGCCTGACCAGGAGCGTGAAATAAATCAAGGGAAGAACGTTGTACTTGCTCTTGCGGATAAATATTTGGATTCTGGCCGCACAATTTATGCTGACAATTTCTTCAGTACATTGAACTTGGCGCGTATTTGGATGAGAAAGAAAACTGCATATGTTGGAACAGTACGCTCTAACAAAACATTTGTGCCACGGGAGTTACATAAAAATCGTACGCGGCCAATCAACAGCACATTGTTTGGGTTCAATGAAGGCGATATAGCACTATGCTCATATGTGCCCAGGAAGAATAAATCAGTAATTTTGCTATCTACACAACATTACACTTTCGATGTTAACATGGAAACTAAAAAGAAGAAGCCCTTAGCCATTCTTGATTACAATGCCAACAAATCCGGCGTTGATACTATGGACCAGATGCTTGGTACGTATACATGCAAGCGCTCCACAAAGCGCTGGCCGCTTGCCATGTTTTACAATATGCTCGACATCGCTGCATTCATAATATTCAACGAGATGAAGCCAGTGAAGAGAAGTGACAGACGGCGCACAGTGGCTGAAAATCATTTTTCATTGGCCAAAATTCTGTAACTTTTGAACCGATCAAAATATTTTAGTACTGTTTTTTAATAGATAGACAGATAGTTGATCTTGACTCAGTGTGAATTTCATTTAAATTGATTGAGTACTTTTTAAGGAATTCTAGGTCAAAGTTTAACTTTTGATTTTTTTTAACTTTTAGCGTGATATATGTTTTTTTTTATTTATTTTTATTTATTAGAAAGTGTCATATTTGGAGTTAAATAATTATTATAAACATTTTTTGTAATAATGAAATTTTTTTAATGCTTACACTCAAAAAAATTTTTACACTCAAAAAAATTTTTACACGCAACAAAATAGTAAAATTCACTAGAAATTTAACTAGTATTACTAAAAAATTAAAAATGTTTGCTATCAAATTTGCAATTTGCTTACACTCAAGGAATATTATTATTACTACAGAAAAATTTATTAGTGTTTGCTGCCTAATTTGTTACACTAGCTAAATAAATCTGCTAAACATTAGCGCAATGATTCTAATTTTTTTTTTAATTTTGATATGAAAATATGGGTTCTTATTTTTTGAATCTTTCTTATCTATTAAAACATTGCATTCATATGTGGGAAACCTTTTAAGAATAAAAACTGCAATAGATTTAAATAGCATTTGTAACAATGGTAGGTTCTGTTTATTATTATTTTTTACTAATACTATGTTTTTCGTACTTAAATAACAATGAAAGGCAATTATAATTATTATTCATTAGACTCAAATATTGATTGCAAATATTCCATATTTTGTTCTGTGCTATTTCTGTTCTTTAGTAGTTTTTTGGCTTCTTCATCTAAATCCCGATGTTCCACTTTCCATTGATTTCGAATACTGGAGATGAACGGATCTGACGTTGCCAATAATATATTAAATAGATCTTCATTTGTGGAATTTCGTGACATTTTTCTAGTATTGTGCTGTCTATAAAATCTGTAATCCTTGTTCCTTTTTTCCTGAGCCTCCTCTGATAGATCTCCAAGTGGCACCAAATGATATTTAATGACATCTTCTCCATGATAAAGGATTTTGTGGACTGTTGCAGACATATTTCTCCATGGGTAGTTGGTTGTATATATTTTTGCAGTTTCCTTAGCATAATCTCCAAATTTTCTAGAGTCAATTTCTTCATTGCACGCAAGTACTTCTAGGATTATTTTAAATCTGAAAATAAGGTTTAAATCCACTCCTGTTATTTCAGATGCTGTTTCTGGATCTGAAAAGAATCTTCTTGCGGTATTGCCATCATTTGTATTGCCTGACCCTTGTTTTGGCTGATCTATAATCAATCCAAATTTGCGATATTCATCTTGAACATGTTTCTTTTTTGAACTTCTTAACTCTTTGTTGGTTTCGTTGTTTCTTATTGATCCTGAAGGCCCGAAATCCAAATCATAACTGATTTTTAGTATGTGTTCCATAAGTCGTATTCTTGCATGTAGTGGTGATAATCCAAATTCGAAGGCATCGGTATTATCGAATGATTTTGTCGGGACTTGGTTTAATTGGCTTGATGTTGCTTGGCATATAATGCAGCTGGATGCAGCCTTCGTGTTAGTCAAAGCCTGACCTACTTTTCCATCTATCATTGTCAGCACTAATTGGTAGCTTACTTCAATTTGCTGCCAATCTAACTGTAATTGTAATGGCTGTAGTGTTGCTATTTGGGCCTTGATATCACTAACTTCTTTGTTAATGGCATCATGACTTTCTTTTTTGAATTCAAATTTGATTGGCCTGCAGTATTTCGTAGAAGATGGTGTCTCATTTTTCCAAATATCCATTGTTTGCGTTGTACTACTCGAAGGCTCCGAATCTTCCAAAATCTTTTTCAATCGCAATGGTACAAATGATACCATGAACATATCTGAGTCCGAAATATTTTCACATACAACTTGTTTGTATTGTTTTTGTCCCGAAGAACCATCACATCCCCATTTACAAAATAGAATTAACTTTGTGTTTCCATATTTCTTTAACTCAGTTCCTGTTATTGATTGTAGCAAGCGTTTGGCTGTGTGATCAAGTAAAGATTGTAGTTGTACTTCTGCCGAAATTGGTGTGATTGTAATAGTGTCCTTTGATGGCAAACAGTCTATTTTAGCAGCTGTTATGTGATGATATGCTGGATACATATTTGAGCCTTTTTCAATCGCACGCAATCTGAGCTGAATATATTGGTGTTTTGTTAATTTCAAATCCAGAAATAATGCTAATGCCTCCTCATTTGTGAACTGTTTTGCATCGCTCGGAGTTGGTATACTTTTAAGAATTCGCTTTGTTCTCACTGGACTAGCATTACAAGTTTTTTCAATGATATCCACTTTTGTTAATTGGTTTTGTGCTCGTAATTGATGTAGAAAAGATTCTTTTATATTTGTAGAACCAATTTCCTCGTTAAAATTTTTAAGTTTCCGCCTCTTAGATCTATCGCTGCAGTTGTCCAATGATTTGCGTGGTCTTCCAGCCTTATCTAGCTTTGCTGTTTCTCCACCAACATTAAGTTGGCCTTCTAACCAGTTTGCACTTTTATTATAAAACTTTTGTTTACAGTAGTTAACTTCTTTCAATCGTTTTTTTAGTAATTTGACGAAATTAGATAATTGCTCTTGTATTTCGGTACTAGACGAATTTAAGTTTAATTTTATTTTAACGTAACTAAGAACATCTTCCTGGTTTTTGTTTCGAAAATACTCTTCGGCCAGTTCTTTATAACTAAAGTTCTCCATATTTTTCTCAATATTTTTATTTGCGTCTGTTATCACTTTTTTATCACTTTTTATCACTTGCGAATATACGTCCGTACACTTGAAGTATTAACTTATTATTGAGTAATCCCTTATAGAATCCGTCATTTTATACATTTTTAGGTACATGTTATTCACACATTGATCTTTAATTTCATAGCAGGTAGTACTTAAATTGAACAAAACTGCACTTGTTATCCAGACTTCAATATCAGGTAAAACTAATTAGTTTCTCGCCAATATGGGGTGGTTTTTTATCTTTAGTGGTTTAGTGCCGCGATTATTGACAAACTTATAAAATTGTTTATGACTTTGGTTGACCCTTAAATTTGACAACAGGTAAATTAAGAAAGAGATCATTTGTTTACTGTAGAACCTATTGTGATCATTTTATGACTTATTTTTTTGCTGATCAAAACAAAGCCAATAAACCCTTTCGCAGGTATTTTATTTAATTATTTTACTTTTACGTAGTCTAAAGTAAAAAAACAAAATTTTTTTTAGAGTAATTTTTTTAGAGTAATTTCATTAAAATGAAAAAAGTGTTCTACCGGGGGCTCGTGGGGGGTGCAAAAGTATATATAGGGTTAAACAGGATACATTCGCCTTTCTCCGGGTGGTATACGTTTCTTGTTCCCTTACTTCCTTTAGAAGTTCTATTCCACTAAAGTTTAAATTTGAGAAAAATTTAGTGGTTTCATAAATATTTCATAACGCCCCTAATATCAAACGTTAGAACTGTGACTACTTAAAAAAACTAAAGACTATAATCCTACTAACATTATAAAAAAGACCGCAGGCCAATATCGATGATAGCTTGCGAGTAGTAACCATTTATTTTTGATAAAAAACAAAAAAAAACACCTTTTGCTGAATTAAAAAAAACAGTTGAGTTTGACAGCATGCCACGCCCACAATTATCAATAGTTTAACCTAATTTTTTGGCTACCTTAATCTGGATATATAAGCTACAAAAAGGAGTAAAAATTTTAAAAATCGATGACAAAAAAAAATTTGACTTTTGGCCAATGAAATCAAAATTTGAGCCACAGTGCGGCGCTCATTCCTCCTTATGCTTACTAAGCAATTGGCATTATCCAACATTGAAGAACGTGCCCTGAATTCTCGCATAACTGTCTATCCAAGGATACGGAATGCAATGGAGGAATTTGATGTCAAGGTAAGAATTAAAGGCCAAAAGCAGAATGACTATATATATTTTTTTCATTTTAGATAGTACCAAGACCAACAGAAGTAGCTGCACCGCCGTTTGCGCTAAGGACAAACAGGCCATTATGTCGACTATGCCGTTCAGAGTACGGTCGTCAAACCAAAACAGGGGCCTATTGCTGTTCCTGCAACAATGAAGTTTGTGCAGAGCATTCAAGATTAATACATCGGTGCTTAACCGCACTCAAAATGAGGAACAACCATCGCAACAATAGTTAAGTTTTATTCATTGTAAAACTAAATTTTGATAATAAAATTCATAAAAATTAATTATGTTAGTATAAAAAAAAAAAATATTTTAATTTATTTATCAACACTTTAATTAATAAACAATAATAAAATAACAAAACAAAAATTTTAAAATGTAATTTTCATAGAAAATGACATATCAACAAAAATAGGTCCCTACGGACCTTGTCATGCGTTTAAGGGTACCAGAAGTGTTGCTAGACGGAGAGTTAATATTATTTATATATCATGTTCATGTCTTCATAAAGCCCCACTTTCTTCTTTCTAAATCCGCTAAGAAATTCAAATTCAGTTGTTATGAAAACCCGAGTTTTTACCGTAACCCAAGATATTGGAGCTGTTTCGAAAATTTTAAGGACAGAGTGTTGTTGTACTCCGCTACTCGGAAAAAAGTATCGCATCCCAGGTTTATCTACATCGTTCTATTTTGTATCGCTGTGTAATTGTGTTGATTTGAAAAATAATTCTGGACATAAACCCATATTTAAAAAGCGTTGAATTGTGAGTTGGCTAAATTTGATTAATATTCCCTTAGGGTCTTTATTAAATAAATAAATAAAATTTCCTAGAATTTGCACTCGAACTTCGAGGGCTGGCACTGTGTTTCTGATGTTGATATTCGACCAAGTTAAATAATCAAGATTGTTTGGTGAATTTTATATATTTGTTATTGCCACATCGAAAATTATAAAAGCTTTAGAGGGTTAATATTTTAAAATACATACACATATTTACATTGTTCCGTCTAACTTCTATCAATTTAAAACGCAATACAAATCAGAGGTTGATATGTTTGTTTAGATATTGTGTAAAATTGCTTAAGCCTTACAAATAATATATAATTCAGATTTGATATGATTGATATGCATATTGTACCAAACAGACAGTTTCTATGTGAGTTATTTGCGTAATTAGAATATTGCCAAATATGTACACATGTATGTATAAACCTGAGGATACCATCAATAGCTTCGAGTATCAAAAGGACACAGATAGCGCTCTGATTCAACATTTGCTTTTTGTATTCTTTCGCATTTGAAAGTAAACAGATTATTATCATAAATTAGTTTTATTAATTTTGTTTAAGATGACACATTACAAACAAAATTTCAAAGGATTTTTTAGTTTGTTTTTTTTTTTTATAGAAAATTAAAATTCTCTAACGAAACATGTTAAAATCTCCAACTGTGAGCTTGCATGCTTGTTTATATAAAAAATCCTTTATAAAGGATAACAAGTTTCTTAGGTTAATATTCCTTACTTTACATTTTTTTTTTAATTTTTCTATTACGGATACATTAAAAAAGGGATGTTTTGCAGTTGGCAGGATGGTAAATGGTAGTTTACATAGAATATAAAATAATAAAATTCTATTATAGGACTGGTCAGCGTATTGGTCAGTCACGTTAGTGCAGTACAAGAAATTGTTGGATGACCAAGCTTTTTTCAAAAACATTGTCCTTGTAGTCTTAAAGGTTATAGGTCATTACCGTACTTTTGAACATTTCTTCTCACAGTCTTTGGTTTGGGCATAAGAAATATGATTTGGTTACTAAAGGATATACTTTTTATATGATTTTAAGAATTTTATATGTATTTTTATGAATTGATAAGTTTTTTTTGTTTCTTAACCCAACTTAAAGTTTGTAGTTTAGAAAAGGTATTATATTGCTATTATAGCAGCTATTTTAGAGGGGAGTGTCCAGTTTAGCGTTGAAACTTAACATTGAATTTCAGTTTTAAAAATGGCAAACTTTAAAAGGAATGCTAAACAAAAGAGGTCATTTTTAAAATTTAACCTTTTGGTATTGTAACAAGTTTTTGTAAGCAGAACACGCCATTTTATTTCTTACACATATACACATTTGTACATATGTATGTATAAAAGTTAGAGGTAAAAATAAGTTACATTGCTGGTAGTTTTTATTTGTATATAATTACTGCCGAAAAATTTTAAGGTTTTCGATTTCAGTTTATTATATCAGTGAATAAAAAAAAAATTAATATCGAAAATAATATATAAATTGGTTTGATTAGGATATTATATATATATATTGTATTTCTATATTAAATGTTTTTACCCCGAATACTCGCTATTATTTATATATACACTTCCTAGAAAAAGTATCCGTACACTTAATATTAAGAATTTTATATTAAGAGAGAAATAAGAAAAAATAAACTAAGATAAATTATTTTTTTTTATTCTAATAAATTATTAAGCTATTTATAAGTTTTTGTTTCTAATTTATTAAAGTTTTATTGCCTTTAACAAATTTTATCAAGGTGAAAATGAAATATTAATAAAAAAAAACTAAATTTATATTAAATATTGATTAAGTTAGTAACTTGTAGTATATCTTTTGCTCTCTAGGGCATCTGTGAGCCGAGTTGGTATCGACTTAACCAAATTTAAGGGATCTTCTTTACCTATTTTATCCCACTAATTCCTTTTACGTAATTTCTTGCTGACGGATCTTGCACTCCAGTGAATCCCTCAAATGCTATATAGGATTAAGATCGGGTGATTCGTATGGTGGTGTAGATTAATTTTTAGTATAGTAGAACAAGCAGAGCTAAACATTGTGCTCCGTATTATTTGGATTATTATCCTGTTTAAATCAAAAATCATCTCGAAGGCCCAGTTTTTGTGCGCTTTGTTTAAAATTTCATTGTAAACTGTTTATGTATTCTATTTAATCCATTATATACTAAATAAATGCGAACTTAATAACATCGTTTACTAATATCCAACACAGAACCATAATACCACATCCACCGTATTTAACCATTGGAAACAGATTTATTTATTTAATGCAGTTCCATATTTTTGGCAAAATAAACTTTTTTTCTTTAAAGCCGAAAATGCAAAACTTTCTTTCAGCAGAAGGAACAACGCATTCCTAAAATTCTTGAGATTTATTTGCATACTCATTTGCAAAACCCATCCGTTTTTTCCTACTAACATCTACGCGCTGCACGACAATGATTGTCCGATTTTTTTAATATTTTGCATGCGGTATCTTCATGGATGCCGTTACCGAAGATAAATTTATTTGAGAATCAGTAATTTTGGGATTCTGTTTTGCTGACACCAAAATGCTTCGCTTTTCGAGCTCAATTAGTTTGGAGGGGCGACTAGAACGAAGTTTTGAAAAATATTAATTGTTTGGGTTTTATTATCGTTTAGATGACGTATTGCATTGAGGAGTGGCCTCTGCCAATGATCCGAGCTATTTATTCCAAATATTTACCTTCATTTCTAAGTGTTAGGTTATTTTTTGCTCTCGTCAGCACTGATGTCTTTGATTATGGGACTCATCTCATAATATAAAGTCCAAAAGAATTACATTTAAGTCTAATCAAGTTTATACAAAAAAAGGTTTATTTTGTAAAATAAAACAGACCCGTACTTTGTGGCATAATTCACGGGATTTCCCTAATTGTAAATATGTGAATACTCTTTCAGGTACATATAGTTGCCATACGCTTTTTGTGTTGGAAAAATTGAGTAAAAACTTTCAGTAAGTTTTTGTGGAAAAACAAGTAAAATTTCGATGGTAAATAATTCGTAATTCAAAAAATTTTATTACTTTTTCTATTAATATTAAAAAGTTTAATTGTCCAGTGTACGGATACTTTTTTTTAGCAAGTATATTTGTAGTATCGTATCGTTTAAAGGGTGGTATGTATGAATTATTGTAACATGTTGCAATATATTCAGTAGACATATTATATTTGCTTCAATAAATAAATACATACATACCCGATCTGGTTCGCTGCACCCATCGTAACGAAATAAAAACAAAACCTGTAAAACATTTCTTAGAAATTTTTTTTTGGTTTTGTCGATTTTTTTGTTGCAATTTAAAATTTTGGTGATTTTTGATTTTGGCGATTTTTGACTCTGTCGATTATTGTTTTTTTGCGATTTTTTATATTGCCGATTTTTTTTGTAATTTTTGATATTTGGTGATTTTTGATTTTGGCGATTTTTGGTATTCGCAATTTTCGTTTTTTTTTAATTTGGCGTGTTTTGTTGTTCGCGATTTTCGGTTTCGGCAATTATTGATTTTGACAAGTTTTGACTTTGGCTATTTTTATAATTGGGTTTTGGCGATTTTTGGTTTTGGATATTTTGGTTTTTTTTTTTTTGCTATTTTTGAATTTGGCAATTTTTTTGAGATTAATGATTTTGGCGATTTTTGATTTAGCGATTTTTGATTTTGGCGTTTTTTGGCTTGAGCGATTTTCGTTTTTGCAATTTTTGGTTTTGGCGATTTTTGTTAAGCGGTATTTTCGGTTTTGGCAATTTTTGATATTGGCCTATTGTGTTTTTAACGATTCTTGTTATTCTCGATTTTCGGTTCTGGCAATTTTTGTTTCTGGCGATTTTTGGCTTTGACAATTTTTGTTTATTATGATTTTAGATTTTGGCGATTATTGTTTTTTTGCGATTTTTGGTTTTGGCGATTTTTGCTATTCCCGAATTTCGGTTCGGCGATTTTTGATTTTGGCTATTACGCTCATATTTTCCACGATTACTCAAATTGGTAATTAATGTAATTAACAAAAGTTTCAAGACCATCATTATCATGTTTTTTGTATAGAAAGTGCCACGCCCATTGGTCCAATCGCGCCCATTTTTTTGGCAAACTACCCAAACTAATAACTCATGAAATCAGACAGATTCCCAAAGCTTTTTCCATTATAGTACACCAGTTATATGATATTAAATATTTACTTTGCATGTGGGTGACAGGTCAATTAGTCCAATCCCGCCCGTTTTTTGGCAAACTACCCAAACTAATAACTCAGGAAATCAGACAGATTCCCAAAGCTTTTTCCATAATAGTACACCAGTTATATGATATTAAATATTTACTTTGCATGTGGGTTACAGGTCCATTAGTCCAATCCCGCCCATTTTTTGTCCGACTATTCACATTAATAACTTATGAACTCACACAAAGGTCCAAGGCTTTATCTATTATAGTACTCCAAATATATGACATTAAATATTTTCTTTTTATAGGGGTGCCACGCCCACTGATCAGTTCCCGCCCATTTTTTGTTCGACTACTCACATTAGTAACTTATTAACTCACACAAAGTTTCAAGGCTTTCTCTGTTACACTACTCTAGTTAAAACATTCACTTTGTACGGTGGGTGTCACGCCAATTGGTCTGATCTCGCTCGTTTTTGGAAAAACATTGGGTATTTCTATAGAAGTTTTTTTTGGCGATACAAAAATTTGCAGCACAAAATATAGATACATCAAAAAAGAATAATTTTAAATTATTAATGGCTGCCGATTCTCTAAAAGATATTTGATATTTGAGATATTTTTACATAATTTCTTTTTAATTTATAGTTGAAAGATAAATAAATAATATTTAAAATTATTTTACAACGTATTTATCATTATTGAGATATGCATTGGGCGAGCCCAATAAATAGAATATAAATTCCATTGTATGGATTAAATTCAACAATTTGTACAATCGAAATTACTTACAACATCAGTTGCCTTAAGCTACGTACGGTTATTTTGAAAATATTATTTAGTAGTCACAACAGAATAATGTGATAGTACATGGTACTATAAAAATTCGGTTGGCAATAAATTCTGTTCTGGGCGTAAAGTACTCATCTAGAAAAATTTTAAAATATTAAAATCCCAAATCAAGATTTATGTAAATAAAGGAGCAACATGGTACGTGAGAAATTCACATTCAAAACTGAGTAGGAAAACGATTATAGTCATTGTAAAATCATCAATATATTCATCTCAATTCTCTTTTGTTCAAGGAACACACAAGAGAACTCACAATGTCTGAATACTGGTAAAAAGAACCAGGAAAAATGTATTTGTTTATATTTTAATCACCTTGGACCAGATCTCACAATCAGTATAGCTAGGTCTGAAAGGATTATACATATGGGGGGTTTCATGTCAAGTGCACCAACTTTTGAAACCGATGTCTTCCGATCGGGATGAAATTTGCACCAAAGTTAGTCCTATTGGATAGTAGTTTTGACACAATTTTTCAACAAGATCGGTCCAGATCTCTCTGAGTTAGAGGGGATCAAAATTTGACATTTTGACCAAACAGGTGTTTTTTCTCATCCATGTAACTTATTACCTATTGTTCTTAGAAAATTTTCTCCCAAAGAGTTTAGATAGCTATTTCTTCAATATTTCGGAAAAAAATACTTAAAAAAAAAAAAAAATTTGTAGACTTTTTTTTTTGCTAAATTAAAGCATTTTTTGCCTTTTTTTCAAAAAGGGAATTTTTATTTTTTTTTTTTTTTTTTGATAAGAAAGCTTAGGATTTTTACTTTAAGAGCTTTTATGTCGCTTAGTGGGATGGGAGTGGGATATCTATCAAAATAAATGTTTTGTAACTCAAGACAACGGTTTTTCAATTTTTCACAAATGCACTATTTTGAATTTTTTTCTATTTGTGTGTAAAACCTTACAAATTAAACTTATACTGAGAAACTAGACAATCTAAACTTTCCGAAGGTATATAACATACCTATCTAAAATTTTATACCCTCGATCCTGTACTACCCAGAATATGTTAACCTCAGGAAAAAAATCGCTTTTTTTCTTTAGAAATGTTGAAAAATTATTATATTTTATTTATTTTTAATAATAATTAAATTAATGTATAATAATAATAACATTAAAAATAAAAAGATAAATAATTTATTAAAATTTAATCTTAATTGCATTAGATCCATTTATATCATAACTATTTTTATACTTAATTTATTGTAACTGATGAAGTATTTAAGTCTTGTAAATTTTTAAATACCCAGTCTTTCATCCAGCTTTTTTGTCGCCTTTATTTACTGCGTTTTTTTTGTCAATCCTTTCTTGGCGTTACTAGGTTCAGCTGTTGATTTCGCTGCTGGTTTATTTGTTGTCTTTGGAAAGAAATCGCATTGAATAGAGGCAGAAAACTTTTTCAAATTGGGTCTTCCATCGACAAGCGGTATAAAAGCATGGAATTGAGCGGTGCCATCGATTGTTACCGCAGCATCGAATCTGCTCTTCAGTGTTTTCAATGTTTCCTGATGATCCTCTTTGCTACTAAAAACTATTTTAGTTTCTTTACAATAACTCTTTGCCCAATGGAATAAAGCAGTCGCATCTAAGATGCGATCTTGATGAGAGCACTGGAGGCTATACTTCGCTGCATTTCTTTTAAGGTTTGCTCCAATACCATCACATGCTCCTTTACCATGAGCAGTAGAATGAAAATGCCACTCAGCTGGCATTCCAAAATCTTTTTCATGGGCCATAAGATTTGCCAAGCTACCTTTGTTTTTAAAATGTTGACGAGCTCCGTCCGAAACGTAGTATACCTTCTTTACTGTAAATTTAGATTTTAGAAATTTTAGCATTCTCTTCTGGTACTCATAAACTGCAACGGTATCATGTTTTAAATCGTCGGATATGATTGCCATACTTTTGTGTTCCAGTTTTTCATCTTTCATGTAATAAATAACTACTGTGAGTATAGTTGCTTGGTCGTTATTGAAGTGGAATGCTTGTATGGCATTCTGAAGAACATATTTATAGTTTTCTGCGAAATCATATGAAATAACGAATTCACCAGAGTTCAAATGCATCTTCAAATCCTTGAAGAAAGACCATTGCTCTTTGACTAAAAAGTCATGGTTTCTCAAGTTTAGCAATCCTGTACACATTTCTTCCAAAAATCATTCACATTTAAAATGATTGTTTTCAATGTGCATCTGTCAGTCTGAATCCAAGAATCAAATTTGACCTCCTCTGTATATTCTCGATCTAAAGAGTTGATTAAATTTTCTTTGATGAATGTGGTTTCCGGACAATTGGTACATTCACATGAGTGGCAAGAAGTTGTTGCATTAGGACACATAGTCAATTTAAGGCAATCGCGGTAATCGTGTAAATCTTCTGCCGAATCATCTGTTGAATGCTTTAAGTTGATTTCCTTCAACATCAGTTTAACGTTTTCATGGTAAATTCAAACGCATACTGTGTGAGTTCCGCTGCTTTCTGCCAAAACGCAATGTTTTGGCCTCATTTGGGTAAATTTCGTGAAGCCAATTCTAACATCCTCGTGTCCAGATTGAAATGTTGCAAATAACTCTTTCAGGTTACAGATAACCATTCTCCTCTGTTATGTTATGAAGGTATGTTACATACCTTCGGAAAGTTTAGTTTGTCTAGTTTCTCAGTATAAGTTTTATTTGTAAGGTTTTAGACGCAAATAGAAAAAAATTCAAAATAGTGTATTTGTGAAAAATTGAAAAACCGTTGTCTTGAGTTACAAAACATTTATTTTGATAGATACCCACTCCCATCCCACTAAGCGACCAAAAAGCTCTTAAAGAAAAAATCCTAAGCTTTCTTATGAAAAAATAAAAAAAAAAAAAAAAAAATGCCCTTTTTGGAAAAAAGGGCAAAAAATGCTTTAATTTAGCAAAAAAAAGTATACAAATTTTTTTTTTAGGTATTTTTTTCCGAAATATTGAAGAAATAGCTATCTAAACTATTTGGGAGAAAATTTTCTAGGAACAATAGGTAATAAGTTACATGGTTGAGAAAAAACACCTGTTTGGCCAAAATGTCAAATTTTGATCCGCTCTAACTCAGAGAGATCTGGACCGATCTTCTTGAAAAATTGTGTCTAAACTACTATCCAATAGGACTAACCTTGGTGTAAATTTCATCCCGATCGGAAGACATCGGTTTCAAAAGTTGGTGTACTTGACATGAAATCCCCCATATGTATATTCGTTTTGTACTAACTACTTAAAAAAGCTTGAGTCTCAATCATGTCTACCAATCTCAATGGATGAAGAAGTGTTCAACCAATAAAATTTTATTTCCATTGTTAGGAGTAGTTCAGAAATTCAATGAATGTATGAATTTAAAAATTTTTTTTCCAATGTCCAAGACTATGGCGCGTTCGATGTCTTCAAAACTGATACCAACATATTTTCAATATTTAAGGAACAGTTAAACCGTGGGTCACCACGACTACATACATTATGTATGTATGTGCAATGTAATTAAACTTTGACCAGTGTCACAAATAGTTTTTGCACCCTATACCACTATGTGGTCTGGGTATAACGTCTTTGTGCTGATGTGTGTAACTACCAAAAATATTTGACTTCGACCCATCTCTTAGTACACCGATTGACTCAGGGGTTGTGTCTGTTCATTACATCCAGTTATCAGTAGTCCACAAATAAATCCTATAAAACAATTCTTAGTCATAGCCACCATATAAAGCTGGTTCCCGATCTTCACTTAAATCTATCCAAAAGCAAAAATATTGCACAGATTTTTCTCAAATTTAGTTGTAAATGTTTTTGTAAAATATAAGTGACTTTACCAAATATGGTCAGGGTCGGTCCATTCAACCTAGTCCCAATATAAATATAGCATCCGATATGAACTTATTCATATCTTTTTAATAACAATGCTATATCCAATTAGTTGGATCTAAGAGATAGGGTCTCTAAGCGCATGGTATAGGGTATCGTATAGACGGTCTAGACCGAATATAATTTTCTTACTTGTTAATAAATAAGTTTGACTGAAAGTGCAGCAAATATTTTCCAAGTATTTAAAATTGAACTTCCACATAGATCAGCACTTAGATTACCATGATCCAGTAGATAATTAAAATAGAACCGATTCCCTACAAGTCTTTGAGGTAATAGTCAGAATTCAGTAAGATAAGCTCTAGCATACAGAACAATTTATTCGGGATCTGATTAAATATAAATATTGTTATTGGCCACTTGTCCATTTTACAATAAACTTAGCCTACAGTACCACCGATGAAACTAAATATTTCTAAATTGAAATTTTGACAGTCTAATTGTAACAGGTCTACGATATGTTACTGATATTGATACTGCTATTGCAACTGGTGTAGCTGCTGCAAACGAATGCTGCCTCAAGCCATCATATGGTACCGTATGACATGAGAATCAACATGCATTAATATACCCTTTAATATTCTTACATGTTGTTTTTGCCACTGTGATTAATTACTCTAAATATCTTGACAATAAAACGAAGCAACACACACATTACAACACACATATCCTGCTGATGCTCTATGACTGCGCAATCTCGTCGCAGGACATAAGGGTTAAAAAGGAAAACAAGCCACAGCATCCATAACATACATAACAAATGCCGTGGAGAACCTTGCAAAAAGGGTTCAGCGGGTCAGAAAAAGTTTTGTGTTTTGTGTCTTTAACAGAAACTAAATTCATAGCCATATTATTTAGGAAATTTGAATATTATTTTCCTCGAACATTTTCAATAATTTATGCATATTGGCGTTTGCTCGTAGGAAAAAAGGACGACAGTGATTCATTTGTGTCATCAGTCAAGTTGATGAGGTAATTATTAAAACCGTGTTTCTTTCACTGTTTTTTTTTTTTTTAAGTAAGCAAATCTTTTGTTTTGTTCAACCGTTGGTTGATAAAACAAAATTTTAATGAAGTGGTTTAAAATTTCAATAACCGGATAAAGAGCATTTTATAAGGTATATTATTTTACAATTTTGGCTGCTGTTTTATTTGATATTCCTTCAGCTAGACAATATTCAATTGCGTATCTTGTAGCTTATTAATTTAATTGTCACATTTGTTGTTTATATTCGTGAAGTTTGAAAAAGGTTTGATGCCAAAAGGTGAAATTTTATACAAAAATATTTATTTTATTTAAATTTTTGTTTGGCTGTGGTGTTAATTAAGTTGTTTTAGAGTCAAATTTAAGTTGAAGGATAACAAAAAATATGTAATTAATTTTATAGATGATGTAAAGTTTTGAATAATAATTTCATTACTGAATATTCACGTGGACATTAAAATTGTTAAAAAATATTTGTATCTCTTCAAAACAACCTGCATTACAGACAATCTTTAACTCTATCGAATATGTAGTTAGGTGTGTAATATAGAATGACTTAACCAATATAAGCATTCAACATCCATTTAGAAAAATTTTCACCACATAATAGTGGGGTGATATCACTTTATCATTTCGTTTGTAACAAATCGAAAAATGAATTTCAGACACCATAATGGTAATATATATATATTTTTGATCTGTGTAACAACTCTGATCCGTCTGTTTAGATCATATACACAGAAAAACAATTGGTTTGATTTTGGGTACTACTGAAAAATATATATTGGGAAATTAGGATTTTTATTGTAATTGTTTAATATTTTGAAATGCAACAGTACATTTTCATAAACGCCTTATAAACTTAACTGTTATAAGATTAAAGTACCTACCATAAAAAAATTAGGTCTATTCACCAATCACAGTCTTTACATAAAACATTAAATATTAATCCAATATATTATGCTTCAGTCCTAAATATAGGTGATTGCAACAACTAATTTAATTATAACAATATATTATAAACACACAGATACCGTAACAAATTGTTGGTTAACATACGCAAATTAAATCTGTATATAGAAATGAAATTGTTCGGGTGAGAAAAACGTGGCAGGCGTATAGCAAAATCGAGATCTACACGAAATTCTAAGAAAATCACCCAAAGAAAGTATGGGTCTAAAATGAAAACCTAGCTCCCGCCGAGAGACATGAAGATTTTTATTTTTTTATACCCTATACCACTATGTGGTTTAAGTATAATTACTTTGTGCTGCCGTTTGTACCTATCAAAAATATTTGACCTAGATCCATCTGTTATTATACCGATCGAATCAAAATCACTTTCTGAGTCGATTTAACGATGTCCGTCCGTCCGTCTGTGTGTCCATTTAAACCTTGTAATCAAACTGCAGGTCGCACATATGAGCATATTTCGACCAAATTTGGTATATAAATTTCATAGGCCATGGGATGAACGCTATGGAAATTGGTGAGAATCGATCCATGTTCAGAGCTAGCCCCCATACAAATGACCCCTATGAAATCGAGATAAATTGCCATAAGATCCAAATTGTCGTATAGATCTAGTCAAATTGGGTTTGCATGTGTTTATTACATCCATTAATGAGTAGTTCAAAAACGATCCCTATGGGACAAGTCTTAGTCATAGGCCCCATATAGAGCTGCTTCCCGATCTTCACTTAAATCTAAAAAAAAAAAAATTCATCTCAAATTTTGTTTGTATATATTTTTCCAAAATACAAGAGTCTTTACCAACCATGGTCAGGATCGGTCCATTTTTGGACCTAGTTCCCATATAGATATAGCATCCGATATGAACTTTTTCTTATCTGCAGCCAAAAAAATTAATAAAAATGCCACTCAAATTTGGTTTACGCTTATTTTCTATATCCAATATGTTGGGCCTAGGAGATAGGGTCTCTAAACGCATGGTATTGGGTATCGTATAGTCGGTCTAGACCGACTATAATTTTCTTACTTGTTTTTTATACGAATTTTAATTTTTATACGAATTACGAATTATACAATTCAGAAGTCTGCTATGAAAGTTATCAACAAAGAGTAATTAAAGTTCAATATTATTAATAGTTCTAGTCATTTTAGAAGTTTATTGTTAATGCTTTTTATAAAAACGTGTTCTTAAACATTTGTTTTGATTGATTTATGCACTCAATAGTTAACTTTCAAAAAAGGAGTCTCATATAGTGATTGTAAAAGAGCCGGGAAGCAAGTTGTTAGGTAATATAAAAGTTGACGCTGAGGACTCCAATACTAAACAGATGCAATTATGTGAGTTCTCCAAGGAAAAAAATTCTCGCTTACCGTCTTGATAGGAGCTTGCTGGGAACCCACCAATACTGGAACTGAAAATGGAATTCTACCAAAGTTTGAAGATTTGTTGAATAAAACATTATATTGGTTTGTTTGGTGCATTTCAACGAACTCCCGCTTCGCCATTGGTTCAATGCTTTAGAAAAATTTACTACAAGTGGACGAAATTCACACCTGTGAACAACTTCCGTTAAGCATGCATTTATTTCATCAACGCCTAATGTAAGTCCCTTAAAAGTAAAACAAACATTTCGTTGTAGGCTTGATTTTGAACCGATTTTATTGGGAAATATGCCTCCACCTTTAGACGCTAAAGAAGAAAAACTCTTCCTACTGACGTCCTATATCTTTTTCGAATAGCAAAAGCTGTAACGGAAGGTTCGTGTCCAGAAGATATAGCCAGCATGAAACCGGGGCACATTGTTCATTCTCGCTGGTTAACAAAAGCGAGCAGACTTTTGGGCCTATATGTTGCAACTAGTATACCTTCAACAAATTTAAAAATATTGGTTAACTTTATTACGAAAGTTTATGTACCGAGGTATTTTAACGCAACGCAATGCAATTTTTACTCCAAAATCTTTGAGAAATTGTAAAAAAACGATACAACACAATGCATTTTTCGCTTGTCTGGAAATTATATTGTTAACAATGCTTTTCGACGATAGGTAAACCATCCGAGAAAGAGGCATTAACAAAATTTTGTATTGTTGTGAACAACTGTATGACTCAACTAAACTCAGGGCTTATAAAAAGCATCCCATTTATTTCAACTGCACAGATTGTATGGATTTAGTCGACTTAGATAATGACAACATACTATCTGAGCCTCCATTTACTGCAAGCATCCCACACGCGCACCTGCTGGAGTATATTAAATCTGATGCCAGATCCAGGAAATCCGTTGCACATCCAAGGAACCGAGCGTTATGTGCAGTTGCTAACGCATGTCTCATGACGAGTAATTGCAAAAAATTATGACGATGTTATGGCAGTGACTTCAGAAAGTCGAACCCGAACACCCCGAATGGATTTTAAAAAAGACTTAGGTTCTATTGTTTGAATTACGAAATAAAACAGAATATTGATTTTAGACCAAACTCATTTGTTTTATGTATTATAGAGTGTACGTAGGGCTTTTTTGGTCAATTTTATTATATGTAAAAATAAAAATTCTTTATTTCATTATTTCCCGACGTTTCGTTGAGTTTTTGTCAACTTCATCAGGGGCATTTTATTTTGAATATGAATTTTGAACTTATAACATTAATAAAAAATTATTGGTGTATTTTGACATCACAAATTGATTGATTTTAAAACACAGTATATATAAATAAACAAATAAGTAAACTATTGAAAAACTAAAACATTTATATCACAGAATCTAACTCTAGTATCACAGTTCAAACGATTAAAACATTAATTTAAAAAAATTATGTTCTTACTGATTGGTCAATAACATTACAAACTTAAGCTTCAAGGTAAATAAAGGTCTTTAAAATATGGCTTGAAAAGTTGAAGCAGAATTAAACCATTAGCATTATTGAAAAATGTGGTATTTTTTCCATAAAAGAGTATTTCGCAAAAAAAGGCACGCTATTGCTTTAAGTTATTGAGATATTTCCACCTAAATGTGGAAAAAGCAAAGTTATTCAATTTACGCAATTTTCAAACATATATCTCAAAAACTAAAAGCGATGGAAAATTTCCAATGTCATATTCAATCTCAGCAGGCAAAATCGATTTAGAAGCATGTCAAAAACATTTAGAAAAGTGTATTTCCAAAACTTAAGGTTTAACCAATGACCTTTGACCTTCATTTAAAAAAAATGTGTAATGCCATTTTGATGGGGGTATCAAAACCTATTATTTGAAACCTAACTGAGATCTGCATCTTGATTACTTTTTGAGATAGCAGCATTTATGTCAGAACACTGTTGTCAAATTTAAACGATTTTCCCCAATTTCCCCAGTTTCTTAGGCAAGTTTTCTTAAAATTTGTTGTAGATTACGTTTTTGCTATACGCCTATTTACAAACAAATTGACCCACCCTACTCTTCAATTAGGTAAGTAAAATATTATATTCATTGGAGAAACACCACTAAAATATTTTCGAAAAGATTTAGGGCATAAATATTTATTTATTTTAATTGCTATTGAAACTTTTTAAATAATTCACATAATTAATCAATTACTTCTTTTTAATAATCATCACTAAAAACGCGACATTTTATTATCATTTGGTTCTTAAATGAAAAATAGAAATATAATCGAGATGTATTTGAAGTTATTAAAATTTCAAAAGATATTGCGTGATGGTCAATTTAGGAATTTCTTATAGATCTTA
This sequence comes from Cordilura impudica, assembly GCA_963682025.1. Classification (NCBI taxonomy): domain Eukaryota; kingdom Metazoa; phylum Arthropoda; class Insecta; order Diptera; family Scathophagidae; genus Cordilura; species Cordilura impudica. The sequence continues at coordinate 275,554,927 of OY821517.1, read as the reverse complement.
TATTTATCCTCAATCCATGCCTAATACACAGGAATGAATACGCGCTATTTATTTATTTATGTTTTGTAACACTTAGCATATTACTTGAAACTAGGAGATTCCAGCGCTCGAAATTCGAGTGCCACTTCTAAGCAACTATATTTTTCAACTTATCCAATTCACAAACCAACAATTTTCTGGTTTAATATTATTGTGAATGAAAATAAAAAACTCATTAACAAACACATTAACAAATTTAATAAACAGACACATAGCATACGTAAAATTTTATGTATGTATCAGTAGCAACTTTAAATGCAATTTACTCAAAATAGAGGAAAAATATAAAAATCTGTAAATCTGGAAAACAGCTAAAAAGAAACGCCTTTCCAATAATATACGTTTGGTCAAAATCGGGGTAAAGCGGTACAACAAAACACCGATTTGTCTTTACAGACAAATATGTTACAATTTATTTATATTTTTAGGAAAAAGTATTAATAATATATTCTTAACAATATGGTATCTTATTTTGTATCTCTGGAAAGGGCCAATAGTTTTAACCATATAAAGAGCAAAAATTAGGGCTAATGCCTTCTTGTACGTATTACCCCATTATTCCTTGTTGGGCAATATTTTTCCGCTATGACTTAGAAGAAGGAAATAATTTAAATTTTTTAACTTTGATAAGTTTACACTATTTGCAATTTCGAGGTATGCACAAAATACGCTTGAAGCTTATATGGAATATATATATAAAAAAAAAATAAGTAAGTAAATTATAGTCGGTCTAGAAAGGCTATGCGATACCTTATATCACGGCTTAGATAACCTATCTCTTCGGCCAAACTAACTAGTTATAGAAAATAAGCATAAACCAAATTTGAGTGGCATTGTTATTAATTGTTTTGGCTGCAAATATGAAAAAGTTCATATCGGATGATATATAGAGAGAGTACTTCGGAAAATGCAACGATCCTGACCATATTCGGTAAAGTCACTTATATTTTCAACAAATATATACAAAAAATTTAAGAAAAATCTGTGCAATATTTTTGTTTTTTTGATAGATTTAAGTGAAAATCGGGAAGAATTTCCATATGGGGTTTATTTTTAGACAACTGATAAATGGATGTAATAAACACACATAAACCCAATTAGACCGAGATCTATGTATATGATAATTTGGATGTTATGGCAGTTTAAGTCAATTTCGTAGGGGTCATTTGTATGGGGATTAGGTCTGAACATGGACCGAATTTCACCAATTTCAACAGCGTTTATCCTGTGGCCGAAAAAAGCTTATGTACCAAATTTCAATGACATATATTCATATTTGCGACCTGTAGTTTGATTTCAAAGTTTACACGGACACACAGACGGACAGACGGACGGATATCGCTAAATCGACTCTAAAAGTTTTTCTGAGTCATTATACCCAAACCACGTAGTGGTATAGGGTGTTAATAAAATGCGACCTCACTCTCAGAAAAGGAAACGGCAAAAGTTTCATCAGAAAAGTAATATTGGTAATTTATATTTATACCAAAACAAAACTCTGCCAAAATCAATGTGAAAATAGTACAATATTTTTAGGCAAAGTTGCGACTAATGTTTGGGGGTTATAAGCTGGTACATCGACTAGTACATCCAAACAATTTTTATTATGTTATACACACTCTATATATCAATTATAAGTTATAACGTAATGTGTTTCGCGATTTGCATCATGCAAGATATGTGTCTTTTTTTATTTCAAAATTGTTATTGAAACAGAAATAAATAATATATTAAAATATGGGCCTACCAAAATTCAGTTGGCAACAAATTCGGTTGTGACAACGGGTCCGTTTTCTGCGTGTACTCACACCCAGAAAAAGTATTTGCCAACCGAATTGGCCTTAAGTGGAACAATTGTATTTTCGATTGTATCAACAGAAATTTTATATAATCTGCAAATTTTCTATTATGATAAAATATCCATTGTTAAGGCAATAAAATTGTAATCATCGTGAACCCGAAAATCGGTTATTAGCATTATCGCAATTCGGTTGGTAATAAATTCGGTAGCCACAATGAATCCGTTTTCCGTGTGCATTTACCAAGTAGGCCAAGTAGGCCGTTCGAGCAGTTTGGTATTTGAAATGGAAGAAATTGGGCAACATTGTACCAATTTATGGACTAAAATGTGGACGCAACTCAAAAAAATTCTAAAAATTCAGTGTGTTTTTTGTAATAGTTTTATGGATAAATATTTCAAATATTTTTTGTAATATTTTGTGTAATATAAACTATGAATAAGTTAATTTTCTTAAAAAAGTACATTTTCTTAAAAAAAAATACAGTTTCTTCAAAAAGTACAGTTTCTCTTCTTAAAAAGTACAGTTTTCTTAAATAATGCCTTCTCTTGAAAGGTAACTTTTCTTAAAAAGTAACGTTTCTTTAAAAGAATTTTTTCTTAACAAATACTTTATCTTTAAAAGTACTTTTTCTTAAAAATTAAAATTTTTTGAAAGAGTATCTGATTAAAAATACCTTTTCTGAGGAAAGACTGTTTTCTTTAAAGGTACCTTTTCCTCAAAAGTAATTTGTCTCCAAAGTAAATTTTATTTAAAAAAAAGTATATTTTCTGAAAAAAGTAACTTTTCTGGAAATTGTAAATATTTAAAAAAAAGTATCTCATCTTAAAAATCATATTTCCTTCAAAAGTACATTTTCTTAAAAAGGAAATTTTCTTAAAAAGTAAATTTTTACTAAACAAATTTTCTTGAGAAGCATTTTCTTAAAAAAGTACTTCTTCTAAAAAAGCTAAATTTTTTTAAAAAGTACATTGGCTTAAAAAATTCAATTAATATAACATTTTCTTAAAAAAATACATTTTCATAAAAAAGTACCTTTTCGTAAAAAAGTACCAAATCCCAAAATAGTTCCTTTACAAAAAAAAAAAAAAAAAAAAAAATTACCTTTTCATAAAAATATAACTAGGCAAATGAAACTTTCTTTCGACAATTCACAAATTTGTTATTCCAATGTATATTCACACTGAATTTTCATAGCCAGAACACCAATAGCATCCGATTCTTCAATATCATATCATTTGCACAGACGACATTGATGACCCAATGCCCATTTATGGGACAGAACACAACATTGGGAATTAAGTGCATTAAAATCGATTCTATTCGCTCAACCTCATTCGGATATGTTAAATTCTCCCACACGCTTAGACTTAGACTTGGATGCTCCCATCTGCAAAAAATAGTTAAAAGGATTGGAAGTTTGACGTAGAAGAAATAGGAGAAATAAAAGAGCCTTTCGGTAATCCTGCACTTAACTGAGACTCCATGGATGAGACTAGATCTAAACCAATATATATTGTGCGATATCTGTGAAAACTCCTTATAAATCGAGAGAAGTCATTAACGAAAAAACAGCAATCAGTTGTGACATGAGTGCGCTGTTCTAAGTCCGATCGAATGCCTTGGAAATATTCTAAACAAGAACATTGCTTTCACCGAATCGGTGAATGGACTAACTCCAACGTTACGAAAGAAGTGCCATCAGCTGACCCGTAGAACGACTTCTATGAAAGCCGTAATTTACAAGATCGTAATTCACCATGTTCTCGATTGCACTAAAAAGTTTGCCAATGGACGCGAGAAAGTCGAAGAACATTGTCAGTACAAGTCGTTATGCACCATCCAGGCCCACTGACTTGTTTACGTTGATATTTGCAAGAACTCTTTTAACAGCATGAGCTCGAAAGAATATCTTGGGCATTGTACGGGATTATTTTTCATGTAAAATTAGCTTTATCAACGGGATCAGTGAGGATCCGAGGACGAGAAAGAACTTAAGGTCTAAGATACTCTTCGTAGAGAAGCTAATATTTAATGGCACATTCAGTTCTCGCCTTTTTGGATATAGAATATATATATATACCGGAGTTTTTATTTGTACACCAAATATAAAATGGTTCTTAAGCTGATCTTATAGAGGATATTTGTACGAAAATTAGGTCGAAAGATGAACCGATTTTAATAGCCGTTAAAACTTATATATCAAATTTCATTCAAATATACTCGTACTTTTTGTTGCATACTCACGCTTGAACAACGCTACTCAATTATCTACATTTACTTTGAAAATCAGTCATCGATTCGGGCAATTTATGGATGACTTTGTGATTTTTATGCCGCACATAATCATCCATCTGAGCAAGCTATCCGTCGAACCGTGGATAGATTTTATACCACATACTCTCTTAATGATGCAATAACACCTACACGAGGAAGAAGATGCAAATTTATCGATTATTCGTTGGTAGCAGGAATAGGGGCAAATATCTTGTCCCACACCTATATAAGATCCATCTGCTGTTGAAATTAAAACCATGAAATCATCAGATGCATCGTTCTTTCGCCGGCTGGGCCCTAGAGCAATTGGAAATTGACCCGTTGTTTTATCGAAAATTTGTGTTCATCGATGAGGACAATTTTTGGCTTAACGGGTTTGTTAAAAAACAAAATTGCTGCATATGGTGTGAGACTAATCCACAACTGACCCTACAGACTCCATTGCATCCATAAAACTGCACCGTTTAGTGCTGTTTATATGCTGGTGGCATCATCGGATCATATTTCTTCAAAAATGAAGTCAAAGCCCACGTTACGATCAATGGAGATCGTTGTCGCACCACGATCAATGATTTTTTGCTTGAAAATATGGATGAAGTTCTTCCGGGAGAGATGTGGTTTCAACAGGATGACACTACGTGTCATACAGCGACCACAACCTATTGAAATCAAAATATGGCAATACGGCGAATTCGAGAAATGGATTGTGTGTTTTTACACCTCTCTATTACTTCCTGTGGGGCTACGTGAAATCTTTGGGGTTCCATCATTATTCATGTTATTCGTATCATACGGCCAGCAATGCTCAAAAAGTGGCCCAAAATTGGACGTCCTGAGTGCGTTTCGTCAAGAATAGCTGCGGTGGCCATTTGCCCGAATTCATTTTCAAATGTTAGTGTCATATATTGATATTTCGAATAAATATTTTTTTTTATGAAAGTTTAAACTTTTGTGTTATTTTTTTTACAATTTCAAGTTCGAGCTTAAAAACCCCCCTTTGCATATTAAAAATAGTCACATTTAAAACAGAAAATGTTTGTTGGGTAGTGTTCTTATGTATATTCAGTCTCTTGATTTGAATAAATGTTCACCATATTTTGCTCCAGCAGCCCTACTACTTTATTAAGAAATTCATCTCCTAGAATTCCTTCACATATCGTAACATAATTACAGACTGAAAAAAACAAAAATGTCTCACGCACTTTTTGCCCTAACAGTATCCGGAAATAACATACCTTTAACTACATTTCTGTTTGTTGATTCTCTAAACAATCAAGTTTATTAATTTTAAACACAGGTGTCGGTTAAGATTAAATACAAATGAAAACATAAGAAAACATAATCATAGAAATGAAAATGTACCACACATAAAAAAATACTCGTATACTCGTAGTAAAACAAAGAAAAGACTAAAGATGTGGTTATGATAACTACAAGTAACTGGCCGTGTACAAGATGTTTGAAGCATATACTCGTATGTACTACACATTGTATTTATTTAGAACCATTACAGAAGGTTGTTTAAATTCTAAAAATACAACAACACATTTAGAATCATAGTCACAACTTGTAAAATAATGCATTGTTTAAGGGACTCATTGACTTATTCGACAAAAAGGGATGTATTTGTAAATAAGTTATTTGAGAATTGGACTGATTTTTTAAATTAATTGTTATTTTCATGAGTACGAATAAGTCCGCAATAAAATCTTTAACATTTTAGAAATTATATTTTCGAAACTTTGCCCCATTTATACTATAAACTATAGCCGATGAATGTACTACTTTAAATACCTACTTTCAACATACACATATAAAAGTATGACGCAGTTGCTGTTAAGTGACTGACAATTATGGGTCAGATACTGGCAGACATACAAATTTGCACTACTCTAAAATTTTGCACAAACAATTTTATACGGCTTATATTTGTATAATCTGGCATCTTGTTGTTGTCATCAGATGCAGAAAAAAAGCCAAATAAACGTGAGAAAATTAGCAAAAACAGACGTGTTATGATTTAAAATGTCTAAGTTGCTTTGTTTTATTTTTTGAGTTTTCAGAATTTTATTTTTTAAATTCTTGATGTCATTGCGAAACAATTTTTAGATAAATTAACCTTTTTTTCATAAGTATTAGCCTTATTTTTAATGGCTTAAATGTAGCAACTCAGGTGGTCACCTAAAATGAACTCATAAATGTTAAAAACAAATTTTATTACCTTCAGACCTTCAGCTAAATACGAGTATTGTGTTAGAGGAGACGATTTAATTAAAAACGGTTAGTGTTAGAGTTTAATGTCATTTGGTGGAAATACTTGTATTTCATTTACAGCGGTTTTTCTTTTCCTAAAAGTGCATCAAAGTAATAAGAGTTTGACAAAAATATAACAATAAAACTTTTAACACACTTTTCGGAACTATGGCCAAGTTGTGTTTAAAGTTTATTACTTATAGCTAAGTTTTATATTTACTTCCAAGCGGATGTTTAATAAAGTTTTTTATTACATTTTATTAGGTTTTATTTAACAATATAGTTAGCACGCGCTTATTAGTAAAAATTAATTTTATAACTAATTTTATAATTATGACAAAGTTCAAATTAGATAAAAATTTGAGTGTTGTTTAATTAATTTGCTAGGAATTTTCAAAAACATACATGTGTGCAAATAATTAGATTGCTTCTTTTTCATTAAGTTTCAGAGTTATGAAAGTAATTATATTGTAGCCTGAGAGATATTATTAAACTCAAGTTAGCATTAACTATTCCGAATATCAACAATTTTTAAAACTGACTATTAATTAGGAAGGTTTTCTGGGTGGAACCCATAAATGTCCCTGAAGCTAGGATTTATTTCAAAGGATGGAATGCCTTATCTCATATTTAGCAAAAAAAAAGGAGATTAAAAAACTATAATCATATTCTTTCATACTTGCTCCATAGTAACTAGCAAAGACAGCACTCGAAAACATGCTTATGAGAAAACATAAAACCTTTTACTGGTTTTGTATGGGGACGTATATCAGGATGTTCTGAATTCACATATATTAATCTGTATAATTATGTTAATATTTTTTTCTCGATACAATACATAACATAATATAATACTCATACAATACTTATCACAATTAACTAGCGTAAATAATTAGGGAATTCACAAGGTGTACTAAAGTTGTATATTGTAAAGATATACAAGATGTCAAACAACCTATCGTATATTTATAAACAACATTCTCGAAAAAATCAAATAAAAGCAAAATAATTGTTCTTTTACACAAAAACTTACCTTAATATAATTATCTCCTTCCATTTTTTATTTATTTCTAGCATTTTTGCCACAATATTTACATGAAACGTACAAATAATATTTGGAATAAATAAAAGCTGATTAAATAGTGAACAACGAACAGCTGATCACAAAGCACACCGCAAAAACATACCTGCTTAACGTTGTATTATCGTATAATTTTTTTTGTATGGAAAATTTATTCAACAGGTAGGACACCCTTGTGAATACCCTAAATATAACTTGGCAAAAATTAGTTTTCAAAATACGAGTATGCATATATGATAAAAACATTAACAAGTAAGCGTGTCAAATTCAGCAATGTTTACGTCTTACACTATATTATAAACAAAGTTGGGTACGGTTACCATTTAAATATGGTTTCCGATAATTCGGCTTCAAACTATAATACCATATAATTTTTAAGTAATTCGTTTTATTTCCTTGTTTTTTTACTTCGTTTATTTTAACTCGTGGTTTCTGTTTGTCTATTTGTATGCCGATAAAACTTTGGATAAATTTTTAACCCTTTTCTCGTGATCAACTGGAACTTTGCAGGCAGACTCGCGGCGACGAAAAAAATTATCTTACAGCTCTACGATCAGATGGGATAAGGGGGGTTGGCACCTCCCGTACAACATAATTATTCAATATCAAATATCTCGAGTTCTATAACAGGGAGAGCTTTTAAAATAGGTGCATGCAATAACGGGCGTTATTGCACTCCCAAAAGTGTGATAACGTCACTGAGAAAAATGCATTAACGCCCGAAGGCCCACGACATTCTTCAGAAATTTTTTCAATATTTTGAAAAACAGTGGATGGTGAAGGTAAGATTAGAAAAATCCACGACCGCGCGATTTTTAATTCCAAATTGTCATTTTGATAAAGAGGAAAAAATTGCGTTATTTTCTATTCCAAATTTTCATTTTGATAAAGCACCGCGCGATTTTTAATTCCAAATTTACGCTTGCGGCGCTCATTTTTTCATTTTTATTAAAATGAAAATTTCGAGTAAAAAATCGCGCGATTTTTTATTCCAAATTTTAATTTTGATAAAGCACCGCGTGACTTTTAATTCCAAATTTTCACCTGCGGTGTTCATTTTTTCGTCTTTATTAAAGTGAAAATTTTGAATAAAAAATCACGCGATTTTTAATTCCAAATTTTCTGAAGCAGAATTGATCGTCACCACCAACATGGTGACGTTGAACATGTATGCCACGTTTAATTCGTACTGCAGAAAATATTGAAATTTAAAAGCAAAGTAAAGGGTCCGCCATCTAACATTTTTTTTTTCAACTAGTGCTTATTTCGTGAATGGTAACACTTAGCTCATGTCTGATTTGACAGATAATTAGTTTTATCCTTCCGCTGAACGAATATGGTTGTGTATACGCTTGAACAACGCAGGGAAATATTGCGACATTACTTTGAAAATCATGGTAATGTTGCAGAATGTGTGCGAAAATTGCGTATGGATTTTGGAAGAACAGAAGCACCTTCAGCTCCGTATATTCGTTATCTTGTGAAAAAAGTGAAAGAAACTGGCATCCTCATCGATAAACCAAAGCGTGAAAAGCCAAAAACAGTGCGTACACCCGAGAATATTGCTGCTGTGGCAGAAAGTGTGCGTGAAGCGCCATCAACATCAATTCACCGTCGTTCTCAAGAATTGAACATTTCGGGGGCACCATTGAGACGAATTTTGCATATAGACCTTGGTATGACGCCATACAAAGTCCAATTGGTTCAGGAGTTGAAGCCAACTGACCATCCAATGCGTTTTCGCTTCGCTAAGTGGGCCTGCGATCGACTTACAGAAGATGCCGATTTTGCCAAAAAAATCATCTTTTCAGATGAAGCTCATTTTGATCTTGGCGGGTATGTAAACAAGCAAAATTGTCGCTTTTGGGGCACAGAAAACCCGCACGCATACATTGAAAAGCCGGTAGATACACTCAAAACGAGTCTCTCTTTGGTGCGGATTTTGGTCCAGAGGCATAATTGTGCCATTTTTCTTCGAAAATGAGCAAGGAGTGGCCGTTACAGTCAATGGCGATCGTTATCGGGCCATGTTGAACGAATTTTTGTTCACAAAAATTGAAGAGGAGGATATTGGCAACATTTGGTTTCAACAGGACGGCGCTACGTGCCACACAGCCGAAGCTACACTCGATGTTTTGTGCCCTGTTTTTGAAGATCGCATTATCAGCCGCAGAGCTTTTGTCGTTTGGCAACTTCGGAGCTGCGATTTGACACGGTTGGACAATTATTTGTGGGGTGCCCTCAAAGATAAGTGTTACGCCAACAAGCCAGAGACAATTGACGCTTTAAAGGACAATATTCGTGAAGCCATTGGTGAAATACAGCTGCACACAATCGATAATGTGCTTAAAAATTGGACCGATCATGTAGGCTACGGCATGGCCAGCCGAGGCAGCCATTTTAATGAAATTATTTTCCATTATTAACCGGAAGGATAGTACTCTCAAATAAAAAAAGAAATTTGAGATAATTTTCAGTAGTTTTTTTTTTAAAGTATTTTCAAAAAAAAAAAAAGTTATTCGGCGGACCCTTTATTAACGAAACAGGCCCATAACAGGCGTTATTGCACTCCCAAAAGGGTGATTACGCCTGGCAGATTTTATTGCACTTTTTGTAGCCTTTATAGCACATCTGAAAGTGCAATAACGCCTGCCGATTTTTTTTGCAAAGACTTAAAATAAAACAAGTAACAAAATTATAGTCGGTCTAGACCGACTATACGATTCACTATACCATGCGTTTACAGACCCTATCTCTTAATCCCAACTAACTAGATATAGAAAATAAGCATAAACCAAATTTGAGTGGGATTTTTATTAATTTTTTCAGCTGCAGATATGAAAAATTTCATATCGGATGCTATATCTATATGGGGACTAGGCCCAAAAATGGACCGATCCTGACCATGTTTGGTAAAGTCTCTTGTATTTTGCAAAAATACATACAAACAAAATTTGAAAAGAATCAGTGCAATATTTTTGTTTTTTGATAGATTTAAGTGAAGATCGGAAATCAGCTCTATATGGGGCCTATGACTAAGAGTTATCCAATACGGATCATTTTTGGACTACTGATTAATGGATGTATTATATACATACAAACCCAATTTGACTAAGATTGTATGATAATTTGGATCTTATGGCAATAGGGCTAGGTCTGAACATGGACCGATTCTCACCAGTTTCAATACCGCTCATGCCATGGCCGATAGAAGCTTATATTTCAAACTTCATCAAAATATATTCATATTTGCGGCCTGCAGTTTGATTACAAGCTTTACATGGACACACAGACGGACGGACGGACGGATGGACATCGTTAAATCGAATCAGATAGTGATTCTGATTCGATCGGTATAATTAAAGATGGGTGTAGGTCAAATATTTTTGGTTGTTACAAACAGCAGCACAAAGTCATTATACCCAAACCACATAGTGGTATAGGGTACAAAATGATTTCAACGGTTATATTGAAAAAAAATTAGCAATATATGAACTCTGAAATATCAAAAAAGAAGTAAAAATGGAAAATGAAATCAACAGTCGTATATAGTTCTGACGATAACGTTATAAATACAAAATATATGAAAAAAATAGTAAATTACTGGAAAAAATTTGCAGTATCCTTCAACTATTTGTCTGCAATATGGGCAGACCAATAGAGAATTTTTCTTCTGAGTATTTTCTTTTTGTTTTTGGAAGTAATCAAAACACATTTTGAAGTGAGTGCATGGTTGCAGCGCTATGCCTCTAGGCTTATCGATCCAAAGATACATTTGACAACATCGACTATTTGACTATATAGGAATTCATTGAAGTCATCTTCTTCAGAAATAGGTTTTTATGGCTTAGTTTTTTTATAAAAACAATTATGGTTCTTATGGAAATATTTTAATTCCATCTAAAAAAATTGCATTATTTTGCTATTATTAGAGCAGAAAAACTACTAAGACGTTAGAATACCCAAAGTCAAAGTAAGGGCTCATATTTATCAATATTTTGAGAGTTATGCGATATTAAAAAAAAATTTCAAATTAGTCTTCGCTAAAAATCTTGGCAGTTTTTGCTGTGCCTTATATTAGTAAAATGTTAAATATATCTCTCTATCTAAATTATGTTCTTTTAGATTTAATACAAAAAATACAATAAGGAATACAAGAATACAATAAGAAGTTAAAGTCGGTCTATGCGGACTCGAAGATATACCCTATTCCAATATTTTTGGGAAAAGATAAAAAATTTTGTAAAAAATTGTATATACATATGTGTCGTTCATTGTAATAGTGAATTATCTCCTTGTTATTAAATTTCGAGAAAACAAGCCTTTTAAAAATCATTGTGTAGGAAAAAAAGCAATATTTTTTTTCAGTGTTTCTTTTTTATTTCTTGTTTAATACAACTCAAAGTTATAATAATTTGTAGTAACTAATAGTAATCAGCTTAAACAAATTCAATAAACGAACATAAAGTTTTTTTTCTGGAGTTACTTCACTGTTAAAGTGATAAGTTGCTTTTCAGTCATATGTAATTTCGTCATCAGATGAACATTCCTCGGCATTACGTGTACTTGAACGAGTTGGTATATCTATGGGAAGATTTTTGTAATAATGGTGGTAAACCGGTGGGATGTAGGGTAGAAGGTCAAGCATATCTTTCTTTTTTGCGCTAGTGACTGGTCTCCTTGACGAATAGAGTGGGTCTTGTTGAATATTGTAAAAGTGAGCAGGTCGTCCCTGTTTTTTTTTTACATAAATCTACTATGTAAAAGGATGTGTCTGGATTTAATGTTTCTTTAAATTGAAATTCTAAAGGACGATTTCTTTCCAATCTAAGCCATCTAATATTGAACCAGTTGAAGTCGTAACCGCAAGTGGTTTTTTTTCTATTTGTTATAGAAGTTTCCAAGGCCGCGGTTCTTAAAAAGTCGGCAGTTTTCATTTCGTTAACAACAAAACAAGGTTCTTTGCGTTTGGCTGTTTTTATAATTTCAACCCATTCGTCTTTGTTGTAAATTTCATGATGACGGCGACTAGCACTCTCAATAATTCCGAATTCCCCGTCATTGGGAAGATAAGAGTGTCCCGATACCAGGAACTTGTGATCTATGGTGTCAATACTAGTCTCAGGAGTTTGTACAAGCTTCAAAAGAGAAAGGGTAACCTTTATATTACGATTTTGTCCAGTGCAAGAATCGGAATATAAAATTACATGCTTCTGCAATGCCGCATACGTTTTTAAATGCTTAACAAGACATGCTGCTATGTCTTGAGAACCTCTTCCACCTTCAGTTTCGTCCCAGACATTCATGTATCCTGTATTATTATTGAAGCAATGTATACCTAAATTATACAAATAAAGATTTCTTTTATAATATGCCACAGACGTTGTTAATTTTGGGAAAGGTAAAGCTTTCTGCAAATCAAAAGTTAGTATGTATGCTTCACCAGTTTTTTTCGAATCAGTCTGTAGCATTTGCCTTGCTGAATCTGCTTTTTATTGATGAAGTTCTCTTTGGAACTCATAATCTTTCCTGGCATTTTCATCATCGGCTCCTTGTATTTTTAAATTCAAATCATCACAAGTCTTGCATGTGTCTTGCCGTGGTGCCTTAAAATGGAGATTAAATTTAGTGTTGAATATTTTGTAATAATACTTTAATTTCTTAGGTTCAGTCATTTCAATTTGACAGTTTTCTTTATAAAGGTCATACATCTTACGAATGGTAAGCCCAGGATTTAAATATTTTCTATTAGGATTACTCTTTCGAGTGTAATGGCTTTGATAAGCAGGAAAACTTTGGATATGTCTAATAATGTCCGAATCATCAAGTTTTCGGGAGCTAGTTGTGCCACGTTTATCCATGAATTGAGAGACATCATCTTTTGAGAGGCACCGATATAATCTTCCATCACTTATTTGAAATGTTTTCAGAAAATATTTCTTACATACTGATTCTGTCTTGATACTAGACTTGATGAAATATTTAAACGACACCTTTTTTCCCACACGAGACCCATCTTTAGGACGTTTCCGACTAACTGTTGTTTTTTGCGCTAATGCAAACAGATAAGAATTTTGCAAATTAAAGTCTTTTAAATTCCAGAATGACTCAAATATTTTTCTTCTTTCATTTTCTGTAAATAAAGTACCACATTTTTTAGGACATCCACAGTCAAAATTTTCAATATTTTTGCCAGCTTTTCTCACTCCCGTTTTAGTCAAATATTCTTTTCCACTGTTACGCAATAACTTCCTTTTATTAATTACCCAATTTTCAATGTGAAGGGAACGTTTTTTAGATGTAGATGGTCCAGGTTCAATTTGAAGATTTGGCTGGTTATTATCTACATTAATAATTTTATCATTGTCTTTATCTGTTAAAAATGAATATACGATAAGACAACAGCAATTTAAAAAAAAAACAAAAAACCTCGTGCTACATTTTGAGGTTAGAAAAACAACAAATTCATATAAACTTACCAGAATCTGATCCAGAACAGTTTTCTTCAGAAGACGGCTCATATTCCGATCCGGAATTACTAAAATCCTCCATATTTATGGAAACAAGCTGTTCAATACTTATTAAGGATATTTTTTATAAATATTACTGCACAATAGATGACCACCTGTCAAACATTTGTCACAATAAAAGTGAATGAACTCCGGACTTACTTCACTATTAAACAGACATGTGACTTACTTCACTCTTATTGTGAATATTTTGCAGTTTTACTTCCGCGAGTAAACAAGTAACGCCATCTATGGGGTTTTGGTGCAAATATTGTAGTTTGTTGACTGTTACTACGAAAGATATGACTAAATGTGATACTATTCTACAAAAATATGCATTTATAAAAAATATGGAGTCACACCACTTTTACAATAAACGACACATATATGTGTGTATATATTTGTAATTTAATAAAATTTATCGTAACTATTCTACAAATTTGTAGCGGAAATAAGTATCAAAATATTAGTGAAAAATACTGATGCTCATAACAAAGAAAAAACCTAGTGTTCGTATATTTTCAAAATTTAAATTATATTTTCTGATAATTATATTTATTTCAAATAATTGAATGTGTTTCTAAAGAATATGAAAGTTAGAGAATATAAGCGTATGCTGTTTAGAAGCAAGGGTTGCCAGACATAGTAATTTTTTTTTTGTCAAATATACGGGAATTATTTTTTTTTTATTAACTTGTCCTTAGCTTTGTTAGAGTTACGGAAATTCTACAAGAAAAATAATAGAATTAGACATATATTAAAGAACAATCTTTAAACGTTATTATTTAACAGGGTATAAATTTAAAATGTCTAAAGTTTCTAGTCTAAGTATTTTTTTATAAAAAAAATATATTGAATTCATTAAAATATGATAAATTGTAGACAAGAAATTTTAAATTGGGAAAATTGGTTAAATTGGAAATATGTTCAAACGGAAAAACTTGTAATATTTAGAGTTCTTAAAAGAAACTGCTTATATCTAAAGTGTCGCAAAAAAATTATGAAACTCTGATTAAGTTTAATAAAAGGCGAGTTAAATTCGACTATTTTGAGGTCGGCTAAATCTATGAAAGAGGGGCAGCACCGCACGACTTAGAATTCTAAACACGAAGGAATCTAAGCATACATACACACTCATGAAGCAAATGTTACAAACGCAATGACTACAATAACAATAACAACATTTACAACACTCTAATTATAATATTTAGAATAACAAAAATTACAAAAAGATCATGGAAACCATCATCAATCAAGATTTACATCTTTATTCAAATCTCGGGAACGATTGAACAGATTTTTAAACAGAACTTGCACAGGGTATCAATAAGTAATTTTCCTTAAAAGTGTTGAGGCCATTATCGCAATTTCCACTGACGGACATATGGACATACGGATGGCGCTGTATCAATTCCGGTTGGATTTTTTTCAAGTGATGTCCTGCTTAAAATGAACGTTGTCGACATTAAAATCAAATTATTGACATATGGGGCTTACAAAATTTAATAACTTTTTCGTTTATACATTTTTTTTATATAATATAAGCAAATTTTTCACACTAAGTATGGAAAATAGTGTCACTAAAATGCGTCGTATTGGCGTACGGGATATTCCTGGCTAAGCAAAACGATGTTTCTGGTGTTTCGTTAATACCTTGCTGTACAATTCTATTAATCTGGTTCTTTGTTCAGTTGCGAATCTCTTCATTACTTATTATCCAGGTGTTATTAAACTCTTTCTTTTAACTCATACTCTCTGTCAGTCTGTCTGTCTGTCTGTCTGCCATGGGTGGACCCCATTCCCCGTTATCCAATTGATCTGAAACTTGGCCCATAGTCTTGTCGTGACTACAGATTAATTTTGGGGTAGTCACTCACAGTCACGCGTGGTCACGCACAGTCTCGGAGTGATCTAAATATCATTTCCCCTCATCCGATCGGTCTCAAGCTTGGTCCATACACTTGCTGTAAAGAAAGATCAACTTCGACATAGTCACGCTCAGTCACGGAGTGATTTAAAACACATTTCCCCTATCCGATCGATCTGAAACTTTGTCCATAGACTTGCTGTGGAAAGGGGGTGCATATCATTTTATCAATCCATTTATAACTCATCGAAATCTGTAGGTTGAAAACATTCTCCTGTCCGCGATAGGTCTAGTGGAGTACTAAGACATAAAATGTCCATCAAAATCTGCAGCTATTTAGTATTGTATTTGGAACCAAATAGGCGAGGATTGACATACAGAAATGAATAGATGCACTGATTAAATTTCATAAAAAATAAAAATAGTGAAAAATGTTTAAACGTAATAGAACATGGGCAAATATGGATGTATCAACGATGGATACACAAACATTTTTGTTTGGAAAAACAATGTGTGTAATGATTAAACAAATAAAAATGTAATTATATGTTTTTACTCTCAATTAAAAAGCACGAAAATACCTAAAATATTTTTTAATTATCTAATTAGTTTTAAACAATATTTAAAAAAATCATGTGAGTCTTATCACAGGGTAAATGTGTACATTTAGTAATAAAAGATTATTTTAAGTAATTTTTTGTTTTTAATCAAACAGAAAGCGTCATCTATGTACCACTTATAGCAATGAAATGCAGGGCTCTGCTAATCTAAAAATAGTTAATATTATTTATTATTTCGACCGGTTAATTTTTAACTTTTCTTTTTTTATTTTTTCATTTTTCGTTTTTCAGCTGTCATTTTTCATTTTTAATTTTTCATTTTAAATTTTAATTTTTTTTTTTATTTTTCATTTTCCATATTTCATTGTTCGTTTTTCATTTTTAATTTTTTATTTTATTTTTTTATTTTTCTTTTTTAATTTTTCATTTTATATTTTCCATATTTCATTATACATTTTTTATTTTTAATTTTTCTTTTTTAATTCTTTAATTCTCATTTTAATTTTTTATTTTTCATTTTTCGTTTTTCATTTTTTATCTGTAATTTTTGATTTTTTTATTTTCATTTTTTATTTTTCATTTTTCATTTTTTTATATTTCACTTTTCATTTTTATTTTTCTTTTTTCATTTCTTATTTTTCATTTTTTATTTTTCATTTATCATTTTTCATTTTCAAACAGGTTATTACATATCATAATTTTTTCACCAATACAATCATAAGTCACACCGATTTGGTCTTATGCTCACATGTTACGCTGATTTTGTGATTGTATTGTGAAATAGAAATTTACGGCCCTGCGCGTATAGATGTTTACACATAAAAAATCAAGCCATTATAGTTTAAAATGCAGTCTTTTTTTCTGAAAGTGTTGACTACCTTGGATTTAATATTGCATTAAAAACACAAAGTGGGGGTACCACAGATTCAGCACAGCCAAAGTTAACACTCTTACTTATTTTGGAGTGATTTTGTAGTACTTGTTAGACTTTATATGTAATTATCTGGAATAAACTTTTAGTGTTTAAAGGAATTTCCATAATTTTTGCTACTTGCTATTTTGCATTTTTTTGATATCTAGTTTTTTCGATTTAGCGTTCTTGTGATTTTTCGTTTTAGCGCTTTTGCTATTTTGAGTTCTGCGATTTGTATTTTCGATTGCCTTTATGTTTGAATTAAAAACAATCGAATTTCCGTACATTACAAAATAAATTTTTTTGTATGCTTATGTAAATAAAAATTTACATTACATAAACAGCGAATCAGTACCAGAAAGTAAGATGGCGAAACTTTAGAATACAGAAAAAAAAACTGATTAAAAACTAAAAACTAAGTATATATAGCAAATGGGTTTTTTAAACCTAAGAATAATTCTGTTGAAAAAATTGAATATAGTCGTATCTTTTCTGTAGCATTAAATCAGAATCCAATACATGTAGCAAGAGGTATTTACTCTAGAATTTTTGGACATTATCTATAATATTAATCAGCAAAGCGATCTCTTGTGACATATTCTACACCTTCAATTATCATCAATTACTAATTGCCATCTGATATATTTTTGCGAAATAAAATTCACATAAAATTGCTACTAACGCATAAATAAAACAAATATGTATTTAAGCATCAAGAGCTTTTAGGTTTTTATAAAATTATTTATTAGCAAACCCAGTTATACATATATCCACCGTGTTTTCAACAAGTATTTATAATAAAATTTAATGATTGTATTTAAAAATTCACAGTTACTGAAATATTCGTAAATTTTTATATTTGTAGATTTAAAAAACATTGAAAGAAAAAATTTAATGATAAATCAATTTTCCTATAAGTTGCACTTGAATTTCGAGGGCTGGCCTCTGCTGGTAGTATATTAACCCTTTCATGCCTGAAGTTTATGTAGTTGTTAGTTTAGACCTAAATATGAATTAATATCAATTTCAGAGAAATATCTATCCTGGTTTAGCCGTTATGAAATGTTGCCTATAGGCAACACCATCTAAAAGTATTTTTAACATTTTTTTTTTCTAATTTTCTTACCTTTAAACAATATATTTAAGCATTAAAGTTTAAACTTTTAAATATCTTTATTACTTTTTTTTTTGATTATTTGAAAACTCACTTTGCAGAAGAAAAAATTTACATGTTCAATCAAATAAGATTAGCTCTCGAATGATCTCCATCAATACTTAGAATAAAATATTGGCAATTGGGCTTGCACAATATATCAAGCTACTCAGAGAAAAAAAAACCGTAGGAGAAGAAAATAAAAATTACGGGATTTATAAGCTAAAATATACAATGTTGCGTTAATGAACATACATATCATGGCGTCATACGGATTTATTTTCCGTTTAAATTATTTATAACTTTGACAGCTTCTAATAGATAATGAAGTCTCTTTTAAGATATCAAACTGCGGCAGCCATGGAGGCCAATATTCCAAAGGTTGGGGATATAGTTTCTTTTGTGAAGTACAGATCTTATATTTTGAGGAAGTGGATAAGAACCAATATGTCGATGCGATTTGTGGTCAGTATTTTTTAAGTCGATTTTCTGATTAAAACTTCTAAAAATTTTCCCATGAAAAATCTCCCTTCAATAAACTTTTAAGCGGAAATTGAAAATTTATTTTAAATGACTGTGGTCAAAACACAGTTACCAAAGATTGATTGTTAGGCATGAGTAAACTTAAATAAAGTCGAGAGGAAAAAATACAATGAAAAAGGATTCTGTAAGATAATAGACAAACAAATTCCCATGGATAACAGGAATTGCAGCATATTGCACGCACTAGTAAGTACTACTCGCACTACATTGAATCTATTTTTTTCAAAAAGAAAATATCGAGGGTGTACTGAAAAAGGACAAGTGTTAGTAGCTGCAGCATAATAAAGGTGGTAAGTTGCATTTGAAGTGTATGGTGCAATATCCTTATTTATAAGGGTGTCCTGTTTGGGTTGTTTTTTTTTTTATATACGACTATAACGATGAAGTTGTATGATTGACTTTAATCATTTAAACATGAAAACTTCATGTTACTTGGCGGAAAATAGTTGACAAGTTTTGTTCATAAACAATCAAAACGATTTGATGTTGAAAAAATTACAGTACTATAAAAGAAAATAACTGTGAGAAAACATGACTTTGTGATTTTTTTATAGTGTGTGTTGTATTTTTTTATGTTAACCGGAAACGTTTGTTGTTTGTTAACGGAAAAGAACATTTGTTCTTTGCTATCTTATTGCCAATGTAGGTGATTTTCTAGTTTTTATTTTGAAAACAACTCTTTTTCTTTGTGAGGGACATATTTCTATCATTAATGGGACTGTCTTTTTTTTTATAAAAGTTATACTACATTTGTTTTACTTTCATTTCTGTTAAAAAAAAAAAATAAAATAAAGGACAGGTGATGTTTTGTGCAGTATTTTGTATTGTCTTAAAAATCTAATCATTCTTATTTTTATTAAATAATATTTTAATCCTCTTAAATTTCTACATTCTTGACTTTAAAGGAAATGTTTTCTTAAGTCTTTTTATGTATGTATAGGCCAATAATTTGTTTAAAATTTCTTGGTTTACTAGACACAGCTTGTGCTTCTTTCTCTCGACGCGTGCATAAACCGATCTGTCACTTAACAATCGAAATGTCAAAAATTTTGACAGTTCAATTTCTTGACAAAAAATAAACCAGAAAGGAAAAAAATAATAAGAAAAAATACAATTACGACTAGCACACGTTATGACATACAGCAGCGTATGATGACACCAACACATTACGTAGGTGCTTTAATGTATTCGCTCATTCTTCCAACCATGAAGGCACAGTGGGATATTTTCTGATGTTCAGCGAGACAAAATTATAATGATAGTATAATAAAACACGGTAATATTTATGTATTCCAAAAGTAGTATAATGGCTTCAAATCGATCTCTACAATTGTCAGACTTCTGGTACTCCGCTCCTCATCCAAGGGGGAGGTCATGTCCAAATCCATGCCTCGAATTGGTACTCGTACTGCGAGGGCGCCGGTGGACGCATAGTTTCCGCCCGGTGTTAAGTGCATCGTGAGGTCAGGCCATCGTAGCAGGTACATCACGATAATCTTGAACACGTCTGTCAGACTTCTGGTCCGAATTTTCAAACTGAAGTGCAATTTTCATGGAACAATATTGCTGATGATACAATTAAATGTCACAATATTTTAATTTCTTTAGCTCAGGATATTATAAGTAAAGTTTTCGATATATTACTGTAAACAAATGTGAAAGTCTAAAGAAAACATTGCGCAATAGATTTTCAACCAGTGAAGCATTTTGCTTGGAACAGATTCTTATACCCTCTACCACTAAGTGGTCAGGGAATAATGCCATTGTGCTGATATTTGTAATTACCTAAAATATTTGACCTAGAGCCATCTTTTATTATACCGATCGACATAGAATCACTTTCCGAGTCGATTTAGCGATGTCCGTCTGTTCGTTCGTCCGTCCGTCCACCTGTGTGTCCATGTAAGCCTTGTAATCAAACTACAGGTTGCAAATATCAATATATTTTTATTAACTTTAGTATATAAGCTTCTATCGGTCATAGCACGAATGGGTTGTGTTCAGACTTAGTCCCCATACAAATGACCCCTATGAGATCGACTTAAATTACCAAAATATCCAACTTATCATATAGATATCGGTTAAATGGGTTTTTGTATGTTTATTAGATCCATTTATCAGGAGTCTGAAAATAAACCCGATCGACAGGTCATAGCCCCCACATGAAGCCGATTCCCTATCTTTACTTAAATTTATCAAAAAACAAAAACATTGATTTTTCTCAAATTTTGTTTGTATAAGTTTTTGCAAAAAAAGTGACTTCATCAGATATGGTCAGTATCGGCCAATTTTTCGATCCAGTCCCCAAATAAATATAGCATCCGATATGAACTTTTTCATATCCGAAAGCCATCCAAATTTGGTTTATGCTTATTTTTTATAGCAAATTAGTAGATATATGGTATAGGATATCGTGTAGTCGGTCTAGACCGACTATAATTTTCTTAAGTGTTTCTAAATCGAATCTTGAGGATCACAAACCTTCAGAGTTCTCTTCGGATTTGAAAGTATATGATAGTGATTTTTAAATTTCAGCTTGGTAAATTACCACATAAAATTAAAAGTCGTTTGAGTACTTGTTTGTCTCAAAGTATTGATAAAAAATTTATATTTGCCCATAAGTTATATGAGCGTTGCTTAAGACGTCATAAATCTGTAATAAATCAGGGCCTTAACGATTGTGAAGTACATTCTGTACAACATTTAGCCGAATTAATGAGAACTCTTTGTGAAAATATAAATAAAGTTACCTTAGATGTTGTAGAATTAAGAACTAGAGTAGGTTCTCTGGTAAGATATATCTCCGTTTTCGTAATCAATCTCATGAAAATTCAACATCTCGTGGTGGTCGTAATGGGCTTTATTGTTATCACACAAGGTTTGGTAGTAGACCAGTCAAATGTATTCCATCTTGTCTACTTTTTAATCGTAATAATTTTAATGGAATTAGTTTTTAAAATTAAAAATATCCTTCATGTCGGTGGCTGCGTTAAATTTTTGGCGTATGTAATTATAGTTTCCGTGAACAACAACAGCTGTTTTATATTGCCAAAAACAGTTGCTATAATGTTGTCCCAGTAGAGCGTATTCTAATTGAGAATGGCACTAAATTTTGTATGTATTTTATAGAGCAATATGTAAACGAGATCACACGACATTTGATAATTTTTCAGTGGGAAAAATATCATATCAGCTGACAAGCACATGTTTTTTGAGGCCACTTTTATAGGTTACGGCCGTTAGGTGACAAACTCAATTACCTTTTAATAATCACTGAATGCGATGGACCTCTTAAGACCCAATGTTGTTTAATATCCCATAGATGAGACTCAGAGTCATTAATGTCGCCTTAAGTATTTATGTTAAGGAACTCATCTCACAAATAACGTCTAATACAATGGTGTATAGTTTTTGTTTTGACTTTAGCATTCACATTTATTTCCAGTTTTCAATTAAAAATTTTTAAAAATGCTATTCCACTGTAACCGTTAACACAAACACAGACACACACAGAGAACAAATGTCAGAGATGCGTCATCCGTTAACCATCAAAAAGGATGTTGCAAAAATATGAAAAATAAAATTGAGCAACAAAAGATTCAAAAGTAAATCACCTAAAGTAATACAGCACAAAAGAAAATTAAATTGAAAATTCAATTTTAAAGCCAGGAAAGAAAATGAAATGAAATGAAATACATTTGTGTGTCTGAATTACAAAGACCAAAAACAACCTGGTCTGACGTTACTTTTATTTCATGTCGTACATACATACTCGTATAAGTAAAAATGTCATCATTCAAACATACACTCATTCATATTTTGCCACATTTCATACTTTATTTTGTCAACATTAACATCCTCTTTGAAATGTTTTTTTTTTTTTTTTTTGCTGTACACATGTATGTTAGAGTATTTGCGAAATATATATTCAACTTATTTTTCCTTGACACCCGCGCATAAAGCAACCATCCGTTTCCGCTGGTTATTTTCATTTTTTTTTAAGGAATTCATTTACGCCAGGATGGTATGAGTGTTTGTAATGTAATATGATTGTTACAGCTATACTAGGAATTGTTAGTGAAATGTGTAACGTGTAGGCACACGAAAGAAAAAAATAAAAAAAAGTTATTTAGTTTTTATATTTTATTTGTGATATGTCAACAATTTAACAGTTTTAAGGTTTTTTATCATTCCCTCATTTTTAACGGATCACTGGTTATGATCATGTCTTGATCTGGTCAACTCCATAGATTAATTGTGACTACCGACTTTATTGACAACCAGAATGGGTTGAATTAAAATTCTGTTGTCTTAAAAGTAAACACTTTATAACAATAGAAAATAGTTAACTCAATCAAATTTCTGTTGATCAAATCGAAAATTGATCAATTGATCAATCGATTAATTGAACCCGTCATTTCGAAAAGGGCATGAGTCCATACATTACAGCTTTTCAGGATTAACAAAAAACGTATTTGTTCGGAAAAAGTCTATTTGGTTAAGAAACTGAATATAGAAGTTAATAAATAATAAATATAGAAACAATCTATTCAATTGAAAACATAACAATTATCACAATGTTCAATAAATCGCTGATGAAGGCTGAAATGCCAGAAACCGGTCCGATTAAGAATACAGTGCAGTTATAATTTTTTGAAATATATGCTTTCTTATTCTTTACCACGCACCATTTAAACAAAATTAAAATTGCATATTAATTACAGTAGTAATTGCAATATGTCTGAAAAATGACGATAAATCTAACAAACAAAAAATTTCTTCGCTTCAAAGCGTCATCTCAAATATATGTAAAGTGCATATGTAGGTATGTACAAAAACCTGAGAATAGTGGAAATTAGAAGTATAAATGCAAAAAATATTCAAAAATTCAAAAATAACGATTGTTTGTTTGGACAGAGTTGTATCTTCTGAAATTAATACAAAGTAAAGCTGTATGGTACGAAAACTGAAAATAACCACACTGCTCGTAGGCCTGACTTTAGGTGAGTGTGTTAAAGCGCTGACCAAAAAGTGCAAGTACGAGTTTATGTGAAGGTTCATTGTTCAAAACCTCACGGCCGCCCTAAGTAGAAAAAATTTTCATATAGAAACAATCTATTCAATTAAAAACATAACAATTATCACAATGTTCAATAAATCGCTGATGAAGGCTGAAATGCCAGAAACCGGTCCGATTAAGAATACAGTGCAGTTATGAATTTTTGAAATATATGCTTTCTTCTTCTTTAACCACGCACCATTTAAACAAAATTAAAATTGCATATTAATTACAGTAGTAATTGCAATAAGTCTGAAAAATGGCGATAAATCTAACAAACAAAAAACATATATAATTTTTGTGCCATTTATTTATTTTTAAAAAAAGCATGTATCATACAAATTTTGGTGGTTGAAATTTTTGGACTTATGCCCTTTTCGAAATGAATTCTTAGAAATAATCGCAAATCCAAAGATTTTCGGAAGAAGTGACATTTAATCATCATTATTTTCTTCATATTGTTTATTAGCTGAAGTTGTTGGCCATGCAAAAATCTCTGCATAGAAATTTTGGTACTGTTCTGGAATGTATTTTTCTAGTTTTTTCAAATCTGGTATTTTCTTTTCATTGATTGGCACTTTGCCAGCATACGCAGGAGTATCATTTGATGGTAAAGGCGGGCTGGTGCCCATTCTCTGTAAGAGCTGGAATTCATAACTGGTTAAACAATCTATAGATTCACGTGTTGTAACAAGGCCTGGTGTAGACTTGGAAAATGTGAAATGTGACACTTGGGAAATAGCAAAAGTTTTTTTTTTGTCCTTGGGTACTCTTTTGCCATAGGAATCCACAAAAAGCACCAGTTTCTTGTAATGGTTCGGCCACCATTTTTTATGTCAATAATTTCTTCAGTTTTAGGCCTTCTAATTTCAAAATTTTCATTAGCCTCAACTATAAGATTTTAATACTCGGCTGGTGTGTATATCCTGTCATTTTTTCGAATATGTCTCTTTGCTGTCCCAAACATTTTATCGTTTGGCAGGAATGAATGGCCTCGTTTGGGTATGTAATATTGTATCTCAGTTATATTGCTATTTTGTTCCCCTACCAAAGATAAAAGAAAATTATTTAAAAAAATCTATTAAATTATAGATTTATTAACTGAATTTAAGAGATTCCTTCGAATTTAAACAGATAACTTACATTAGTAGTGGTAATATTTATTTCTACATAGTTTCATTCCTTTCCCTCCTTTTTTTATGTACAAACCTTAACTCAAAATGGCATTTTCAAAATCGGCTGTTTTTACACCGTTCGCACTATGAATAGGCTATCAGCTAGTCATTTAGATTGTGTATATTTATATTTAAAGTGTATTTATATCTGTCTGTCCGTCCGTCCGTCTGTCCGATCATCTGTAGAAATCACGCTCACTCACAAAAAACCCATTTACTTGGGTAAAATTTTGGCAGTATTATTTTTCATAATTTCTAGTTGTTTGCTATTGAAAATGAGATAAATCGGACATCGTTGTGGCAAGACATGTCAACAAATTGGACGACACCTCTAAACAATATTAATAATTCATTGTGTTGTAATAATTTAATATAAAGTTTACCAAATTGTTTACTTTTTCAAATATTTTGTTTACGGTTGTTATAAATAGTGAAAGATATTAATGTGAGCGTAAATCCCATGTAGAGGATAACAAAGATATCAACCGAATTTAACATTCTTACTTGTTATATTTTATAGTACATTAAAAAATTTAGTTCTCCACATAGAGATTTAAAAAACAAATAAAAGTGTTAAATTTGACTATGCCAATTATTTAATAACATCCACCTGGGGTTTAATATCTGGACATATTGAACTATTTATAATAACTGTAAGCAAATTATTTGAAAATGTAAACAAGATGATTAACTTAATACTAAAAAATTATTAAAACAAACGCACTGAATTTTTAACACTTTTTGGGGGTCTCCCCATAATTGAGGTCATGTCTTGGCACAATGAACCCAATTTTTTCCATTTTAAATGCCTGCCTGCTCGAAATCATAACAAACAATATAATTCTAAGTTTACCCACTTAAATGGGCTATTTTGTGGAAAATTGTGATTTAAACAGACATGCAGACAGACGGACATGACTATATTGACTCGAGTTGTTATAAGAATCAAAAATATTTATACTTCAGAGGTCAGAAATTTATTTTTCGATGTGTTACAAACGGACTGACCAACTAATATATACCAACTGCACAGAGATGTGGAGGCTAAAAAACCGCAAATTAAAAATACGGCTTCGTAAAAGCAACAGCAAAATCATTCATCTCTTAGCAAACTTTATTAATTTGAGATAATTACGCAGGCACACACATAATGCAAAAATTCGAGACACCAGGAGCGGAGTATACTTGCCTAAAGGTCTTCGGCGCGCAGAAACCGAATCTTATATTGCAATAATTTTTCAATATAGAACTCTGAAAGTACTCTCAGAAATCGTGTACACAAATTACTTACTATAACATTTTTGCTTTAATATTTCCAAATATATAAAATTTCTTGCCTGTAATTAGAATCAGTAAGTTGAATTAGCTGAATTACCATAATTTTAGCACCAATACACTCACACTTCACACCGTTTTTGTCTTACTCTGATTTTGTGATTGTATTGTGAAATAGATTTTTACCACCCATGAGCGTATAGATGTTTACACATCAAAAAGCACATATATTTGCGTTTTTGTGCATAAACTTCTTCAAAATTTAAAAAAACTTTTAAATTATGAGTTAAGAGCTGTACGCAGCTTGTTAAGGAATCTTAACAGAAAATTTTCATATATTTCTTAAAGAAAAAAAAAGCACAAAAGTACCTTTCAGTGCAACGCTAGAAATCAGCTGTTTTCTGTCAATTATTAAGAATTGTGAAATTGAAAACAAATCAATTCTTCGGTTCTGCTTTATTTGGCCTGCTAAACGCTTTTTAAGCTCAGTATCAAAATTAACCATCCGCTTCTTGTTTTTTTTTTTTGCCGAATTTTGTTCGTTTTTTCCCAGGTTTGCAACTGAAAAATAACTTTTATTTTTTTTAGCATATTACATTTTGTTTATGCTTACCTCTCCTGTCAAAATTCCTTTCAGAAAGAACGAAAAATTTGATATTCCTGCTCAAAGCCTGGGTTGCCTAACTTCATTTACGTCAAAAAAAAAGTAGTAAAAACAATACTACTTTTTAAAAAGCTGCGGACTATCAACAGAAATTTTTTGACAGAAAAATTCCTTAAGCATTTCTGAAGCGTTTTTTTATATGAAGTTTTTGATTCCTTAGCAAGCTGCGTACAGGCCTTTAGTATGGATATAATATACATATATTAGTATGGATATAATATATATTATTATATCATATTATAATATTATTTCCACTAATATTTTAACAATTTAACTGAATTTAACAAAATTTAGTTATTTTGTATTGGGTTTTTTAAAAAATGCCTATTTATCTGTGTTTTTGTGCCTTCATTTTTCCAAAATCTTAAAAAAAAACAAATTATTTTTGCAAGAAAAAAATTTTTTTTCTTGAATCCAAAAAAAAAATTATACCACACGATAGCTTATTTGAATTCCAATCAAATATCTTAGTGTGATTTTGTGAAAAATCTTTATCCTTTTTTAGATATTCCAAATTCCGAGATAGGAGTTACAGTTTACCCGATCTGTCAGTGATTTATTTTTGTTAAGTAGTAGCAGTGGTCAGTAGTAGTGGCAGTAGTGCTCACACTTGGAGCTTGCAAGTAGGTAACGCAGGTTTTAAGGTCCGATAAGACAGTGAAAAATATCGGATTTGAACGGTAATGCAGCGCATGACACACATTTGACACACACATGGCACCTATTTTCCCTTACTCCGTTTTTGTGATTGTATTGTGAAATTGATTTTTACCCCCCTGAATGCATAGATGTTTACACATCAGAAACATATAGATTCTGATTCAGCGTCCCAAAATCTTTAATCGTCAGGTCTTGAGGCTTATTCATTTTTTTGTTTTTTTATTTTTTTTTTTTTTTTTTTTTGGTGAGAGATTGTAACGAATAAGTCATACTAAATATTGTAACTCACATTTTACCATAGATCCGATTAGTAAATCATAGTAAAAGCTCAGATTACAGAATATATTCATAGGATCCAAAATATGAGTTATTACCCATTATCCGACCGACCGACTATCCGATAAACATAAACTAAATTTAAATGTCATTTTTATGAATTTATGATCCGCACATGTCAAAAGGTTCATATCCGATGTGATTTTTATGAGTTTGTGTTTGAAGCATCATCCTTAGTCCAAAAAGAATTAAATCTACTTCAACAATGGCTAAGAAAATGGAAGATTTGTACCAAGACAGAAAAAGCAAATCATGTTACATTTAAACTTAACAAAAAAATAACATAAACGGTACTGAAATTCCAAAACTAATAGTGTAAAATATTTAGGAATGCATCTTTTTTACAAAAATTTAATTAAAGCAAAAAATCAACTATGGGGAGCCTCGTATATCGATATATTTTAACGATATCAATCGCTTCAATGTACAGCAGATACTCCATGATTCCTTACAAACAAAAGAATTCATGAAGATCTTAATATAACGTGGGTTTAATTTATAATATTAATAGTCTAGACGATTTCTTGTGACATCTCCTAAATTCTCTGTTACCAAACAATTTTGAAGAAAGACATATCATTTGGCGAAAATTGCCTAGCATACATTTAGGCTCTTATAAAATTATCTATGTCTTCAACAAATATTTACAATGAAATTTAATGAATTTTATTTAAAAATACACAATTTGATGAATTTTATTTCAATATTCATCATTGTTTTAAATAAATAGATTTAAAAAAAACATTGAAAGAAAAAAATTTAATGAAAAAATAAAATTTCCTAGAATTTGCAATCGAATTTTGTATGCTGGGCTCTGATAGTATATCATTAATAGGTTTAGTTCTCCATACATAGATCGTTATTAGAGGACACAAACAAGGTTAAATGACTGAATAGATTACATGTTTTACACCTACTTTAGATGCAATAGCCTGACAGAAAATATAACTCTAATATATAAATGTAAATAATGAACATAATATAAGATAAAACTTGCCAGTATGTCGTAGTAAAATACTATAAAGTCGTTCTAGACCAACTGTAGCTATACCATGTCGAAGTAATAAGAAAAAGGAAATATTCATTAACTAAATTCGAGTGGCATTGTTAGTATCTTTTTTACCTGTAGATATGGAAAAATTCATATCGGATGCTATATTTTTATGGGGACTAGGCTGAAAAATGGACCGATCTTGACCATTTGAGAAAAATGCGAAGTAGTTTCGTGACTAAAAATTGTCCTACAGGATTTATTTTTTGGACTACTAATTAATGGTATTAATAAACATACACAAACCAAATTTGACCGAGATTTATATGATAATTTGGAAATTATGTAACTTTAAGTCGATCTTACAGGGGACATTTGTAAGTTCCTAGGCCTGATTTTTACAAATTTCAATAGCGTAAAAATTACATATCTGTAGTTTGGTTACTAGACTCAGAAAGTGAATATGTGCCGATCGGTATAATAAAACATGAGTCCTGATTAAATACTGGTGGTGCCTTAAAAAGAACATCAGCCGACTCTATTGACAGCTCATTGCATCTAACGGGTGATTTTTTAAGAGCTTGATAACTTTTTTTAAAAAAAAAACGCATAAAATTTGCAAAATCTCATCGGTTCTTTATTTGAAACGTTAGATTGGTCCATGACATTTACTTTTTGAAGATAATTTCATTTAAATGTTGACCGCGGCTGCGTCTTAGGTGGTCCATTCGGAAAGTCCAATTTTGGGCAACTTTTTCGAGCATTTCGGCCGGAATAGCCCGAATTTCTTCGGAAATGTTGTCTTCCAAAGCTGGAATAGTTGCTGGCTTATTTCTGTAGACTTTAGACTTGACGTAGCCCCACAAAAAATAGTCTAAAGGCGTCAAATCGCATGATCTTGGTGGCCAACTTACCGGTCCATTTCTTGAGATGAATTGTTCTCCGAAGTTTTCCCTCAAAATGGCCATAGAATCGCGAGCTGTGTGGCATGTAGCGCCATCTTGTTGAAACCACATGTCAACCAAGTTCAGTTCTTCCATTTTTGGCAACAAAAAGTTTGTTAGCATCGAACGATAGCGATCGCCATTCACCGTAACGTTGCGTCCAACAGCATCTTTGAAAAAATACGGTCCAATGATTCCACCAGCGTACAAACCACACCAAACAGTGCATTTTTCGGGATGCATGGGCAGTTCTTGAACGGCTTCTGGTTGCTCTTCACTCCAAATACGGCAATTTTGCTTATTTACGAAGCCATTCAACCAGAAATGAGCCTCATCGCTGAACAAAATTTGTCGATAAAAAAGCGGATTTTCTGCCAACTTTTCTAGGGCCCATTCACTGAAAATTAGACGTTGTGGCAGATCGTTCGGCTTCAGTTCTTGCACGAGCTGTATTTTATACGGTTTTACACCAAGATCTTTGCGTAAAATCTTCCATGTGGTCGAATAACACAAACCCAATTGCTGCGAACGGCGACGAATCGACATTTCACGGTCTTCAGTAACACTCTCAGAAACAGACGCAATATTCTCTTCTGTACGCACTGTACGCATTCGTGTGGTTGGTTTAATGTCCAATAAAGTAAACTGAGTGCGAAACTTGGTCACAATCGCATTAATTGTTTGCTCACTTGGTCGATTATGTAGACCATAAATCGGACGTAAAGCGCGAAACACATTTCGAACCGAACACTGATTTTGGTAATAAAATTCAATGATTTGCAAGCGTTGCTCGTTAGTAAGTCTATTCATGATGAAATGTCAAAGCATACTGAGCATCTTTCTCTTTGACACCATGTCTGAAATCCCACATGATCTGTCAAATACTAATGCATGAAAATCCTAACCTCAAAAAAATCACCCGTTACTACCAATTGACATCTCTGCACGGGGTGAGGCAAGGCAATTTTGGACATATTAACGTGGAGAATTAAAGAATATTGTCACTGATTATAAATTACCCAAGTTAATCTTCGACTGGCATTAAGATGATACATATATGTCTCAAAAACTGTAGTCGATTTGGCAAACAGCCCTTTCTAATGCTTTTGATATTTTTAAAGACGAATCCAAATATTCAACCTTTTTAGTAGCTGGTTATATTACGAACTGTCAAGAGGTACAGAAATTATTCACTTACTGGAAAACTCAAATATTTTCTAATCTGAAATAGCAGATATTAATAAAGTCGCTAAAAGTTTTTCGGAAGTATGAATAATCAAGCAGCATTGACTTCTCTCTGCTGCTATCAATTTAAATCGATAGTAGTTTATAAATGCTTCAACAATTTGCAATTTGGCGATGAACTGAAATTTTGTAAGTGCAAATCAACCGATGCAGTACTACAGAACCCTACAAACTTGGCATAAAATCTCAGAGGCAAATAGATACCGGATACAGTAATCACCTGTACTCCTGTACAATCACCTATGTAATCACCTCAACAAGAAACGTTTAAGTCATAAACATAATACATATCAGTAGATCGGTGCCAGAGATTTAATAATATGATTTATAATATACTAGCACTAACCCGATGCGCTTCGCTACATCCCTCGTAACGAAATAAAAAACAGCGAATACGGTTTGTAGAAAACTATTTTTTTATATAGGGGGCGCCACGCCCATTAATCTGACCCCGCCCATTTTTTGGGCAACCACTCACATGAATAACTTATGAACTCAAACAAAGTCGCAAGACTTTCACTATTATAGTACTCCAGTTATATAATATTAAATAGATACTTTGTATGGGGGATACCACGCCCACAAGTCCAATTCCGCCCATTTTTTATGGGAATACTCACATTAATAACTCATGAACACAGACAAAGTTCCAATGCTTTCACTATTACAGAACTTCAAATATATGACATTATATATTTACTTTGTATGGGAGGTACCACCCCCCACTGATCGGATTCCGCCAATTTTTTTTTCGAGTACTAACGTTGATAACTTATGAACTCACACAAAGTCCCAAGACTTTATCTATTACAATACCCTAGATATATGACATTAAATATTTACTTTGTAGTGTGGGAGCCACGCCCACTGGTCCGGTACCGCCCATTTTTATGAGCCTACTCACATTAATAAGTTATGAAAACAGACAAAGTCCCAAGGCTTTCACTACTATAGTACTGCAGTTATGTTATATTACTTACTTTGTATGGGGGTGCCACTGGTCCGATCCCGCCCATTTTTTATGGACCTACTCACAATAACCATGAACGTAGACAAAGTTCCAAGGCTTTCACTATTACAGTGCTTCAGATATATGACATTATGTATTTACATTGTATGGGAGGTACCACGCCCACTGATCGGATTCCATCCATTTTTTTTTCGAGTACTAATGTTGATAACTTATGAACTCACACAAAGTCTCAAGACTTTATCTATTACACTACTATAGATATATGACATTTAATATTTACTTGGTATGGTGGGTACCATGCCCATTGGTCCGGTCATGCCCATTTTTCCGCAACTCTTCGAATTATTTTATTATGTACGTGTACATAGTTTCAGAACTCTTGCTGTCGGAGTACTCCAGCTATTATATGTTAAAATTAGATGTTAAAAATTCACTTTGTACGGGAGGCGCCACGTCCACTTGAAAAATAAAAATAAAAAATCTAGCCCCTTTTTCCTTCCGGATAGGCAGTTATCTACTTTAAAAATTTCAAAACGATCGGTCCAGTGGTGCAGTCTCCTATAAACCACAAACAAACAAACGGACAAACAAACGTACACAATTCCATTTTTATACCCTATACCACTATGTGGTTTGGGTATAATGACTTTCTGCTGCTGTTTGTAACAACCAAAAATATTTGACCTAGACCCATCTTTAATTATACCGATCGAATCAGAATCACTTTCTGAGTTGATTTAACAATGTCCGTCCGTCTGTCCGTCCGTCTGTGTGTCCATGTAAACCATGTAATCAAACTGCAGGTCGCAAATATGAATATATTTTGATAAGATTTGGTATGTAAGATTTTATCGGCCATGGGATGAACGCTATTGAAATTGGTGAGAATCGGTCCATGTTCAGACCTAGCCCCCATACAAATTACCCCTATGAAATCGACATAAATTGCCATAAGATCCAAATTGTCATATAGATGTTACTCAAATTGGGTTTATATGCGTTTATTACATCCATTAATGAGTAGTACAAAAATTATCCCTGTGGCCCCATATAGAGCTGCTTCCCGATTTTCACTTAAATCTATTAAAAAACAAAAATATTGCACTGATTCTTCTCAAATTTTGTTTGTATATATTTTTGCAAAATACAAGAGACTTTACCAAACATGATCAGGATCGGTCCATTTTTGGACCTAGTCCCCATATAGATATAGCATCCGATATGAACTTTTTCATATCTGCAGCCAAAAAAATTAATAAAAATCCAACTCAAATTTGGTTTTTGCTTATTTTCTATATCCAGTTAGTTGGGCCTAAGAGATAGGGTTTCTAAACGCATGGTATAGGGTATCGTATAGTCGGTCTAGACCGACTATAATTTTCTTACTTATTAATGTTGAATTCTACGCTATGCAGCATACAATTCATGATTTAAATTAAATAAAGGCAAAAGTACCCCGCAAATACGTTTTTACGTTAGCGCCGGCAATTGGTTTTCAAACGTTCTTATCTGACGGCGTCACTAAGTTTTACACTTTTTCTCTCAAAGACCCTATTGCTAGGGTAACTTCAAAATAACATAAGTTATTCTTTATTAATTTAAAATTCAATACAAAATTTCCATTCGTTAGAATTTTCCATAGAACATGTTACACCAAAACCTTCCAACAATAACAATACAATTAATAGAAATTCACAAAAAATTTTAACGCAGTTCCATC
Source organism: Cordilura impudica (assembly GCA_963682025.1). Taxonomy (NCBI): domain Eukaryota; kingdom Metazoa; phylum Arthropoda; class Insecta; order Diptera; family Scathophagidae; genus Cordilura; species Cordilura impudica. Next base: position 275,520,891 of record OY821517.1, on the reverse strand, counting down.
ATTTTATAACGGCTGTGCTCGAAAAATTAAAATTTTCTATTGTGCCCAGACTTTTATTATTCTTCTTCTGATACGCAAATAAACTGTTTCTTTTCACAAATTAACAAAAGATTTTTGCATAGCATATGAATTTTCACAGTTTTGAATATAATATTTTCCATTGTTTTTCCATCTAATCGGAAGAAGAAGAAAATGCATATAAACAAATTTTAACTTATTTCAATAAAGATTATTCAATATATTTTGGGGGTAGATTTTCTCACATTTTCTCCCCCTTTAAAACTGTTATCAATAGTATTTGCTCTAGTTTTGGGCAAATAAGAACAGAAATAATTTTCTTTAAGATTCAGGTAAGAAAACATAGACAAAGACCCACGCACAGCTGGACATACGTTAAATGTCATATAAGTTTTGCTGTGTAATAAATTTCATTTTGAGAGGGATGTTTTTGTTGCGACTTTTTTTGTTGAAAATTTGCATCTTTTCCAAAGGTTTTTTGCATATTTGTTGCAGATTTTTTACGTTTGTTTTTTTTTTTTTAAGGATGTTATCACCTTTTTAAAGATTTGTTTTTATGTGGTATGTTAATTTTTCGAATTGACAGCCTTTTGAATGTGTCATAATAAGGCGTAACGTGTGGCAAATGTGATTTTTGTATTACTTTTTTTTTCAACAGAATATCGTAGGATTGTGCTAATTTTTTAGGAATGCCCAAAGGTAATTGACATAAATAATTTTTTAACAAAATCATTTCCGAATTTTATTTGATATATAATTTTAAAAATATAATGCAGGGATACCGAAACGTTCCTATAATGTTCGAAACAAACTATATACATAGTTTATTATAAATATGTGGTATATAATCTGATTGCTATTGGTGTATTTGCTGAAGTTTAAGCTCTGCAAACAGTCGACTCGAGTTCGATTCCTAGAGCTGGGTTTAAACAACTTTTCCGATGTCGCTTAAAATCCATAATTTATTTTATTCGCTTTAAAATATATAAACTTAGTTTGATTAATATGCCATTCTTCTCAAGGAAGATAGATATCTACTTTACGAAATACCAAACAAAAAAAAAATAGTTTTCTAGTAACATAAAGGCAGCCATTAAATTATCATAAAATTCACCGCTCGGCCAACAAAATTTATTATTTTCTTCCCGATTACATATTTCACTTTGATCATGGCAATAGCTAAACATGTCAATAAATTTAGATCACAGAACGTGCTGCTGACGGCTTTGATGATCACACAAAAATTATAGCTATTTTACTGAAATGTTACAATATGTAGGCGGTAATGGGATGAGCATCTTTGAGTGTTAATGTTAACATTAAAATACATCGTTAACAGCACACTGTTTAAGCATTTAGTAATTAATAAATATTTATTAAGTTGTTTTAAAAGCCATAAATATTTTCTTAAATTAATAGAATTACACTTTACTAATTTTGCAAGTAATCAAAACATCCCAATAATAAGCGGTAGTAAAAATGGATTAAATGAAATAAAGAGCTCAATTTTGAACGATCTATTTTTAGATTGCCAACAGCTGTGACAATATATCGAGATATATACCATATGGTAGTAGAAAATTTTCAAAATATACGGAGCAAAATATTTTGCCAATTTTTATTTTAAAAATAATTTTATGTATATAAGTCACACCAAAAATACTTGAAAATATCCATCTTTTATGAAACGCACCAACTCAGGATCTCATTGTCAGTAGATTTAATGATAGCCGTCCTTACAAATGTCAATGTAAGCTATATAATCCAACTTTCCCAATCGAGTAGTCAGAATTTTGCATAATTTTGTATAACTTTTTTCATCAATAGCTATAAAAGTAGGAGAGGTATATGAAATATAAATAAAAAAATTTTGATTTTGTTTTTGTAATCATGAGTCATTATTAGATTATTATAATTACTATAATTACTATCATTAGCGGCAATAAAATATGATTTCAGCAGCATCAATAAATAAATTGTCTTTTATTAGCTTGGGTCATATGTAACCCCAAGTCCACAAGGGTTAATGGGGTCATATTATTTTCTTCCAACACCCTAGATTATTAAGATAAAATATAACATTTAAAAGTAGAAAAGTTATTAATTTTTCATATAAAGTATTTAGAAAGAGTACATTTACTGAATATTTCACAAAAGTCTATTTTTTCTCGAAATCCTCAAAAAAAAAATCGTTGTAAAAAAATTCTGGCACAGGAATTTACTTAAAAATTTAATCTCTAATATGCATTTAACAAAACCTTATAGTGCCGGATACATTTTTTTAAAATTTTGTTTAGGAAAATTTTTTAAAGCTTAAAAAACGAGTTTTCAAAATTTTATCAAAAAAATTTTCCATCTTCGGTCGCATTGCGCAATAGGTTAACAACGTGCTAATAAAACAATACTTCATGTCTGAGTACTTATAGGTATAGAGACCAGAAAAATCAATTTCTTAAAGTTGAAAAAATTTCCTCAAATTTCATGACCTAGTGTTTTTTTGGCACAAAAGTGATCTGGGGCATTGGCTTTTTCTTGGCGAGTTTTTATTTGAAATAAGAGCTTTATTGCTTTTTGAAAAAAAAATTTGTACTAATAACTACTCATATAACAGCCTGTCGAAAAAATGAAACTAAAGAATGAAATTTATGTAAAATCTGAAAAAAAGTCATATTTTCCCCATTCAAACACACTTGAAATTTTCAATCGATTTCCGGCGAGACTTTTCTATATGCGGTTGTCCCCAAACTTCACATTTATTAGGTTTGTACAGAAAGGAAATAAACTGGACCCCGATACTCCCCAAAATCGCCATTTAAAAAATGTAGGACAACGTTATTTGTAATGTGTGTGTTCTCTGCGGCAATAGGAACTGCATTGCTTAAATTACCACACAAGTGGTAATTTTCAAAGCTTTGAAAATAAATTCGATATAAAAATACTTAGTAGATAGTTAAAATTGTTTTTTAACCAATGAATTTTAATCTGGTTACCGAATAGTTATAAAAAGCAATAAAAAATGACTAAATGTGTGTTTTTTTTTCACACATTTAGGAACCAGAAGGCACTGTTGGATCGAGCTGAAAAATGAGAGCAAACCTCATGTTTTAGACAGCGCATATATTGAGAATTAAAAAATATCCCTTACACGGTGTCACGACTAGTTATAAGTCATGGCAATGTTCAAGTCAATGGCCAGTGGAGACCGCTAATATTCATGTCACGACTTAAAAAATCAAATTTTTGCCATGACAGAAATTCTGCCATAACCCTGCTATTAATTTGAAGTTTCATTCGATTTTGACGTTTAAGTATTCTGATAAATTATATAAAATTAAATTATTAATTGTATTAATATATACTAGCAGATTCCAGACCTCGAAATTCAAGTGCAAATTCTAGGAAATTTTATTTTTTCATTAAATAAAGACCCATTTATAGCCAATTCACAAATCAATACAAAAAACAAACTCATTTTTATTACAAACACATTAACAAATTTAATAAACACACACATAGCATTGTATAATTTTATGTATGTGTTAGTAGCAACTTTAAATGCAATTTACTCAAAAAAAAAGGAAAAATTTAAAAATCTGTAAAACTACAAAACGGCTAAAAAATACCCTTCAAATAACATACGTTTGGTCAAAATCGGGATAAAACGGTAGAACAAAACATCGGTCACAAGAAATCGCCTAGCCTATTAATATTGTAGATGGCGAATATGATTGTTTATGGAAATATAAGAAGAACGGGTTTAAAAAGAAAAGTACCTCCTTTAAAGCATTGAGTATAATAACGCATTTTTTTGTTTGCGGTTCAAAGACATTTTGGAAAGGAAAGGAGAAACATAATAATGTCAAAACGCGAAGTGGACAGCGTTTTGACATTATTATGTTTCTCTGACTTGAAAATGAACATTGTCATGAATTATAGTTGGTCGAAACACCGTGTTACAAGCTGCGACCAGTCTTATGTATATTGCTGAAGTCTGCTTTGATGTACGAGTACATTTCTTCATCCACAACAAAGAATAAAATTTTAGTTTCCGAGAGTTCATACGATTTTTTTGATCTTGCTAATTTAGGCCGCCTTATGTTTTTCTGAGACTTTTGTAACGTTCGATTTCTTTCAGGTTTCAAAACTATCCGGTCCACATTTTTTTTGCAACATCTCTGATGGTCATACTGCTGTCTTTGGTAATAATATGCATAATCTGTTACTTCCTGGATATGGATAAGGTTTCGAAATAGCATTCAAGAACATAATCTACTGTACTTGTTGCCATTTGCAAGCCTTTTGCAATAAACTGTACTGATCGGTTTGGATTTGTCTTTCATTCCTTCGTTTGAATTTATTCATCTTTCCTCAGGAACAGTCACTCGAAATAGTTAAAATACCGGGTGATCCAAGTAGAGATACTTTGTTCAATAGCCTTTTTTGACAGATCGCGTGTGAGTCGTGTCATGCTGTCGTGTTATTTTGGTCAAGTATTGTTTGGCATATCATCTAGGAAAGACTTACGCCTGAACAACGTTTACAAATCGTTCAACTTTATTACGAAAATTCACGTTCTGTGAAGAATGTGTTTCGTGAACTTCGCTCAACTTATGGTCAACATAATCGGTCAACTGAGCGTACTATTCGCAAAACCATCACCCATCTTGAGACCCAACATTCATTATTGGATAATACTCGACCGAATAGACCACGTCCAGCACGCAGTGAAGAAAACATAGCGGTCCATATTGCTTCAAAAATTATGCCGGTGAGAACGTAACCGTCAATGGCGGCCGTTATCGTGCCATGATAACCGACTATTTGATGCCTGAAATTGATGCTCGTGATCTCGGCGACATTTGCTTTCAACAAGACGGCGCCACTTCCCACACAGCGCATCAATCAATGCATTTATTGAGAGAACACTTCGGTGAGCAGACAATTTCACGTTTTGGGCCGGTCGATTGGCCACCAATATCGTGTGATATCACACCGTTAAACTTTTTCCTGTGGGGATATGTAAAGTCTAAAGTTTATGCGCACAATCCCGCTTCGATTCACGCGTGTCATTCACCAGTTACTAGCCGAAATCCTCGAACGAGTCATCAAAAATTCGACTCAACGGATGGACCATCTGTGACGTAGCCGCGTAGACATCTGAGACATAATCTTCAAAAAATAAATGCAAAAGAATGTTCTTTCAAATGATAATAAACATTTCCCATTAAATTTGAACTTTCTGTGTTTTTTTTTTTCTTTAAAATGTAGGGAACCTCGAAATGGATCACCCTTTATACACACTTTTTGAAGAGGTTACAGAATATTTTGCTTTTTCTAGCAGTTGGACTATACCACTATGTGGTTTGGGTATAATAACTTTGTGCTGCTGTTTGTAACTACCAAAAATATTTGACCAAGACCCATCTTTTATTATACCAATCGACTCAGAATCACTTTTTGAGTCGATTTAGCGATGTCCGTCCGTCCGTCTGTGCGTCCATGTAAATCTTGTAATCAAACTACAGGTCGGACATATAAATATATTTTGATGAAATTTGGTATGTACGCTTTTCTCCGCCATGGGATGAACGCTGTTGAAATTGGTGAAATTCGGTCTATGTTCAGACCTAGTCCCTATAGAAATGACCCCTATGAAATCGACATAAATTGCCATAAGATCCAAATTATCATATAGATCTCAGTCAAATTGGGTTTGTAGATGTTTTTTATATCTTTAATCACTAGCCCAAAAATAATCCCTACAGGACATTTCTTAGTCATAGGACCCATATAGAACTGAGTCCCGATCTTCACTTAAATCTATCAAAAAACAAAAATATTGCACAGATTTTTTCCAAATTTGGTTTGTATATAACTTTTCAAAATATAAGTGACTTTACCAAATATGGTCAGGATCGGCCCATTTTTGGGCCTAGTCCCCATATAAATATAGCACCCGATATGAACGTTTTCATATCTGCAGCCAAAAACATAATAACAACGCCACTCAAATTTGGTTTATGCATATTTTCTATATCCAATTAGTTGGACCAAAGAGATAGGGTCTCTAAACCATGGTATAGGGTATCGTGTAGTCGGTGTAGATCGACTATAATTATCCTACTTGTTAGGAAGGCAATGTTTATTTTTTTAAATAATGTAAAGCAAGTAAGAAAATTATAGCTGGTCAAGACTGACTATACGATACCCTTGTAACTAATTGGATTAGAAAATAAGCATAAACTAAATTTGAAAGGAACCGATCATTGTCATATTTAGTAAAAACATATATCTGTAAATCAAATTTGTGAATATTTTGTTTTTTTTTCTAGATTTAAGTAAAAATCAGGAGACTGCTTTTTATGCAGATTATGATTTACGATTATTTTTGAGCTACTGATTTGGACTATTGATATAATATACGTGGAAAAACTTAGTTTTATCGATATCTTTGTAATAATATGCAATTTAGGGAAATTTCTTTTGACCTCATATATCGACGATTTTTGCCAATTCAACATCGGTCGTACTATCACCGATATGAGGCCATCAAAATATATTCATATAATTTGATTACAAGGTTTACATGTATCCATTGATAGTCAGATAAACGAACGGACGGACGGACAACGGTACATCGACTCGGAAAGTGATTCTGAATGTACCTGTAGAATAAGTAGTGGGTCTTCGTCGGACATTTTTTGTAGTTAAAAATGTTAGACCACAGAGTGACAAGCCATTTTCAATTCCCCTTAGGAATTATCTGGCAGATATAATAGCTTTTCATAGTACTTACAAGACTTGTTGATAAGGTTAAGCTAATGTAGATAAAGCTGGTTTGATAAACCCACATAATTTTTTCTTTTTTAAGTTTAATTAAAATAGTTTATTAATCATGAGTTGACGATTAATAAGTCTTGTTTTCGTCAATTATTTCCATATTTCTCTTTAAAAATTAAATATTTTCTATTACTAAATATTATATATGCACATGATTTCGAAATAAACAAAAATAAAAACCTATTTGGTAATAAATTTTATTTCAGAATTACTTTAGACTATTCGATGGGTTCAGGCAAACTAATATCTCTGATTATAATTACTATAATAAACAGAATTAGCTGAAAGTATTGAGTTTTGCTTAAAAGGTGGTTTTAAAGCATTTTATATTTATCTTATGACAATTTCGTAATTTGTAGTTTTACTAACTAAAATAACTTTAATAAATGTTAAGAAAGTAATTAAAGTTTTTATAGCTAAATATCAATAAAGAAATAAAAGCAATTAATAATTAAAAACCCCCCTTTTTCGATTATAAATGGAAAGAAAGGTGGTGTAAACTATAAACAAACAAGAAAATTATGGTTATTAAAAATTATATAAATATGTACAAACTCATATAAATAAATTTTTATTACAACATTCAAGTGGTTCTTCAAATAAGATGGTTTGAAAAAAAAAAAAAATAAAAATAAATAAAATTTATAGACAAAAATAGGGAGTTTTTTTCAATGACTAGCAGGCAACCCCTTCTTTTTTGTCGAAAACTAAAATATCGAAAAGTTGACAATATTGTGTGTGTTTATCAATATTTTGAGTACATGATTTAAACACTTTTTTTTGGTTAGTTTGAGAGTGTTGACATAATATTTAGCAGAGCACGAGCCAATATGAATATTTTGATTAAAGGGTGCCCCACTCGAAACCATCGAATATGTTTTCAACAGATGTGTTATGGTAGGAGTAAAATCACTTGAGCATACCAATCTTGATATATACTTAAACACTAATAAGCTTCTAAGACAATAAAGATATACTTTCGGAAGCAAATAAAATGTCTTATATATAGAATATGTTATCATTAATGAGTTTTTCCCATTGGCTTCTTTTACTTGCAATGGAATTCATTTAAATTGCTTAAAGTTCTAAAAGATTATTTATTATTCATTGATATTAGTTTGTTCTTTCTTTTTCTTCATAAGTTATTTGGTTTTGTAGTTTCGATTTTGAAAATTTATTAGCACATTAAGATTAGAATTTAGTTATGTTCGACGTCAAATTGTCACCGACTGTTGCTGCCTACTGCTTGTCTTTTGCTGTTTGAATCTATTGTCAAGTTTATCATTAAATTTTATGGTGTTTTTTTCGAGTGTTCGCTTGTAGGAATTTATTTTCAAGTTTATGGTTTCAGATATGGAATTTAAAAGATTTTTAATGGAATTGTTAAGATTTTTGTAAGATTCTATAATTTATTACTTTCTCAATATTTGTTGAATGTTGCTGTTGTAAGAATTTATTTAAAAACAATTTTGGGCAGGTGTCGATTACCCGCCAAATATTAAATTGCCTAGCCTCTATATGAGGGTGGTCCCCAAAAGTCAAACTTCACGGCATCCCTTATTCAAATTTCATATAGAAACAATCTATTTAGTTATATTTCTGTTCATTAAGTTTTAGAAAAATATATTTTTTTTTCTTCTTCGCCACAAAATTGATTTTATTATTAACTATAATATTAATTGCTAATGGTCTAAAAACCAACGTTAAAAAGCAACACAAAACCTTTTACCTCGATAAAATTTTCCGAGCGATATTTTGCAGAGTCCACATCTTTACTGTAGGCAAATCTTTCAATATCGAACAATTTTTTCAATTTTGATAACAGAAAATAACGGAAGGGTCCTCAATCTGGTGAACAGGGTGTGCTATAAAACAATTAGAATTTAAATGCATTGGATTTGTTCATTATAACAGCGGCTGTGTTAGCTGAACGAAACAAAATCTTGTATACCCCCCGCACCAGTGTGCAAACGATGTAATTATATAAGTTTGTCATTTCGTTTGTTATCTATAACATTAATAGGCTAGGCGATTTCTTGTGACCGATGTTTTGTTCTACCGTTTTATCCCGATTTTAACCAAACGTATATTATTTGAATGGCGTTTCTTTTTAGCCGTTTGGCAAATGTATAGATTTTTAAATTTTTACCTTTATTTTAAGTAAATTGCATTAAAAGTTGCTACTAACACATACATAAAATTGTACATATGCTATGAGTGTTTTATTAAATTTGTTAATGTGTTTATTAATGAGTTTGTTATCTTCATTCACAATAATAATAAACCATAAAAGTGTTGGTTTATGAATTGGCTAAGTTGAAAAATAAAACTGCCTAGAAATTGCACTCGAATTTCGAGCGCTGGAATCTGCTAGTAATTTTAAATAGCAAATCTGGACCCCATAAAATGTATATATTCTTTATCCTTATAAGAAGCAGAGCAGATATAGCGATGTCCGTCTCTCCGTCTGTAGAAATCACAATCATGTCCTCAAATATCAACTGGGTTGCTAATTTTGACTGCATGTGATTCATTGATATATTGGTTTATTTAAAATTATTACAATCGGTTTATAATGTCCGGAGATATCAATAAAAATTTAGAAAATTTCTATATGCTTATTTGATGTTGTTCTTGTTATTGTTGTTTTTCTAAATTTTGTTTCTTGCTTATGGTAGCTGTAATTATACCCTATACGTGGTTTGGGTATAATGACTTTGTGCTGCTGTTTGCAACTACCAAAAATATTTGACCTAGACCCATCGTTTATTATACCGATCGAACCAGAATCACAATCTGATTCGATTTAACGATGTCCGTCCGTCCGTCCGTCCGTCTGTATGTTGGTTTTGTATGTATATATTACATCCATTAATCAGTAGTCCAAAAATGATTCCTATTGGACAACTCTTAGTCATAGGCCTCACATAGAGCTGCTTCCCGATCTTCACTTAAATCTATCAAAAAACAAAAATATTGCACTGATTCTTCTCAAATTTTGTTTGTATATATTTTTGCAAAATACAAGAGACTTTACCAAACATGGTCAGGATCGGTCCATTTTTGGGCCTAGTCCCCATATAGATATAGCATCCGATATGAACTTTTTCATATCTGCAGCCGAAAGAATTAATAAAAATCCCACTCAAATTTGGTTTATGCATATTTTCTATATCCAGTTAGTTGGGTCTAAAAGATAGGGTATCTAAACGCATGCTATAGGGTATCGTATAGTCGGTCTAGACCGACTATAATTTTCTTACTTGTTATTATTGTTGTTGTGGATATAATATTTTCATGATTGTGTCCAAGTCGAGTGGTTTACAGCCGGCCTGGCGTCGTCGCCGACTTTAGAGTTCGTCTAATATTTACGAATTAACCAATTTTTCATTTATGAATATTAGTAAAGGAAAAAATTGTTAGAGAGAAGAAAAAGTGTATTTAAATTAAGGCATTGAAATAAAAATACTGTTAATAGAAAAAATAAAATCTTGCGTTTTTTCTGAAGATTTTAATGGGTCAACAAATTAAATAATTTTCATGGACGAATATCTGTGGTTTAACTTTACTAGGGCTATGACACTTTTTTCTCGTTTACAAAGTACACACCAATAGAGAACCTACTCTAATAATAGAATTACATTTAAATTTTTTAAAGAGAATTTACTAATTCTACGAGCCTGAACAATTTCAAATCATTAAATTGATAAAGATCGAAAAAAAGATTTTTTATTTTTATGAAAAAAAATAAAATTAAAAATTAGTTTACATAAAAATACAATATATAAGAAATTACAATAAATACTGGCCAAAAACGAAAGTAAATTAATTATAAATTAGCAGAGCCCAGCCCGTGAAATTCGATTGCAGATTCTAGGAAAATTTAATTTTTCATTCTACTATAAAGATTTGTTGAACACATAGAATATATATAAATGAGTTTTTAATATATAATTTTATAAGCGCCTAAATGTATGCTAATCAGTTTTAGCCAATTCACAATTCCACAGAAATTTAATAAAAAAAAAAAAAAACACACACACAGCATTGGATACGTTTTTTATTTGAAGCTTAAATATGTGTTTAAAATAAATGTTAGTGACAACTTTAAATGCATTTGACTCCAAAAAATGTTCCAGAAGGTGCAAATCTGTACACATGGTGGACAGCTAAAAAGAAATACCTTGCAAATGGGGCATTTTTGGTCAAAATCTGTTGGTAACTAAAATTTTTATATCGGTCACAAGAAATCACCTTGCCTTGATAGAGATATCCGTCCATCCGCCCATCAGTCCGTTCGTCTGTCTGTCTGTGTATACATTCAAACCTGTTTTGTTGCACACACAAAACTCATAAAAAAATCACACAAAACTTCACGAGTAGCTATAAAAAATAGTATTCGCAACGCAACTAAAAATTATATTTTTATGCGGTGAATAGGGACCGCATAAAAAAGTCTTACTAAGAAAATAACTTAAAACTTTACGAAACAACTAAACTTTTTCCAATTGTATTTCAGAAAACATCAATTGAATTTCAGAAAACATTAATTGTATTTCAGAAAATATCAATTTTTATTTCAGAAAACATCAATAGAATTTCAGAAAAAAATCAATTGAATTTCTGAAAACTTCAATAGAATTTCAGAAAACATCAATAGAATTTCAGAAAACATCAATTGAATTTCAAAAACATCAGTTGTATTTCTGAAAACATCAATTGAATTTCAGAAAACATCAATAGAATTTCAGAAAAAAATCAATTGAATTTCTGAAAACTTCAATAGAATTTCAGAAAACATCAATAGAATTTCAGAAAACATCAATTCAATTTCAGAAAACATCAATTGAATTCCAGAAAACTTCAATAGAATTTCAGAAAACGTCAATTGAATTTCAGAAAACATCAACAGAATTTCAGAAAACATTAATAGAATTTTAGAAAACCTCAATTGAATTTTAGAAAAAATTAATAGAACTTCAGAAAATATCAATAGAATTTTAAAAAAACATCAATTGAATTTAAGAAAATATCAATTAAATTTCAGAAAACATTAATAGAATTTCGAAAAACATCAATTGAATTTCAGAAAACATCAATTGTATTTTTGAAAACATCAAAAGGATTTCAGAAAAAAATCAATTGAATTTCTGAAAACATCAATAGAATTTCAGAAACCATCAATTAAATTTCAGAAAACATCAATCGAATTTCAGAAAACATCAATAGAATTTCAGAAAACGTCAATTGGATTTCAGAAAGCATCAACAGAATTTCAAAAAACATTAATAGAATTTCAGAAAACATGAATTGAATTTCAGAAAACATCAATTAAATTTCAGAAAACATTAATAGAATTTCGAAAAAAATCAATTGCATTTCAGAAAACATCAATTTAATATCAGAAAACATTAATTGAACTTCAGAAAACATCGATTGAGTTTCAGAAAACATCAATAGAATTTCAGAAAACATCAATAGAATTTCAGAAAACATCAATAGAATTTCAAAAAACATCAATTGAATTTCAGAAACATCGAGGTAGTAATTTCAAGTGATGAAAGCTATTTCGAACAATGCAGTTCAACACAAAGAAGTTCGCGTATTGTCAGACTACGGAGAATAATGGTTCTGCCTTTTGATAAGTTTTTTGATTTGTAAAATAAGCACATATCGCACTTGTACCTCTAAAGTAATCTACTCAAAATTTTTAAATTTTCACTTTTTGCAAGAAAACGATACACAGTGGTCATATATATCCACTGTAAAAATCTTACATCGGTTTTAATAGTCTTTCGCAAAAAAAGTACACTTATAACCCTATTTTTTAAAATCAACTAAAAAGACATATTTTGAGTTGCATCAAAAAACTTGTTATTTTTGCTGATCACTGAAAAATCGCAAAAACAACTACTCATCATGTTGTATACTTATTATTCGCAATTCTTTAAAATGAAAAAACTGTTTAAAAATTTCATAGTAAATATTAAAAAAAAAACCGTTTTTTGCCTCTACTGAAAATTTGTAAATTTTGAGTTGACTCACTTTAGAGATATAGATGCGATATGTAAATAAAATATTTAAAAATGTTCGCATGCGTATTTTCTTTATTAGATTCCAAGCCTCATGCCATGACTTAGTTTTAGAAAAGTATTTTCTACAACTTTTCCAACCGTATTTTCGAAGTTCTATTGATGTTTTCTGAAATCATCAACTTTGTCATTAGCGAAAAATGATTAAATTTATTCAATTTTCATATATCGCACGAAAAAAAAAAATGCACAAAACAAATCACACACAAAAAAAAACGGACATAAAAAGGCCGCACAAAAACAGGTTTTAGTGTACATATAAACCTTGTAATCAAACTGCAGACTGCAAATACGATTATATTTTTATGAATTTTTCCATATGAGCATCAACGGAATTTAAAGTTGTGAAAATCGGCGGATGTTCAGACACCTTTCCGACTCAGTAAGTTATCCTTAGATCCAAATATTTCTCGGCCCATTTAGGTCTATGTGTAAAGATCGGGAAGTTCACCTAAATCTACATATAAATAATCTAACCCATAAAAACAAATTTTTTATTAAAACTCTTTCTTTCCTTATACATATAAGTTTTGAATCTGTCCGTGACTGTGCGTAACTTTGCCTGACTATTTTAAAATTAATCTTTGGCCACAGCAAGTCTGTGGGCAAAGTTTCAGATCGATCGGATGAGGGGAAGTGAGGTTTTAATCTCTCCGTGACTGTGCGTGACTATGTGTGAGTGTGCGTGACTTAGACAAAATTAATCTTTTTCACTGCAAGTGCATGGACCAAGTTTCAGATCGATCGGATGAGGGGAAATGACATTTAGATCACTCCGTGACTGTGCGTGACTATGTGTGACTACCCAAAAATTAATGTGTAGTCACAACAAGACTATGGGCCAAGTTTCAGATAAATTGGATAAGGGGGAATGGGGTTGCCCCACGACAGATAGACAGACAGACAGAGAGTATGAGTTAAAAGAAAGAGTTTAAATACAAAAATATTGCATAGAGTTTTCTCAAATTTGGTTTATATATGTTTGTGCACAAAATCAGTAACTTTGCTATATGTGGCCAGGATCGTCCATTATGAATTTAGCATCCGATATGTAATTTTTCAGAACACTGCCACGCTTATTCATATACTTATTTTCTGTATCCAATTAGTTGGGCATGGCACCTTTTTCTGAACCCATGGTATGGGTATTGGATAAACACTCTAAACCGACTATAATGTTCTTACTTATTTTACTTACCATCAATACATTATATAAGACATTTCTTTGATGTCAATTTAAATATAAATGTCTAAGAGTAAGAGGTTCCGGTATAGATGGATCCAAATTTGTTAATTTTTTCATTTAAATAATGTTAAAGTCATGTTTATTTTTTATGCCTAATTAGTGCAAATACATTATTTATTTCTATCCGCTAAAATAAATTTTAACTTACCATAAATTTCAAAAAGAATGTTTAAGTTTTCAGTATTTACAAAAATTGACAGGCATACAATACATTTCAAAATCAGAGCACACAAATATATATACATATGTTTGTACCAATATTGCAATATTGTGAACAATGATCTTTTGACCTCTATGCTTGAATGCATTAACTAAATGTGCGCAAAAAAATACGAAAATGCATGCATTACAATATGCAAAATAATACACCATTTGTTTGTCTTAAGAAAATTATTTTACTTGTAAGTTAACAAGGGAAAGGCGCTTAGGAGTAGGGTAGGTGACAACTGCAAATGTGTATATGTGCTGTTTTAGGGGTGGACCAGGGCGAAAGGCGATTAACATGAAATATGCTATTGTTAAAAGGGAATTATTGAATATTAAGAAGGAACGATTTTAAAAAAAGTGATAAAAATTTGATTGATTTTATTTCTTTAAATATATAAATGAAAATTGTTTTTAGAAAAATAAAATGTACAGATTTGTTTAAATTAATTTTTTAAAATTTATAGAAATTTAGTTTAGAAAGAAAACGAACACACAGAGAAAGAAGTAAAAGTATTAAATTCGACTGCACTGAATTTTCGATAGCCTTCACCCGTATTCTAGACACATCTTATATATTAAAAGAATTTATGAATAAACTTTGCATTCAAGATTTTTTTTCAATATTTTTCTTCTCTCAAACCTCTACAACTAGAGTTCTAATTAACATAGGCTGTTGACATAGGTCTAAGAACACTCAGTGGATCAAGCTCCTTCTTTTAAGCTATTAACTGCTTAAATTCGTTGGGTTTGAGGAAAGTTATGCGTGGAGAATCAACTTTACTTTTACTGTACGTTAACTTATCTTGGCATATTTTGGCATTACTGTACGTTAACTTCTCTTGGCAAATTCGTTGGGTTTGAGGAAAGTTATGCGTGGACAATCAGCTCTACTTTTACTGTACGTTAACTTCTCTTGGCATATTTTGGCATTACTGTACGTTAACTTCTCTTGCCAAATTTTGGTATTATATTATAAAAATTAACATAATATAATATAATGCTGCGGAGCAGCAGAGGTCCTCTAGTTATTATAATCAAGATTGTCAACAGTAAGAGACAAAAAAGACTAGATATTACAATGACGTTTAAAATTTATAACATAATTACATATAATGTAGATAATTTGTTAAGTTTCTAATTGAAAGCAATTATTAAAAGCAATCAGCATAGTTGTAGTTGCATATAATTACATTCTTGCTTGTTTAGAGTAACTGGATAACTATCTTAATAAGTAACCCATCGTTAAACCATTCGTTCACATGTGCAAAAAAAAACAGAAACAACAAGCAAACGAAAGTGTGCGTATTTATCGTTGTTCTGTTATTCATGAGGGCGATCCCAGAATAACCAGTCCTGAATATATATTTCGCCAGTAGTTTGAAAGAAATACTTTGGCGAAAAATGGCAGCCCCACAAAACATATATTTTAAGTCTTAAGGCACTACGTTGCACAGTGGCTTATGCGACTTTTTTGTTTTTGTTATAGGAAATATATTAAGGTACTATAGTTTAAACCAGTTTTCCATCTTTATTTTTTATACTTATTTGAGGGGCTTAAAATTGGGTAAGTTCACAATACAAAAAGGATATTAGTGACTTTGTAAGCATAGAAGAAATTGGTAACCGTAATGTAAATTATGTTGTAAGATCTCAGTCCAACCAATAATAAAGCCAAGCTAGATTCTACTCTGTGAGAGTCTGCTCCTTCGGTTACAACTAAAAAATATTAGGTAGCAGAGTTTTAACTAGGGTGTACAAGCTACCATGGAGGTGGTGGCCATGCCAGTTTAACGGTTAAGAAAATCCACAAAATGGTATGGGCTGATCGTCGTCTGAAGGGCCGTAGCTGGAATAAAATGCATTTAAAAAAGTGCTATACATCGCATATTGACAGAACATTTAGAGATGGTAAAGCTATTCGCCAGATCGATGCCACTTTTTGCTCACAATAGAACAAAAACAGCAACATGAAGGTATTTTAATTGAGTGTTTGGCGATGTTTCACCACAACAAAGCCAAATTTTTTCGCCGATTCGTAAACATGTATGTAAGATGGGTCCATCACTGCGCATTTGAGTCAAGAGAAAGAACAGCCAAAATAGTGCACTAAAATGTGAGGATCGTGTCCAAAGTAGTCGAAGACAGTTCCATCTGCGGGCATGGTTATGGCGTCTTTTGGGAGTGCATGTGGCATATTTCTATTGATTATCTTCAAAATGGAAACACAATCAACTGCGAGTATTTTGATAACTTATTGCAGCGTATTGATGAAATTAAGAAAAAAGGGGCGTTTGATGAAAAGTGCTGTTTCATCAAAACAGTGCACAAGTTCACACATCCACCATTGCGATGGCCAAAAGTTCAAATTGCTTCATCGTGAACCTTGTTCGCCAAATACAGCTCCCTCGGCCTATTTTCTATTTCCAAACTTGAAAAAATTGCCCGGTGTTAAAATATTTGGCAACAATGAAGAGGATGAATCTGCGGTTTATGTGTATTTTAAGGAGCTAGATATTTCGTACTATCGACAGGGTATCAAAGCTTTTGAATATGTCCGGGGATAATATATCGAGCTAAAATGAGATTGTGTTGACAAAAATGAAATTTTTTCCCAAATTTGTTGTGTTTTCTTTGTCAGCATGGGTTGTTCTGAGACCGCCATCGTATAACTACGTTTAGTTATACCCTATACCACTATGTGGTTTGGGTATAATGACTTTGTGCTGCTGTTTGTAACAACCAAAAATATTTGACCTAGACCCATCTTTAATTATACCGATCGAATCAGAATCACTTTCTGAGTTGATTTAACAATGTCCGTCCGTCCGTCCGTCCGTCCGTCTGTGTGTCCATGTAAAGCTTGTAATCAAACTGCAGGTCGCAAATATGAATATATATTGATGAAATTTGGCATATAAGCTTTTATCGGCCATGGGATGAACACTATTGAAATTGGTGAGAATCGGTCCATCTTCAGACCTAGCCCCCATACAAATTACCCCTGTGAAATCGACATAAATTGCCATAAGATCCAAATTGTCATATAGATCTTACTCAAATTGGGTTTGTATACGTTCATTACATCCATTAATGAGTAGTCCAAAAATGATCTCTTTGGCCCCATATAGAGCTGCTTCCCGATCTTCACTTAAATCTATTAAAAAATAAAAATATTGCACTGATTCTTCTCAAATTTTGTTTGTATATATTTTCGCAAAATACAAGAGACTTTACCAACCATGGTCAGGATCGGTCCATTTTTGGACCTAGTCCCCATATAGATATATCATCCGATATGAACTTTTTCATATCTGCAGCCAAAAAAATTAATAAAAATCCCACTCAAATTTGGTTTTTGCTTATTTTCTATGTCCAGTTAATTGGGCCTAGGAGATTCGGTTTCTAAGCGCATGGTATAGGGTATCGTATAGTCGGTCTAGACCGACTATAATTTTCTTACTTGTTTTTATATGAAATTCTACAGATTTTTTTGAGATGTCTCCACATTTTAGGCCATATCTTGGAACAGTGACGCCTGATTTACCCCATTTTCAATAGCAACATCCTCAAAATAATGGCAAATAATATTATTCTAACTTTACCCAAGTGACTGGCTTATTATACCCTATACCACTATGTGGTTTGGGTATAATGACTTTGTGCTGCTGTTTGTAACAACCAAAAATATTTGACCTACACCTATCTTTAATTATACCGATCGAATCAGAATCACTATCTGATTCGATTGAACGATGTCCGTCCGTCCGTCCGTCCGTCTGTGTGTCCATGTAAAGTTTGTAATCAAACTGCAGGTCGCAAATATGAATATATTTTGATGAAATTTGCTATATGAGCTTTTGTCGGCCATGGGATGAACACTACTGAAATTGGTGAGAATCGGTGCATGTTCAGACCTAGCCCCCATACAAATGACACCTATGAAATCAACATATATTGCCATAAGATCCAAATTATCATAAAAATCTTAGTCAAATTGGGTTTGTATGTATATATTACATCCATTAATCAGTAGTCCAAAAATGATCCCTATTGCACAACTCTTAGTCATAGGCCCCATATAGAGCTGCTTCCCGATCTTCACTTAAATCTATCAAAAAACAAAAATATTGCACTGATTCTTCTGAAATTTTGTTTGTATATATTTTTGCAAAATACAAGAGACTTTACCAAACATGGTCAGGATCGGTGCATTTTTGGGCCTAGTCCCCATATAGATATAGCATCCGATATGAACTTTTTCATATCTGCAGACAAAAAATTTATAAAAATCCCACTGAAATTTGGTTTATGCTTATTTTGTATGTCCAGTTAGTTGGGCCTATGAGATAGGGTCTCTAAACGCATGGTATAGGGTATCATATAGTCGGTATAGACCGACTTTAATTTTCTTACTTGTTTTTTCTATAGGAGGTACCACGCCCATTACTCCGGTCCCACCCTTTTTTAACGGCCTACTCACGTTAATACCTCATGAACTCGCACTAAGTCCCCAGACTTTATATCCTAATTCTTTGAAATTTGGATCAATTTCAGGCGATGATGATATATCAATCAGCAACGTTTTTGCTGAGTTTTGGCTACGACATACTCAATACATAATTTTGATCAATCCGTACAATATCCTTTTGAAATTTCCAAAGCTTCTTCGATAATAAATTTAAATTTTCTTAACAATATCACTGTTTTGAGTAACATGAAAACATTGAAAAATTCTTTTGATCTTGGTCCTGACGGGATACCAAATAATATTCTTAAACACTGTGCTGACTCCCTGTCCTATCCACTAACAATACCTTTAAACAGTCGTTGCGTACAATATATTTACCATCTCTATGGAAGGAATCTTATAAATCAGGCGATAAGGTCAATGCGTCTAACTATAGAGGCATCGCAAAATTGAGTGCAATCCCCAAACTTTTAGAAAAAATTATAACAGACTCGTTATCTCATCAAGTATCATACATACCTTCTCCATATCAAAACGGCTTTCGTAAATCTCTTTCTACAATAACCAACGTTCTGGAACTCACTACAATTATAAATGACGGATTTCGAGATCGTAGGCAAACTGATTTAATTTACACCGACTTTAGTACAGCCTTTGACAAGGGGAGTCATGATTTATTTTTATACAAGCTGAATTCTATGGGTTTCAGTAATTCTTAAGTTTTCTGGTTAAAATGTTATTTAACGAACAGATCTCAGTAGGTTAAATGTAGAAACGCTGTCTCTAAACAAATCGAAGTGTCATCTTAGTCCAGTACTTTATCAATGATCTCCCTTCTGTTATCCAACACTCTAAAATTCACTTATAAGCTGATGATGTCAAAGTATTTTCCTCTCTTCAAAATTACTTTCCACATTTTTTGCTACAATCCGATTTAAATAATTTTTGTGGATGGTGCCATGCAAACCTTATGGAGCTCAATATAAAAAAATCCAAGCATATGTCCTTTTACAGATGTAATAATCTACATACTACTTATTTTGTGAATGAAAGTGAATGGGAATTCGTTGATACATTCTCAGGTCTTAGCATTTTATTAGATCATAGATTAAATTTTGGTCCGAATATATCTTCGGCAATAAACAAGGCTTGTGGTGTTCTTGGATTTATGAAGTGATGGAGTAAAAAATTTTCTGATCCATATGTAACCAAATAGCTTTATGCATCCCTGATTCGTCCCATCCTTGAATATTGTTCTATAATATGGGATCCGTGTTACATTTTTCACATAAATTTCGTCGAATCTGTCCAGAACTTATTTCTTTTATTCTGTCTACGTGGAATTGGTTAGAACTCGCGTGCCTTATCCTCTTCTGAATCTATACTTGCTCTAATCAAGTTACCGACACTGAAAAGTCGTAGAACAATGCTTAGTATTTCCTTTCTACTCAGTTTATTCCATGGCGACATTGACTCCAATTACTTGTTAAGTAGAATTCAAACTAATATACAAGCGAGACCTACAAGAAACTTTAAGCTCTTAAATATTAATTATTTTCGATTTAGCTATGCTAATAGTGATCCATTTCGACGGTTGTGTGAGCATTATAATGGAATTTATCACATCATAGATTTGTCCGAAAATAAAGAATCTTTGAAACGTAAAATTATTCTATATCTAAATAATTAAATCGTCATTATTTTATTTGTTATATGTATTTTATACACTAAATATATTAGTCTGTAAGGACATTTGTAATTCCATAGACTTTAAATATATAAAAAAAATAAGACTAAATATATACTTTGTTCGCCCATTTTTTGTCCGACTGCTCACATTAGGAAGTTATGAACTCACAGAAAGTTCCAAGGCTTTCTCTATTACAGTATTCTAGATATATGAAATTAAATATTTACTTTGTATGGTGGGTGCCACGTCCAGTGTTCGGATTCCGGCCATTTCTTCCGGAACTCTTAAAATTGGTTTAGTATGCACTTGTCCATTTTTTCAGAGCTCTTGCTGTCATAGTACTCCAGATATTATATCTTAAAATAAGGTGTTAAAAATTTACTTTGATAAAAGAAGCTCCGAGTGTATTATCACAGAACAATATTGGGATGCAACACTGAATACAACCTCTTTATGGATTGAAATTAACAAAAATTCTATTGGCGAAAATCCATTTAAAGTGTTATCAATATTTGTATTGTCTTTATTAGTTTTATCTTTCTCAAAAGCCGAAGTTGAACGTTTGTTTAGTTTAATGGCTTTAGTTAACAGAATAAAATCCGAGTTGTTATGTTCTGTAATACGTATAAAAGAAGGTTTGAAATTGAAAAATGGGTGATATTACACTTACAATATACCGAGCGATGTCGTTGATAAAAGTCGATCGTCAGAAAAATATCGGAGCGAAGAAGAACTTGAAGATAAAGACAGATTAGATTCCATAAACCAATTATTGTAATATAATCGTACATTTTGATAATATAAATTCTGTTATGTTTGAAATTAAAAAAAAAATCCCTCTAAAATTAAAAATATTTAATTTAAAATTGAAAAAACTCAATTTGATGCTAAAAAAAAATGACAGATGAAATCCAAAATAATTTTAATTAAAATTTAAAAAATATAAATCGAAACATCTGTTTTATATTAATTTTTCGATTAAAAAACCAAAGAATTTAATAATAAGTATTTAATTTTTCAATATAAAGGCAATGAACTTAAAAAAAAAAATTGTAGCATATTTTTTTTTTTTTGACTCCAGTACGTTTTAGCATCTTTTTTTTGCAATTTAGCATCTTTACCATTTCAAATTATGGCAACACTGACAATAAGACAAACAGACAAAACTGCATTTTCATATAACTGCATTTTCATATAAGCGCAACTTATCACTGGCTAGATGATTTGATGAATGTATAACGCTATACGTATTATTTATTATCACTCATTGGATTATCGGATCAAATGACGTAATATTTTTGCGGGAAACAGAAATCTCTGCTCGAAAATGTAGCACGTAGAGCAAAATGTTCGAAAAAAATGTTTTCATGAAATTTCTAAGAACACCATATTAAATTTTTTGTAATTTGTTTGTGACAAAACGCAAAAGACACCCCCATATTTAGAATTAGCAAGTTACAACATTATATTGGTAATATATTAATACCGATTTTATATAATTTATTTTTCTGAAGTCTTTTCTACACGAATTTTTATCAAGTCGTGAAACATTCTTCTTTTGCAGAATAATTTTGATTGTTTTTATTTTGAAGATGAAATACATCAATTAATTAAATATATAATTTCCATTGTTTCTCATATTTCTATAAATTTTATTTTCACACAATTAATCAAAAATAAGTTTCCTTTATTATAGAGGGCCTAAACAAACTAATAAATATCATTTTACCATTTTATATAAATAGTAACAATAAGTTATAAATATATAAGCCTGCTGAGCATCAAGTACACAGTTACGTTCACAAATAATTCATATATTTAACACATGTGGATTTTTGGAAATATCAAAAAATACAAAGACGGCTACACCCGTATATTTTTTACCAAAAGCAATGAAAAATAATTTAATCTTTTTTAACTTCCATAGCTCCCATATAATTGAGTGGTCAGTGAAAGCCATCAACAAAAATGTAAAATATATTTTTTAATTTTATTTTTTTATAAAGAGTTTTGTAATGAAATGATCCTAAGAATTGTTCATCATCTTTGTAACATTGTGTTATACAATGGTAACTCATTTAGAGTGTTTCTTCTGTGTTAATGATAAATGATCTCATCACGAGGTGTCAGTTAGTCTACTCATCATCTCGTAAAAGTGGTAAAATTTAGTGGTGTTTTGCAGTATTTCTCTTTGTTAGCCTTTAATACATTATAACTTTAATGAAGTTGTTTTAATTTTGTGCAAAAATAATAAACTACTTTTATTTATTTTTAAATTTTAAATAAATTATTTTTTAGGTTTTATTAAATTAAAAAAAAAATTATCTTCAAAAAATATTTTCATATTTTATATATCTTGCCTTAACTCGTGATTAATGATGTGAAATATTTAACCTTCATTGTTTTGTAAACGACCTGCCAGTCAATCATGGTCTGCTTTTTGAATAAAAAAAATCAGAAAACCATATAGATACAGTGAAATAAATGGAAATAAAGGTATACAAAAAAGTAGACTGACTAAAGAATCGGTTATGTTAATAAGCCAAGAAATATTACTTTATTAAATTCATTAGCGCCCATGTGTGAAATTCGTTGATTGTTTTTTAATAGTAATAAACAATAGGATATAAATTTTCAAATCTTATCAGTTATCTTCATTGAAACTGGTTATTATGGCTTAGTCCAGATGAAATTCAAGAAATTACTTATATCATTAATTCTTAACAGTTTAAAGAAGATGTCAATATTTGTAGGCCTAAAAAATTATTAACGTCATGTAAACAATGTGTAGTATTTTTAAAGCGTTTCACTAGACCCTAATTTACTCTCCTTGAACTAATCCCACCGTTAAATATACCTCTTTAGTTCCTTTCTGAGTCATTTAAACAGTATCCGTCCGTCCGTTCATAACACAGATTCAAGCATATGACTTTCTGGTCAAAGTATAGGTCGCAAATAAGGTCATACGCGTTCTAACTTTGATTAAAATTTGCAATCGAGTTTCAAAAATTCATGAATTATTCGATCGGATAACGAATAAAAAGAGAAATCCAGAAACATTTCTTTATATAAACAATTAAAAAAAAAACAATTAAAACAAATCTATAATATTAATAGGCTAGGCTATTTCTTGTGACCGATGTTTTGCTCTACCGTCTTATCCCGATTTTGACCAAGCGTATATTATTTGAAAGGTATTTCTTTTTAGCCGATTTGCAGATTTACAGATTTTTAAATTTTTTCCTTTATTTTGAGTAAATTGCATTTAAAATTTCTAATAACACATATATACAATTATTCAATGCTATGTGTGTGTCTATTAAATTTGTTAATGTGTTTGTAATAAAAATGAGTTTGTTTTTTATGTTGATTTGTGAATTGGCTATAATTGATGAGCATACCATATTTAATAAAATTTCCTAGAATTTGCACTCGAATTTCGAGGGCTGGAATCTGCTAGTATACATAAAACATGAATCAAAATAAATTGAAACAGAATTTAATATTTTACAGTAATGTTTTATATAAAATACTAGCAGATTCCAGCGCTCGAAATTCGAGTGCAATTTATAGGTAACTTTATTTCTCAACTTAGCCAATTCACAAACCAACACTTTTTGGTTTGTTATTATTGCGAATGACGTTAACAAACTCATTAGCCAATATATCAACAAATTTAATAAACACACATATCATATGTATAATTTTATGTATTAGTAGCAACTTTAAATGCAATTCACGCAAAATAAAGGAAAAAAATTATAAATCTGTAAACCTGGTGAACAGCTAAAAAGAAATGCCTTTCAAGTGATATACGTTTGGCAAAAATCGGCATAAAACAGTAGAACAAACCATCGGTAACAAGAAATCGCCTAGCCTGTTAATGTTATAGATAAAAAAAAAACATTTCCATCAAATGATATTGATACCCTATATAACTGACAAAAATATTTGACCTAGGCCCATCTTTGATTATACCGACATCCTCAGAATCAATTTCTGAGTCGATGTGGCGATGTCCGTCCGTCCTTATATCCGTCTGTCTGTCTGTCTATCTGTTTGTCCACGTAAACTTTGTAATTAAACTACAGATCGCAAATAGGAATATGATTTGATGAAATTTGTTGTATGAGCTTCTATCGCCCATAACATGAGCTCTATTGAAATTAGTTCATGTTCAGACCTAGTCCCCATACAAATGACCCCTATGATATCGCGTTAAATTGTCAGAATATCCAAATTTTCATATAGCTTACGGTAAAATCGGGTTTGTGTATGCTTATTACATCCATTTATCAATAGTCCAAAAATAGACCGTATAGGACAATTCTTAGTCATAGCCACCATATAAAGCTGATTCTCGATCTTCAAAAATCAAAAATATTGCTCAGATTTTTTTCAAATTTGGTTTGTTTATGTTTTTGCAAAAAATATGTGCCGTTACCAAATATGGTGAGAATCGAACCATTTTTGGACCTAGTTCCCATATGAATATAGCCACCGATATGAACTTTTTCATTTCCGAAGGCAACAAAATTAGTAATAATTCCACTCAAATTTGGCTTATGCTTCTTTTATATATCTAATTAGTTGGACCTAAGAGACAGGGTATCTAAATGCATGGTATAGGGTATCGTATAGCCGCTCTAGACCGACTACAATTTTTTTACATGTTGATTTTTTCAATAGCGCGTGGTAGAGAAGAAGAAAGCATATATTTCAAAAATTCATAACTATACTGTTGTATTCTTAATCGGACCGGTTTCTGTCATTTCAGCCTACATCAGCGATTTGTTGAACATTGTGCTAATGGTTATGTTATAATTGCATAGATTGTTTCTATATTAAATTCTTCTACTTGATTTTTGTTTTTATAGTGTGTAAAGAAAACTCTTTCGCTTATGGTTGTGGTAGGTTATGCATTTATTCCGATGCCAACTTAGTGAAATTTGCCTTTAAAGAAAACGCTGAATTAGCACTTTTCATTTTCATTTTTCGTGTTTTAGCACCATTTATATACAACAGTAAATGTTAAACAAAAATTACATGTGTAAATAACTTGCCTCCAATTCTGGTCAAAGAGACTCGTAATTGGTTGCCTTATTCATCAGTAGGATAAAAGTTATATAGTAAGATTTATAAAATGATTAACAGATTTCTATATGCTAAGAAAAGTTCCGATGGTCGCATCAACTCGATGGCTCTCTATATAAATAGCAATTCAGCAATTAAGGAAAGCTTAGTTTAAAACACATTTTAACATTGTTGATGAAAAATCGTTGGAGACGATGCACAGTGACGCCTGAGAGCAAATAAAATTGCAGAAATCAAAAATTTCATGTGCCCTTACGAACTATGGAATAAACTCATCATAGAGGATTTCAGATTTCAAAGAAACGCATAATTTGTAGGCAATTTGGTCCAGTTTCAGGTAGAATATAAAAAAAAAATTGCTAACTAATTATAGTTTATTTATTTTTTTTCTATTGATTTATGTATTTAGTATTTGGTCTGTGAGAGTCAATGTGCAGGATCTTATGGACCATAACGTTTCACGGCTGTTGAAGAGTCTTCCTTAAATTGAGTGGGAAAATCTCCCTGAGAAGCTGACATTAATCAGTAAATGGGGCTGCGATGGATTATCCAGACAAAGCATTTATAAGCAAAGGATATCTTAACCCTTTGACGACGAAGAATTTTCCGGTAGAAATTTTGAAATTTTTTTTGCGGATTCGTTCTCAGAAACACAACATTTCAAGACTAAAATGTTGTCAAAATTTAAAAATTGTTACTCCTTCTACGAGAAAAATCATGGGACATATATGTCCCATTCGTCGTCAAAGGTAAATATTTGGGATTATATATTATTTGGCATCTTATATATTAAAATAATTTATGAAAGCTAAAGTCAGCCCGTCTGGCCGTTCCATCCGACCGATTTCCTTCATTTTTTTTTTAAATGAAAGGTGTTTAGACACAGATATGTCATCAAGCATTGGAATTTACTCAACTCCACCTTACTCAAGTTAAGTTTTCAAGAAAATTTCAATATTTTCCTTCACTCAAACCTCTATATCTAAAGTTCTAATTAACGTAGGCTATTGGGTTTGAGGAAGGTTATGCCTGGACAATCAACTTTACTTTTACTGTACGTTAACTTCTCTTGGCATATTTTGGCATTACTGTACGTTATCTTCTCTTGT
Source organism: Cordilura impudica (assembly GCA_963682025.1). NCBI lineage: Eukaryota > Metazoa > Arthropoda > Insecta > Diptera > Scathophagidae > Cordilura > Cordilura impudica. The sequence continues at coordinate 275,494,127 of OY821517.1, read as the reverse complement.
CAAATTTTGGTATTATATTATAAAAATTAATATAATATAATATAATATAATGCTGTTTGCACGATAATGCATGCGGCAAAGTGTTGCTTTATGTAGATTGCAAAGCACATAAAAACTGTTCAAGCTATTAGTTTCTAATCAACGGTTTGCATGCTGCAACTTGTGCGTAAATTCGTGTTTTTAGTTGTGCTTTTCCATTTAATTATTGTAAACCATAATTATTGAAAATGAGCAGATTGCGTCGATTTTATAAAACTGAGGATAAAATTGTACAGCTTCTCTGAAGATGAAGAAAATGTGTTTGAATTAGACTTCTAGGATAGTGCTGTTTTGGATGATTTTTCAGATATAGCGAACGGAACCGAAATCGAAGATATTCTGCAGACCGAAAAACCTTCAACGAGCAAAAATTCTAAGACTGATGCGTCAATGGCAAAAGGTGTTCCCAAACCCAAAGATGCCAAAGAACTTTTAGTTAAATTTAAGTGGAAAAAAGCCAATCAAAGTTACGTTTCGCCAGCTTATACCGACCCTGATTACATATACGGACAGGTTTTAAATCCAAAGGTAAGCGCTGATGAGGAGGTCCCAACTGTTTTAGAAGTATTCAATGCAGTTTGTGATTTCACCAAACGAAACTTATTGTGAGCAGAAAGGTATAATATTTTCTATAAGTAAAGAAGAGTTGAAAGCATTTTTTGAAATGATTATAGCAATGAGTATCCACAAATTGCCAGAAATAAGATTGTACTGGTCTACGATGGAAATATATTCAGTACCGTTTATTTCTAAAGTTATGACTCGAGATCGTTTTGAAAAAATCCTTTCCAGCATACATTTTGTCAATAACGCTGAACAACCAGGCCGTGACGACCCATCATATGATCGAGCCATTAAAATAAGACCAGTAATTAATCATTTCAACTCAGCATTTGGAAAAAAATTAATCCAAGGAAAATGTCAGTCTATAGACGAGCATATGGCAAAATTTAAGGGCCGCAATATAATGAAACAATATATGAAAGACAAACCCATAAGCTGGGGGTTTAAATTGTGGTGTCGTTGCGATGCTAAGAGTGGTTACCTATATAAAATTGATATATATACAGGTAAAAAGGAACAGAGAGAAGTTGGCATTGGCGAATCTGTTATTATAGATATGGCAGCAGGTCTGGAAAATATGGGAATAGAACTATATTTCGATAACTTTTTCAATAGTGCAATATTATTACATAAACTTATGACCAATGGAATACGAGCCTGTGGCACTTTGCGTAAAAATCGTACACAAATGCCAAAATTTGACTCCGATAAAACTTTTGATCGTGGAGACTTCCAAAGCTTTGTGTCAAAAGGAGTTGCAATTGTCAAATGGATGGATAGCCGTGCATATGGGATCCAATTTTATAAATCCAATCGACACCGTAAATGTCAAAAGACGCCAGGCTGGATCTGCAAATAAAATTAATGTGACATGGCCAAAGATGATTTCCTAATATAACGCAGGAATGGGTGTCGTCTTATGGGCCAAAAAAAGGTACAGTGTTAAGTATCCTCTAAGTAACTTTTTAAGTAAGAAATATTTATTTATTTATTTTCAGTCCTACTATGAATATGATCGTAAATCGAAGATCAGATTTTATCTTCGTCTGTTTTTTGATTTAATAGATTTGGGTGAGCAAAACTCACACATAGTGTATGACTTGATATCCAAAAGTAATTCAAAACCATTTTCTATAAAACATCTGGTGTTTCGTACACAGTTGGATACACAGTTAATAGACGGGTTTTGTAGTCGAAAACTGAGTATTACCTCGACACCACGAGAATCATTTACACGGTCAAGACTGGGGGCAGTACCGGATTTAGCTGGACATTATCAAACAAGAACGGATGGAGGAGTCAGGAAGTGATGTGTTGTTTGCACAAAAAATGGAATCGAAAATCGAACAAACATAATTTGTTTCGCATGTAAAAAACCAATGTGCTTTACTGCGGACAAAAATTGTTTTGAAATTTATCACAACTAAGTTCGATTTTGATTTATTTTATATGTCCCAACTATTGGATCTTATAATTTGAAATTAAATTTTTGTTTATGTCTTTTTTTACGTTTTTTGAGTTATTTTATGTTTGTTACTGAATTGGTTGTGTTTTCTTTATTTTCTAATTATACAATATTAAATAAAAAAAATTCAAGAAAGTCTCCTCTATTTTTACCTTTGACGTCGAATGGGACACATATGTCCCATAATATTTTCAGCCCCCCCGTGAAAAGTATAGAACCAATTTAAAATTCGTTAATCAATAAATTTATATAAAATATTGTTACATCTACAGGGTTGCCCATATTCGACGGACCCATGTTTTTTTTAAAAAAATCAAAGAATTTGTTCCAAGTAGATTTGTTTACATCGATTTTTGAATATGATATCTCTCAAATGGCCGCCTCTGGCGTTGATGGCGTATTGTGCCCTTTTTGCAGCATTTTCCATCGCTTTCGCCAACATTTCGGCCGGAATAGCGGCTATTTCTTCACGAATGTTGTCCTTGAGCTCTTCTACGGTCCTTGGCTTGTTAACGTAATCCTTTGACTTCAAATATCCCCACAAGAAGAAGTCAGGCGGCGTCAAATCGGGCGAACGCGGTGGCCAGTCCAAACCACCCCTTTTCGACATCAAACGGCCCGGAAACAAATTCTTCAGAAAATCGATTGTTATGCGACTTGTGTGCGGTGGAGCGCCGTCTTGTTGAAACCAGAACTGCCTCATACGCTTTCGACGAATAATTGACATCACAAAATTGGTCATCATGTCGCGATAACGCTCTTGGTTGATGGTAACAGCAAGGCCATTTTCATTTTGGAAGAAAAACGGCCCAATGACCGTTTTCGCACTAACGCCGCACCAAACTGTGGCTTTTTCGTCATGAAGAGGCACTTCTTGAATCTCCTTAGGATTTTCAGTGGCGTAAATACGGCAATTTTGCCTATTTACGGTCCCATTCAATGTGAAATGGGCTTCATCGGACATGATAATTTTGTTCCAAAATTGCTCGTCATCTTCGGCCATTTCGATGACTCTTTGGGCCCATTCCAATCGACGAGGCTTGTCCACAGGCAACAATGTTTGCGTCAATTGAATTTTGTACGGGAACAAATGCAAATCAACGCGAATAATCCGTTGTAAAGTGGACCGAGCCATGCCCAACTGCTGAGAACGGCGTTTTTGGGATGTTCTTGGGGACCTCTCAATACTGGCTCTTACGGCAGCGATATTCTCGGTCGATCGCCTTGGTCGACTTTTATTTGGCCTCTTCGGATTAGAAAGAGCCTCACCAGTCGAAAATTTTTCGTATAAACACTTAATGGTGTTCTTAGAAGGCGCACTTCTCACATTTTTTAATATTTTAAAAGCACGTTGAGTTTTCACAATTGACTTGTTCTGTTGAATGTAAAATTCAACTATTTCAGAGCACTCGCGTGGCGTGTATTGTTGCATGGTAAAAATCTGCTTGGACTGACGCTTCAAACGCGGTATGTCTTTAAGCGATCTGACATCTCTGTCAAAAGTTATGGCGTTGCCAGATGGGTCCGTCGAATATGGGCAACCCTGTAATACTGAAATTTTTATCAAGCAGTATCTTTTAGAACTCGAGATATTAGGAAACTAAAATTGCCGAAAAAAAATACAAATTTCTGACTTTGAAATGCCCTTAACCCCAGTTAAAACAACAAACCCTTAAATTTAACATTAAACTCAGATAAGGCATTTGTTTTTTTATCGAACAACACCTATTTGGTCCAAATCAATTGAAAATGTACCTGTAATGACGAAAAAACCAAATGGGACATATGTGTCCCATTCGTCGTCAAAGGGTTAAGATGATGCTATAATATGAGACGGAAATATGTTTATGGCATCTGTTGTTCCTTTACTGCTTAAATCGGATGTTTCCGTACATTGGAGAAATCCACTTCCGTCATCAGTGCATTATTAAAGCCCAATGATGTTTCAGGAACTCATAAGGCCCACATTAAAGAACAGATTGACAGGAGTAAGCCCGCAGTGCTGAAAATTAGAGAAGGAAAATATCTTGAATGTAGTTACGAGTTCCTCATGACCATGTTTGATGGAAAAGTCGTAAGCAAACTGACAAACTCAAGGTCAACATTGTCATGCTTGATTTGCCAAAGACGCAAAAGAGCTTATAAATATTGAATCTTTTTTTTTTTTTTGAAAATGATGAGGCAGTAACTCGAATCTCGGGAGTTGACAGTCAAATTATTAAGGGATTGGGAACGAGCAAAGAAAGCATTAATTTTACAATACTTTGTGAAAATGCTTCCAAAACTGTCGGGAAAGTATATATGGGAAAAATTGAATCCGACAGTCCATAAAATATTAGCGCGCGGTAAAGATATAATTGAGTATCAGTCTCTGCCAATTGGAGAGCTTTCTGAAGAAGATTAGGAGTCCCTCTACCAATTTTATAAAAAATATGCTCGAATACGCTTAAAGCATCAAGGGTGAGGAAAAATGACGACCTCTTCAACATGTTTGCAGCATCTTCCAATCCACTTATTTCATCTCTGCGGCATGTGAAGTCACGAAAAAAGTTAGAATCCAATAATTATAGTTCAGAAATGATTAATGTGTTGGATATACCTTGTAATGACAGAAGTCGTAACCTCGTATCTGTCAACACTGCATTATATCATTTTACTGTTGTATTTAATTTTGCCACGAGAATTGTGGACTTATTTTGTTATATTACATTTATTTGAATTATAATTTTTGTATTATCGAAGGCAAAGTGGAGTAATAAGGACACACTAGTTATTGTCCTACGTAGGTTAAAGAAATATGAACGAGAGAGTACGGAAATATGAGAATAACAAATGAGAGAAATTTCTTACTCTCTTTCTATTATTCCATTGTCTATCTATCTGTCGACTATAAAAAGGGTTGCAACAGAAAAACGAGGATGAGTTGGCTGCGGTCGTTGAAGCGAACAGGAGTATTTTCAAGAACCCAGTAAGTATTTTTGAACAATATTTTGTATTCTTGAAAGTCCTGGATCACATCATCAAAGGTCCTTGGAAGGTCCTTGAACATACTTGGAAGGTTCTTTAACATACTTGAAAGTTCCTTTAACATCCTTGGAAGGTCCTTGAACATCCCTGAAGGTCCTTAAACATCCTGGAAAGTTCTTTAACATCCTTGGAAGGTCTTTGCTCCTTGAAGGTCCTTTAACATCCTTGAAGGTCCTGGAACACATCCTCAAAGCTCCTTGAACATCTTTGGAAATTCCTCGAACATACTTGTAAGGTCCTTGAACATCCTTGAAGGTCCGGGAACACATCCTCAAAGGTCCTTGAAAGGTCCTTGGACATCCGTTCCGGATCATTAGAACTTCAACCAGGATCAGTGTGTCGTTCCAGATGACTGCAACATTAACCAGGAACAGTGTGTCAATCCAGATCAAGGCAACTTTAACCAGGATCAGTGTGTCCTTCCAGATCACTGCAACTTTATCCAGGATCAGTGTGTCGTTCCAGAGCACTGCAACTTTAACCGGATCAGTGTTTCGTTCCAGATCACTGCAACTTTAACCAGGATCAGTGTGTCGTTCCAGATGAAGGCAACTTTAACCAGGATCAGTGTGTCAATCCAGATCAAGGCAACTTTAACCAGGATCAGTGTGTCGTTCCAGATCACTGCAACTTTAACCAGGATCAGTGTGTCATCCCAGATCACTGCAACTTTAACCGGATCAGTGTTTTGTTCCAGATCACTGCAACTTTAACCAGGATCAGTGTGTCAATCCAGATCAAGGAAACTTTAACCAGGATCAGTGTGTCGTTCAAGATCACTGCAACTTTAACCAGGAACAGTGTGTCGTCCCAGATCACCGCAACTCTAGCCGGGCCAGTGGGCCATCAGCATTCGCCAATACCACCCGGAAGATCCCTTCCGCTCTGTAGAGTTTACCTGAAATAAATAATTTTATAACGTCAGAAGTCGTTTTTTTTTACTCTCCGTCAAAGAAAGAAATTTCTGTGACGATCCCTAATCCCGCGAGCTTTACCCAGCAACCAAAGAAAACTCATCATTACAACCTTCTGTTATGAATTGTGATAATTATTTTGAAGCAATTTAAAAAAAGAAATCCGAAAAAGCTTAATTTTCTCTTCATTTCTTTTTTTTTTATTTATGGAAAATAATTTTAAACTATAAAAACCTTAAAAAAGAAATGTAAAAAATATAAAATGGTTTAAAATCATGTTTTTTAGTTACCATAAACATGATTTTTCAGTGCCGCTAACAAATTTCAATTTTGATAATCCATAAGTAAGCATCTAGAAGGCGTAGCACCTTGCTCAGACACTTATTTCATAGGTTGGACAACTATCTATTTTTCGACTTTTAACATATTTGATTATTTCAATTGGTTATTTTGCAACGAAAGAACTCAAATGGCGCCACTGTGCGACGCGTCGCGACGTGTCAGAAAATATATACAGTGACTCCAAAAACTATATATAGCGCACTTACTTGCCTCAATTTTACCAGAAGTACAAAAGTGAATAAGTCCTAAAATGCGGATTATATAAAAGTTTTTGATGACTTATATCGGTTAATAAAGGCGTAAGTTTGATTATGTATTTGGATTATGAGATCGAAAATATATTTCATAAAATTTGCTGTTTCGCCAATAATATTGAAGAATGAGATAAGCAGTTAATCAGACAAAATTATTTAAGTTCACAAAATCTACAAGCTAAGAGCTAAATTTCCTTCTAATTTTACAACACTTACGTTTCTTAAGTCAGCATGGACAAAATTTTTTCAAACAATTCTGAATATCTTATAAATATTAGAAATTAATTTGGAAAAATTTATTTATATATTTATTGCTAAACACTTTAAATGTTTTATTAAATATTAAATGAATATATATCCAAATACTACATAGGTTCCTTTAAAATTTAAAAACATAATTCCAGTTTTTTACATACATATATCTAGCGTTTTTATCGCTTTTACTTTCATTCTAATTTTGCGCATTTTGTTTTCAAAAACTTGGCATCGCTGTGCACAAGAAACATTAAGAATTGGCTGTTATTCAGTAAGTCAAAATTATTTTACTGATTTTTATGTACATAAATTGAGAAAACTAGGCACAAATGAAAAAATGCATTTAAAAAATTTTTATGGAAGAATTTTTTATTTATTTAATTTTTTTTTGGGAAGCACTTTCACTATTTAGACTATATCTAGACTTCGAAATCCCCAATTTAGTAACAGGAGTTTATAGATTATGAAACTAGCCACAAACGAAGCCAAAATTGGTTTATAATCACAGTAGTATTTTGAATGCAATGGAAAGATAAAGGGAATAAAAATTTCGATTACCGAACAAAATTTAAATTTTAAAAATGCAAAAAAAAAATTGGGAAAAGTCAAAATGAGGTAACTCCTACTTCACAGCATAGAGCAATGTCCTTTCGATTTGAGATTCGAAAGGCTGTTGTTATTTTAAACCCCAAAAAAGCATCGGCGATTGATGGGATCAGTAATAAAATGCTTTTTGAGTTACCCCGAATAGCATTAAGAATAATTCTGTTTATTTTTTATGTTATAGTACGCCTTGAACATTTTCCCCCAGAATGGAAAGTTTCACTCGTTACAATGATACCTAAGCCAGATAAAGATCACACAAAGGTCGATTCGTATAGGCCAATACGTTTACTGTCGAACTTGTCAAAATTATTCGAGAGAATAATTCCGTAGAAAAATTCCGTAGATCAAAATAATGTCGTTGCAGCACATCAATTTGGTTTCAGACTAAAAAAACAGCACCACTGAGCAAGTTCACAGAATTGTAAGTGCCATAAGAAGACCTTTTGAAGAGAAAAAGTACTGCTCTGCACTTTTTATAGACGTCTGGCAAGCTTTCGACCGACTTTGGCACGAGGGACTCCTCTATAATGTTAAACAGTTGTTGCCACCGAACACACATAAGCTAATGGAGAGCTTTAATAGAAAATTCTCTATAAGAGAGAAAAGCTTTGTGAGCCCTCCATAGACAATTTATGCTGGTGTACCGCAAGTTAGTATCTTGGGCCCGCTTCTGTACATCCTTTACACATCAGACATGCCAACAAATGAAAACACGCTTACGTCGACTTTTGCGGATGATACTGCAATTTTAAGCGTACACGAAAACCCCACTACAGCATCTCTTCCTTTACAGAGCCATATTTAACAGCTGGCAGGTTGGCTAGATATGTGGAAGATTAAAGTAAATGAACAAAAGTGTATCAACGTAACTTTTACCCTAAGAACGGAGAATTGCCCTCAACTTCGAACTAGGAACCAGCCTATACCTCAACATTCCTCTGTTAAATATTTCGGATTACATCTTGATCGTCGATCTACCTGGAAAAGCAATATAGACTCTAAATTGACACAAATATAATTGAAATTAGTCCAATTCACATGGCTAATTGGTAGAAACTCGAAATTAAGTCTCGATTGTAAGCTCTTGATTTATGACTCGATTTTCTAACCCATTCGGTATTCATTTATGGGAAACAGCCTCAGCTTCAAATACAGAAACAATACAAAGATCCAAAAACAAAATTTTGAAAATGATTACAGGCGCACCATGGAACGTAAGAAACTCACAATTGACAGAGACTTAAATGTTTCTCTAGTAAAGTACGAAATCACTAGATATAGTGCAAACTATTTGGAAAAGCTAGAGTCTCACCCGAATCCTCTAGCATGTAAGTTAATCAACAATCGTATCCACCAACGCTTAAGAAGGAGGGAGACTGCTGATCTCATTGGATGAAAAATGGATTGATATACATACAAACAATTTTTTATCATTAGATTATGTATATAGAATAAATGAAATTTTGTCTGGCATTAAATTTTGTCTGGATTTAATTTTTAAGATTTAGTTTTAAGATTTGAATAACTTATTGTTAGTTCACAAACCTATGTGAAGATTCAATAAATAAAAATGAATTACAAAAAAAAAGGAACGCATATAGCCAGCACCTCTGCAAATAAATCTAGATATTACGAACGAAAATCTATGAATACGTTCCGAAATTAGCGGTTATATAAAGGAACAAAAATAAAACTTTTTTAATTTTATAACGTACTAGCTGGGCCCGTCCCACGTTGCCGGCCATAAGAAAACATTTGGTTTTTACATTGCACTTAAATTTTAATACCAAATTTCACAGTGCCACCCTCCAGGCTATTCTGAAGATTCCCTGAAAAATTCATTAAAATCGGTCCATCCTTTATATATATCTAAATGTCATTAGTGGTACAATATTATAATTTGAGTTTGCCAGGCCCCTCCGCCTACAGACTAAAAATAAAAACTCAGACTTCACAATGTCGCCCGCCAGGCTATCGTGAAGATCCCCTGGAAATTTCGTAAAGATTTTCCCAGCCCTTTTGGAGTCATACATACATCCATTTTTATATATATAGATTTCATTATAATTATTGCAAAATTCAGGTATCTGTAATATTAATAAGCAAAGCGATTTCTTGTGACCGAAATAAAAATTTTAGTTACTAACTGTATTCGACCAAACCTACCCCATTTGAAAGGTATTTCTTTTTAGCTCTCAACCATGCTTACAGATTTGCACCGTCTGGAACAGGTTTTTTGAGTAAAATACATTTAAAATTGCTAGTAACACATACATAAATCACATATCTAAACTTCAAATAAAAAAAACTATACAATGCTGTGTGTGTGTGTTTATTAAATTTGTGTTGAATTTTGATTTAATAAAGCAAAAACATTAGCGCCTCGTTCTCAAAAAATTTATCTATATTATGCCACCAACCCCCATCAGTAACCAAAAGCAATAGATAGATTGGTTGGTAAAAATTAAATACATACACCTAAGCTGAAACCAACCTAATGAGAATCTAAGCAGAGTTATACTTTTGAAGCTTTTTCCAATATAAAAACCAAAATATTAAAAAACTTTGAAACAAATATTTTCGTACATGAGTACACAAGTAATTGATCACTTCAAGAGTCGCTTTAGCGATGTCCGTGCGTCGTTCGTCTTTGTGTCTAAGTAAGCTTTGTAATCAAACTACAGATCGCAACCATTTATATATTTTAATGAAATTTGGTATATAATCTTTCACTGGCCATAGAAAGAACGCTATTTATATTGGCGAAAGTCGGTATATGTTTAGATCTAGTCCCCATACAAATGATCCCTATTAGATCGATATAAATTGCCATAATATCCAAACGATCATATAGATCTCAGTAAATTTTGGTTTATGTGTATTTAATACACCCATTCATTAGTAGTCCAAAAAAAATACTTTAGAACAATTCTTCATCATAGTCCCCACATAAAGTTACTTTCCCGATATTCACTTAAATCTATCTGACATAAAAAATATTGCAGGTATTGTCCTCAAATTTGGTTTGTACATATTTTTGATAAAAATAAATTACCTTGCCAAATGTGGTCAGTATCGGCCCATTTTTCAACCTAGTATCCATATTGCATCCGGTAGGAACTTTTTCATATCTGCAAGCAACAAAATTAATAACAATGCCATTCAGATTTATTTTTTCCTATTTTCTACATGCAATTAGTTGGACCTAAGACTTTTTTCTTTACGCATGGTATAGTCGGTATAGACCGACCATAATTTTATGACTTGTTGTTATTATTTTGTTTCTGTGGGGTCGAATCAAAACATCCGTGACTGTTTGACTGAAAGGAATAAAAAAAATATATCTCAACATAGTCAATACACTCCGTCCAAAATTTTTCCACTTTCTTTTATCGCTTTCAAATAATTGGATTACTAAAAGTCATAAAAAGAAGCATTTTCAAGGATCTTGAGGTCGTCATCCAGATAAAATCATGGATAAGGTGGATAAGGTAGCAATTAGTAGCCTCAATTCATGGAATTTTGCCATGGCCATTACACACGTGTATACATGTCTTAATTAAAAAGTACTTTAAAGTACTTAATTAAAAAGTACTTTATTCTTAGCCAACTGCGCATGTTTTTAAATCGTCGTTGCATTAGTCCAATATGTTGACATAATATTCACCGTTTATTTTTTTCCCCCTTTTATAAGGCAATCACTGCGGACTATGCCGCGTTTATTCCCACAAAAAGTCGTCATGACGTTCGTGACCGATAAGGATACTGTGACCTTCCTCGGTGTATTGTAATGGATCCACAATTCATCCATCATTATAAAGATCCACAAAACTCATCCATATTGCGTTTGAACAATGCCAAACATCCTTTTAAAGTTCTCACACATTTGCGTTAGTGATCAATTCTAAGCAATCGCCGCACTTTTTTTTTTGACAACTTCTGCGACATATGACATGTCCATCGGTCGAAAGCGTAACCCTTTCTGAAACGATTTAGCAATGTCTTTCCATGTTCATGTAAACCTTCTAATCTGTGCATGAGCTTTTGCCTGTAGCGAAACTATAGAAATTGGTGGAAATCGCTGCATAAAAGTAAGATCATAAAGATCAAATCAGATTTTGATCAAATTTGATTTGATTCGAAAAATAAAACTTGTAGGACCATTCTGAGTTAAAGTTCCCGTATATTTAGCAGCTTCCTTATTTTCAGTTAAATTTATTGAAAAACTAGAAATTGCATAGAAAATTTTAAAATTTGCATGATACGAGATTTTGCGTAAAATAAGCCATTTTATCAAATAAGATCATGATTGGTCCATATTTCGGCCTAGGCCGTATTTAATATAGCATACGATATGAACTTTTTCATATCTACGGGCAACAAATTCATGACAGTGCCACTCACATGTTTTATTTATGCTTATTTTCTATGTCCAATTAGTTGGACCTTATTATATGGGGTGTCAAATTATATGGAGTGTCCTATTTACTTACCTTTGTACGTCTCAAGTTTTTCCTTGGGTTTTATCCATGATTGCAAAATCTTTCGAGGGAGCTAGTGCAAAATTTGAGAGTTGTCTATTAACGGACAGAAGAGTTATGAAGCAATGATGATTTTTAACTAACAACAAATGAATTTCAAATAGTCACAACCAGGGACCGTAATAATTATTATTATTTTTTTTTTTTTTTCCTAAAAGTCAAATGATAAGATTTAATTTTTGGTTTTTATTTTTTGAGCAAGGACGAAGGCCTCTGCATCCAGTTTCCTAATTTCTTTGAATTTTATTAGTTTGTAAATTTATTTACTATTAATAAATAAAAATAAATAAATAAATATTTTTTGAGCAAAAATGTTATTTTTGATTTATTATTTTTTCGAGCAAAAATAACAGTTATTTTTTTGTTATTATTTTTTTGAGCAAAAATAACAAAAATTAAAGTTTTATTTTAAACTCTTTCTTTTAACCCATACCCTCTGTCTATCTATCTGCCTGCCATGGGTGGACCCCATTCTTGTCGTAACTACAGATTAATTTTGGGGTAGTCACGCGCAGTCACGGAGTGATCTAAATGTCATTTCCCATAATCCGATCGATCTCAAACTTGGTACACACACTTGCTGTGAAAAAAAGATTAACTTTGACTCAGTCACGCGCAATCACGCATGGTCAAGCATAGTCACGGAGTGATCTAAATGTCATTTCCCCTTATCCGATCGATCTGAAACTTGGTCCATACACATGCTGTGAAAAAAAGAATAAATTCGACATAGTCACGCGCAGTCACGCATGGTCACGCACAGTCACGGAGTCATTTAAACCCATTTTTCCTTATCCGATCGATCTGAAACTTGGTCGATAGACTTGCTGTGAAAAAAGATTAACTTTGACATAGTCACGCACAGTCATGCATAGTCACGCATAGTCTCACGGAGGGATTAAACCCCACTTCCTCTCATCCGATTGATCTGAAACTTTGTCCATAGCCTTGTTGTGGCCAAAGATTAATTTTAAGATAGCCACACACAGTCGCGGACAGGCACGGAGATATTCAAAACTCATTTGTAAAAGGAAAGAAAGAGTTTTAATAAAAACTGTTTTTATGGGTTAGATTATTTGATTTGTATTTTTTCGAGCAAAAATAAAAGTTAAAATTGTTATGGTTTTTACAGTATGATTTATATGCTCTGACAACAATACTGCTGAGCATTTGATGAAATACTGGAACAGTAAGAAATATGTATTTCCCTGGCTACGTAGACTGGCAACTGTTGTGCATTCTGTACCTGCGACACATGTTAGTGTAGAGAGATCCTTTTTAGCTCTCAAACTGATTCTAGGAGAGTTGCGGTACAATTTATCAGTGGAAAATTTGGAAGCACTAATGTTAGTAAAACTTAATTCTGATGTTTAAAATATTCTTGAATTAGCATTGAAAAAATAAAAATCAAAATTTTTAAAATCGATATATTTTATCATAGACCAGTTCCTAGGGATGAATATGGTATACTTTAGTCAGTTTTCCGACATATACTTCTACATGCTTTTTCTGTTTTAAAATAACTGTTATTTTCGGTCCCTGGTCACAACCGCTCTTGTATTAATTTTTTTTTTTTCGTATTCACTTCATTACAAGCAGTTGGATCTAGGTTGAGTATAATAGGTTTTTAGAAACATCAGCACAAACTCATCATATTCCTTTGTAGTCTTAAAGATACCAAGCGGTATGATAACTTTTTATTTTCGACACCGTAAACGGATCTCTAGGTTAACGTGTGAACTTCTCGACCTGAAGTTGCAGTGCAAAGGCTTGTGTTTTCTCTTCAAAACGTTCTTGCAAATTTTCTTCAAACCGCCATTACTTTTGAACAAATTACACCAAAATTTTCGTTTTTTATATCCAGTAAATGAAACAGAATCAAATATCATTAAGAAAGTTTGTTCATTAGTTTTACTTTGTTCTGAAAAAAAAAAAAAAAAAAAAAACAACAACAACGGAATGTTGACTACACCAACGCATTACCAACAAACAATCCAAGCCAATAACAAGATTGTATTTCATATTTTTTTACATTCTTAGTTGTTTTTATCGGTTGTTGTTTGTATGTAATCGTGTCTGTACAAAGATTTTGTTTTTTTTATAAATTTTATACATTTGTTAGTAGTAAATATTGATGCAGTGTGTGTTTCGTGGGGGGATGGATGGCTGGATACAAAATGTATGTAAGAATGTTTAGATCTATACTCGTTGAACCTTTTTAACCGTTGTATGGTCAAGAGTTGTTAACCATATTAAAGTGTTCAATGATTAATTACACGCGTCTAAGATTAATTGAAATCAATCAAAGCTGAAGTTAACTAATGGCAACACGTTTGTAATGCTCAGTTAATACTTCGTATTGACGCTCTTTACTACATTGACTTCGACTTTGTAATTGTAAATGTTTTTGTATGTAACTGATTAGGATGGAGCTTAGTTTTAAGATATTGTTTTTACGAAAAAGATAAGGAATCACTCTATTATCACTTGCTAAATCACGTTAAAATAATTTTAAAAAAATGTATTATAAAATTATCCTCAAAAACTTACGTATCAATGGCCCATTTTTAAATTTTTATTTTAGATTGACACCATAAATCTGATGATACGCTTCTTCTGGCTTTGAATACAAAATTTCAGTTTATACATATAAGTGCCACCCTTAAGGTGATGTTGTTTTTATTGGTCGAGTTGGCATTTACAGATATTTCTTGTTATTTCAATCACAAAAAAAACTACTTAATGCTTTTAAATTAATGATAAAAAAAACTACATACTTCGAAAGTATAAAAATTTAATTTGTATAATAAATGTTAATATTTTTTATAAAAAGTTTTGTAAACACATATTCTTATCAATTATTATGTAGTTTAATTCGTTATACTACTTTATTGTACTGATATTTGTTCTACTCTAGATCCAACTTCATTCAACCAATCGACTTATAATCACTTTCTGAGTCGATTTTCTAATGTCCGTCCCTCTGTGCATACCTTCATGTTAAAGATAGTGAAAGAACAGGTCTCAAATAACTACTACGATATACATACAGATAAATACTTTTGAAATTGACTTATAGGCTCAGATTAAGAAATGGTCTTAGCTGGTAGTAGCACTAGCAATCTCTATGAAATTTGGCGTATATTTCAACCACAAACTGTCAGCAGTAAAATTACTAAAGACGAATAACTCAAAAGATCAAAGAAATCTGAGAAAATTCGAGTGTGAGAATTTTTATTATATATTGTTTAGCATGAATTATATAATTATTTCTTGCATTTATTTATACTAGCAGAACCCAGCCCTCGAAATTCGAGTACAAATTCTAGGAAATTTTATTTTGTTATTTAAAAAATAATTTTATAAGAGCCTAAAGACATGCTAATCAATTTTAGCCAGTTCACAATTCAACACAGGGCTTCTGATATTTATAATAAACACACACACAGTATGTGTTTTATGTATGTGTTAGAAGCAAATTTAAATGCATTTTACTACAAAAAAATTTTTCCAGATGGTGCAAATCTGTAAATACGGTGGACAGTTAAAAAGAAATTCCTTTCAAATGGGTTATGTTTGGTCAGAATCGATTATTAACTACTATTTTTATATCTATCACAAAAAATTACCTTGCCTATTAATATTGTAGATAGGCAATAATATAATGTAAAGTATAAGGTATATAAGGTATTAAATATCATATGGTTTGATAAACAATAATATTCTGTCTAGTTTTTAATTACATTTATGTATTATTAATTTGATTTCATTTAACCATGTCAATACCCTATTGCAACATTCGATATTAATGTACTTCATTTTGTTTAACACACAGTACAACCACACAATTATTAGCAAATACCACATGTGATAGTTAAAATAAAAGTTAATTCGTATAATTATATAAATTAAACAAAGCACAAAAACAATAACAACATTTTCTATGACCCATATGTTTCCATTAGAGTGCACAGTAAATTATGGATTCAATAAACATTAAAATTTATATATTATCTAATGATACTTATCTATTTGATTACAAATAAATTATTATGTTCCCACTAAGTATGGTTCAAGAAATATGGCATATTGGTCTTGCATCGATATTATGTTTAATTTTTTATACAAATTACGTAGCTTTAAAAAGAGAATGATTTTGTTAAGCTCCGCTCTTCCCTTTTAAAAAGTATAATTTAGTAATGTGCTTTTGAAGTTATCAACAAAGAGTAATTAGAATCCAATGTTATTAATAGTTCTAGTCATTGTAGAAATTTACCGTTAATGCATTTTATAAAAACGTGGTGTTAAACATTTGTTTTGATTGATTTATGCACTTGATAGTTAACTTTCAAAAAGTAAGCGTGTGTTAATTTCTCTTTTAAAAAAAAATTTTCACCTTAAATTATGGAATCATCAGCAATGTCAATTGACTCTTCCGGATCAAGTTTTCTGACTAATCAGAACGCTAGTATCATTGGCATGCCAAGTGAATTTAGTGAATTAAATTTGCCAAGTTATCGTGATGTTCTAAAGTATTTTTTTTTATTAA
This sequence comes from Cordilura impudica, assembly GCA_963682025.1. Classification (NCBI taxonomy): domain Eukaryota; kingdom Metazoa; phylum Arthropoda; class Insecta; order Diptera; family Scathophagidae; genus Cordilura; species Cordilura impudica. The sequence goes on along the minus strand of OY821517.1, from coordinate 275,477,571 downwards.
GTGAGCGCGAAAAAGAAAAATCAAAAAAACAACAATCGTATGCCAGATTTTCTTCGATAATTGCAAACAAAATAATTGAAATTTGGGAAAAAATTAATAATGCACTAATAAATAGAAAAAGCATTTTAAAAAAACTAAATACATTTCTCAACAAATACCATAAAGAGGTAAAAAACATATCAAGAGGTAATACATTTTCAGTATTTGAGACATCGTTGAATGATGTATTTTATATCGGTAAATGCAGTTGCAAAAAAACAATGCCATGCTCCTGATCCTCTCAAAGCATTCATGATTGACCAACACACCACCAGAAATAATACAATTCCTGAATGCGTGTTAAATATAGTAGACGAACTGTCCAGCGAACTCCCAGCTAGCTTAGATCCTTCGTATAGGTTCGACTCTTCACAAATGGACGTCGCTTCTGAAATCGAATTTGCAATACCAGCTGCAAGGGAGCCGATAATGCGCGGAAGGGGACCTTACACTAAAAGATACGACACAATTAATTTTGCTATGATGTGTGATAGATTCGGCATTTCGGACAGAGTTGCCTCGTGTTTAGCTACAGCTTTATTTAAAGACATTGGCTTTACAGATGAAAATGGGGAACCAATTATTATGGATAAATCCAAAGTAGGTCGTGAAAAAATGAAAAGCAGGGAGTCTGTTCGTCGCATGCAAAACAATGATTCAGCCTTATTAGCTTTTTCTTTTGATGGCAGAAAAAATGATGCACTGACACGGGAAGAAATTAGTGGAAAATACCATCCGAGAGTGGAAAAGGAGTCTCATATAGTGATTGTTAAAGAGCCGGGAAGCAAGTTGTTAGGTCACATAAAAGTTGACGCTGAGGACTCCAATACAAAACAGCTGCAATTATGTGATTTCTTCAAGGAAAAAAAAATATCGCTTACCAGCTTGATAGCAGTTTGCTGCGATGGGGAACCCACCAATACTGGAACTGAAAATGGAATTCTACGAAAGTTTGAAGTTTTGTTGAATAAACCATTACATTGGTTTGTTTGTTTGTTGCATTTCAACGAGCTCCCGCTTCGCCATTTGTTCAATGCTTTAGAAAAATCTACTACAAGTGGACCACGTACTGCAAGTGGGGCTTTGACGAAATTAATTCAGACCTGCGAACAACTTCCGGTAAGCATGCATTTATTTTATCAACGCTTAATGTAAGTCCCTTAAAAGTAAAACAAACATTTCGTTATAGGCTTTACCTGATTTTGAACCGACTTTATTGGGAAATATGCCTACACCTTTAGACGCTAAAGATGAAAAAAAAACTTTCTACTGACGTTCTATATCTCTTTCGAATAGCCAAAGCTGTATCGGAAGGTTCGTGTCCAGAAGATATAGCCAGCATGAAACCGGGACAAATTGTTCATTCTCGCTGGTTAACAAAAGCCAGCAGACTCTTGCGCCTATATGTTGCAACTAGTTTGCCTTCAACAAATTTAAAAATATTGGCTAACTTTATTATGAAAGTTTATGTACCGATGTATTTTAATGTAAAATTTTATAATTCAGTAGTACATGGCAGCGCGCTTTTATATAAATTTATTAAGTCAACGCAATTTTTACCGCAAAATCTTCGAGAAATTGTAAACAAAACGATACAAAACAATGCATTTTTCGCCCATCCGGAAAATATATTGTTAACGATGCTTTTCGACGAAAGGAAACCTGTTCGTGCAAGAGCCATTAACAAAATTTTGTATTGCCGTGAACAATTGTATGACTCAACTAAACTCAGGGCTTATAAAAAGCATTCCATTAATTTTAATTGCACAGACTATATGGATTTAGTCGACTTAGATGATGACAACATATTATCTGAGCCTCCATTTACTGCAAGCATCCCACACGAGCACCTGTTAGAGTATATTAAATCTGATGATGTACCACTGCCAGATCCAGGAATTCCGTCGCACATCCAGGGAACCGAGCGATGTGTGCAGTTGCTAACGCATGTCTCACGCCGAGTAATTGCAAAAAATCGTGACGATGTTATGGCAGTGACTTTAGAAAGTCGAACCCAAATACTCCGAATGGACTGTAAAAAAGACTTAAAAAACTGAAATTTGTCAATGCTTTCACAAATAAGACCAGCTATACATATTAAGAAAATTTTAAAAAAGTTGTGTTTTTTAGAATTGATAATAATAAAAAAAAAATTGTTTTATTATAATAATGAAATTTTATTATGAGATCTAAAAAAAAAAAAAAATTTAATTCTCAAGTGAATTTTCTTCATGTCTCTCGGCGGGAGCTAGGTTTTGATTTTAGACCCCTAGTTTCTTAGGGTAATTTTCTTAGAATTTTACGTAGATTACATTTTTGCTATACGCCTTTTGAAGAAAAAATTTGACCCACCCTAATATATATCATTAAAATTTATGATATCATATTAGTATGCTGAGTTGAGGTTCTTCTGACAGAATTTATTTATAATTTCCTAAAACTTCTAATAAATTATTGAATTATGGCTTTCAAGATATTAAGTTATGCTCATATATTTAATAAATTTAACACCAGATCATTAAAAGATAATTTATTTTAACAAATGTAACTGTTTTAATAAAATAAGCTTTTTTAATAAAATCTACCTAATTTTTATTAAAAGGTGCTTTTTGACGTGTAAACATCTATATGCGCAGGGTGGTAAATTTCTATTTCACAACACAATCAAAAACACAGCGTAACATGTGAGCCGTAAGACAAAATCGGTGTGACTTGTAATTGTATTGGTGAAAAAATTAAGATATGTAATAACCTGTTTTAAAATGAAAAACGAAAAATAAAAAATTAAAACTTAAAAATGAAAAATAAAAAATGAAAAATAAAATATGAAAAATAAAAATGAAAATAAAAAATAAAATATGAAAAATGAAAAATAAAAAATGAAAAATAAAGATGAAAAATAAAATATGAAAAAGGAAAATTGAAAAATAAAAAATTAAAAATTAAAAATGAGAAATAAAAAATTAAAAATAAAAATGAAACTAAAAAATAAACATTGAAAAATGAAAAATAAAAAATACAAAATACAAAAAGAAAAATAAAAAATGAATAATAAAAATAAAAAATGAAAAATGAAAAAATAAAAATTAAAAAAGAAAAATGAGAAACGAACAATAAAAAATGAAAAATTAAAAATTAAAAATAAAAACTGAAAAAAGAAAATTGACAATGAAAAGTAAAAAACGAAAAATAAAAATTAACCGTTTGAAATACATAATAAATAATAAAGAATATTTTTATACTAGCAGGGCCCCTGCAGTTGATTGCTGTAAATAAGTGATACATAGATGACGCTTTCTGCTTGATTTTAAAAAAGTGCCATAAAAAATCTTTAATTACTAGATGGTTACATATCTCCCCTCTGATCGGACTCACATGATTTTTTTTATACCAGTGTCACTCCGTTTATAATAATTAGAAAGATATCTGGACCACATAATAGATTAGCTGGGTTGTGAAAATAGTTCATTGACATTCTGTGCAGGTTTCTGTTTAAAATTATCAAACTCGCTTTAACAGGTCCAGAGATCTTAATGAATATGTAAAATAATTCTTGAAAAAATTTTGTAATTTGTGTGTCATTGCTGCAAATTTACTCTACGTGCCTTATTAGTACGTTCACACTTTTTTTAACGTTATCCCGAAAAATTATAAATATCGCCCATATGAAAGAAAACTAATAATAAACAAGTAAGAAACTTACAGTCCGTCTAGACACGCCTTTCTCTTAGGTGCAACTAATTGAATATAAAAAATAGACATAAACAAATTTTGAGTGGCATTGTTATTAATTTGTTTACTATCGGATATGAAAAAAATATAAATCAGGTGCTGAATTTATATGGGGACTAGTTCGAAAAACGACCGACCCTGGCCACATAAGTCACTTATCTTATATATTAAAAGAATTTATATAAACTTTGCATTCAAGATTTTTTTCAATATTTTTCTTCTCTCAAACCTCTATAACTAGAGTTATAATTAACGTAGGCTTTTGACATAGGTCTAAGAACACTCAGTGGATCAAGCTCCTTCTTTTGAGCTATTAACTGCTTAAATTCGTTGAGTTTGAGGGAAGTTATGCATGGAGAATCAACTTTACTTTTACTGTACGTTAACTTATTTTGGCATATTTTTGGCATTACTGAACGTTAACTTCTCTTGGCAAATTCGTTGGGTTTGAGGAAAGTTATGCGTGGACAATCAACTTACTTTTACTGTACGTTAACTTCTCTTGGCATATTTTGGCATTACTGTACGTTAACTTCTCTTGGCAAATTTTGGTATTATATTATAAAAATAATTAATATAATATAATGCTGCGGAGCAGCAGGGGTCCTCTAGTATTTTATAAATATATTTATAAATATTGGCAATATTTTTGGTATTTGATATATTTAAGTGAAGATCGGGAAAAAGCTTTATATGGTTGTTATGATTAAGTGTTGTAGTACTGGTGTATTTTTGGACTAACAGATGCAGTAAATACACACAAGCAATTTAAGTCCATCTCATAGAGGTCATTGTATGGAGACTAAGTTTGAACATGCACCGATTTTTACCAGTTTCAACAGCGTTCCTCTATGGTCAAATTTCGTTCATATTTCCGACCTGTAGTTTGATGGCCGTCTGACAATGGAAATCGCAACCACGTCCTCGACGTCCTGAATGAGCTGCTATTTGAAATCATCAAAATCGGTCCAATGGTTCACGAGATATGAATGAAATTTCGGAAAAACTCTTGAAAAAATAATCCTGCTTTTTTTGTAGTCGTTGTAGTGGATTCATTAACTCCAAGAGCCTAAGCACTATTATTTATCACTATGCTGATGTATTAAGAAAATCGCCGTTATGGAAGACAAAAAATTAATCCCCAAAATGGTATCTTTCATAAAAAAGACATTCCTTAGTAATAACTTTTTCTCAAAAAGTACCGTATTTCAAAGAAGCTTTTCTTTAAAATGTGACTTTTCTGAAAAAAAAAAATACCTTTTTTTAAAGACGTTCGCCCGATTTAACGACGTTCGCCCAGCCGTCTGTCAGTGCCAATATTGTTTATAAGCTGTATCGGGTATATCGGGTTTTCATATTTACTAGCTAATGCAGATAAAAGTATATAAAAATTTGATGTTTTTTCTTTATATAAATATCTGAATATTTTTAGAAAGACACATTTGAAATTTTATTGAATTATCGTATGCCTACTAAGGTCTCAAAACATTCCTATATGGACTACGCTTTGGGTATTATAACGCCGACTGCTTTAAATAATGAATAACATTGTTGTACTTATGAAGCTTATAGGTTTCATACTCTAGTAAGCGTAAAATATAGAAATTTTTCAGATATTAATTAATTCTTTTTATGGAAGGCACGATCATTGTTTTCTTTGACAAGAAAATATAATAGAAACTGGCCAAAAATAAATTCAGTTAATTTAGAATTTAATTGGTATTCGAATTAAAAGCTTTAGTGTCGGCAACAGTGGTAGCCGTACCAACATTGGCACAGCCGACTTTAACAATCTTACTTATTTTGAATAGTTTTTGTAATATTTGATTTGGAAAATTATCGAAAACTCGGTTTGTTATGTATATCAGTGTTGTCCTTTAATTGTGTTGCAATTTATTTCCTCAACAAATTTAATTCTTTTTTTTTTTTTTTTTTGTAAATATGTGATGGAAAACTTGTATAAAATACTAATTGTTTTGGTGTCTACTAATATACTACTCATTTCAGAATGTAAAGATGATTTTCATTATTTCATTGTTTTTATAAAAAACAATAACCAAGATATTATAAATATTGGTCCAAAAAGGATTCAGAACTAAATTGTATTAGGATTTAAAGGTTAATTATCGGCAACTGTATTTAAATTGTAACCGTACCAAGAGTGGTTATAATATTGAGTTTGAGACACAGTTAGAAAATGTCAAAGATGCGAATTTACAGCTCTTTTTAATAAAAGGTAATTTTTCAATAACAGGTACTTTTTAGCAAAAGGTACTTTTTTAATAAAATGTACTTTTTAATAAAAGGTACTTTTTTAATAAAAGGTAATTTCTTAACAAAGGGTACTTTTATATATATATCAATGAAATTACTCTTTCAATACGAGTTGCCTTTTCAAGAAAATGTAATTTTTCAAGTTACTTTTTTAGTAAAAGTTATTTTTTGTATAAAACCAATTTTTTAATAAAAGTTACTTTTTTTTAATACAAGCTACTTTTTTTAATAAAAGGTGCTTTTTTAATAAAAGTTACTTTAATAATGATACTTTTTCAATAAAAGCTACTTTTGTAATAAAATCAACTTTTTTAATGACAGGTACTTTTTTAATAAAAGGTACTTTTTTAATAAAAGGTACTTTTTTAATAAAAGGTACTTTTTTAATAAAAGGTACTTTTTTAATAAAAGGTACTTTTTTAATAAAAGGTACTTTTTTAATAAAAGGTACTTTTTTAATAAAAGGTACTTTTTTAATAAATACTTTTTTAATCAAAGGTATTTTAAGGTACCTTTTTATAAAACGGTACTTTTTAATAAAAGCTACTTTTTTAATTAAAAGGTGCTTTTTTAATGAAAGCTACTATTTTAATAGAAGTTACTTTTTTAATAAAAGGTGCTTTTTTAATAAAAGTTACTTTTTTAATAAAGTTTCTTTTTCAATAAAAGCTACTTTTATAATAAAATCTACTTTTATTATAATGAAAAGTACTTTTTTAATAAAAGATACCTTTTTATTAAAAGTTACTTTTGTAATAAAAGCTACTTTTTTAATAAAAGGAACTATTTTAATAAAATGTACTTTTTTAATTATAGGTACTTTCTTAATAAAAGTTACTTTTAAAAAAAAAAATACTTTTTGGAAAAGGAACTTTTGTAATAAAGGGTTATTTTTAATAAAAGTTACTTTATTAATAATAGATGTTTTTCAATAAAAGTTTTTTTTTAATAAAAATTACTTTTTAATGAAAGGTACTTTTTAATTTAAGTTACTATTTAATAAAAGATACTTTTTTAATAAAAGCTTCTCATTTACTAGAAGTTGCTTTGTTAATACAATTTACTTTCTTACTAAACCGGAATTATTAATAAAAGCTACTTTTTTAATAAAAGATAATTTTTTTATAAAAGTTACTTTTTTGGTATTCGATTTATCTTTTCAACCCGATTCGTTTAAGTTGTACGCTATCAATTATTTATATTTCAAAGGTTATTCCATAAGTGGTCGTTACATAGTCTTTGATTAAAAAAACTTTGACTGACATTTAACTGTCGCTACTATTATATTTTTACAAATGGACACACATTGGGTAAGCTTACTATAATAGTAATGAAGTATCAACAGTGTAGGTGGAGTATCAATTGTAAGTGATGGCATCGTTGAATATTGCGTGTCTATTTACTGTTAATGTGACAATGAGCTGCAAGTGTTATGGGCACATAAACAATAATAAATATTAAATCCAGACTACAGTTAAAATTGGTATTTAATTGGGTTTATGGGTTAATATTGATTACCATACAATATGAATAATTAAGTAGACATGAGTATATGGTTAGATCTGAATGGAAAATGCGATTTAGTAGGGTATACTAGGAAAATGGGATTTCCTGAAAGTACGTTTTCTAACTTGTCCGAGCATTCCTTAATAATCAGTCTTATTTAATTACCTTAAAGATTTTAACACTGAGCTTTCTCTAAATATTTAATTATACCAAATTAAAAATTAAGCCACATAAATCGAGCGTATTAATAAAATAAATAAATGATTATTGTAAAATAGTAAGTGAAACAAATTTATCGTGTGTGGTAAAATATTTTCGCTCTTTAGTATGAATGATCCTGAGTCCAAACTCAATCACGTTACCTTTTAACACATTGCATCTTCATGCCAACAATACAAATATTACGGACGTTCAAATGAATAGTTTTGTTAAAATTTTTTAATATTTTAATGACCACATCTTCTTGACACGTGTCGGCATACTGTTCTTATAGATTCAATAAAGTTTCTCATTTGTATTAAAGTGTGAAACTGTAAAATCCTTTAATTAATTAAAATATTTTTAATAAATTTAAATTAAGCATCCATTACATTATGAATGATAATATAAAATCCATACACAACCTTATCAATTGTCAAAAGAAAAATATCATATTATGAATTATGCCCCTGGGGCGTTAAATCCTTATATCGGTTACAAAAAATCGGTTTGTATGCGGCTATTGTATAAAACAAACCAAAAAGGAAGGCTATGACCATCCTTTCGTATTAGATTTTTCCTCAAAATAGTAATGAGGGGGGATAAAGCCACAAATGTTACAAACAAGTGTGGTATGGTTAAGTTATTACACATGTGGTTAATTATAATTACAGAAAAATTCATTATGGGCATTGAAAAATCAAAGGAATGAGAATATTAAATGTGTGCATATGTATGTGTGGTAACAACATGATACAAAAGTCATTTTGTTTACTTGACGTGTGCATAATTTCATCAACAATTGCTTAGTTGAGCTCGTCTACAAATGCACTTAAAGAAAAAGTGAGTTAAATTTATTTGTTAGGATTTTTCGGACCCACCTCAAAAAATGGAGTGTAAAATCGTATTTTTTTTCTTGCCATAAAAATAACAACGCTGTGAAGAAGCGATATACATATAAGACATACACTAACATTACTTTAACAATAAAGACTTCTTTGTATTATTATACCCTATACCACCATGTGGTTTGGGTATAATGACTTTGTGCTGCTGTTTGTAACTACCAAAAATATTTGACCTAGAACAATCTTTTATTACATCGATCAACTCAGAATCACTTTCTGAGTCACCTTAACGATGTCCGTCCATACGTCCTTCTGTGTGTCCTTGTAAACCTTGTAATCAAAGTGAACGCTATTGAAATTGGTGAAATGTTCAGGCCTAGTCCCCATACAAATGACCCCAATGAAATCGACATAAATTGCCATACGATCCAAATATCATATAGATCTCAGTCAAACTGGGTTGGTATGTATTTATTATATCCATTAATCAGTAGTCAAAAATAATCCCTATAGGACAATTCTTAGTCATAGAGCTTATTCATATCAAAAAACAAAAATATTGCACACATTTTTCTCAAATTTGGTTTATATATATTTTTTCAAAATATAAGTGAGTTTACCGGATATGGTCAGGATCGGTACATTTTTTGACCAAGTCCCCATGTAAATATAGCATCTGATATGAACTTTTTCATATCTGCAGCCAAAAAAATTAATAACAATGCCACTCAAATTTGGTTTATGCTTATTTTCTATATCTAATTAGTTGGACCGAAGAGACAGGGTATAAACCACGGGTCGGTCTAGACCAGTGCTTCTCAAACTTTTTCATATTGCGGCTCCCTAAATTCCGAAACAAAAGTTCCATTCATTGATATTCTGGGTGCAAAGTAGTTAAATGACGCAGTAGTTTTCCTGGCCTCATACTATCGTTTGATAGTTGGGTGGAACAAATTACATACATAGGTCTTACTTGATTATTAAATGTTGACGAAATAAATCCATATTTCAAATAATCAGTATTATATTTACGATTTTTCAATTGAGGTGTATTATCTGCGGCGACTTTTCTCTTATTACCAGTTGTTAATCTCGATGTTGAAGTAGAAGTTCCTGGTAAAGAAGATACTTCTACTGGTTCTTGTAGAGTTCAGATGTAAGTTCTATTAATTCATGTACACTTTTATAATTTTCTCGCTCTTAGGTATTTTTATTTTTATACCCGTACTAAAATCGTTAAAATTTTAAGAAAATAATAGTTAAATTTCATTTAAATTTAAATCTAATTAAAAGAAATAATAATAATTACCTTGAATATAGAAAGAAATATAATTATTTTATAATATTTAGTTATACTTTTTTTTACTTTAATATATTCACTTTTTAACATTTTTAATATTACATAGAAAAAAAACTACAAAAATCGTCAATGTTGAAAGCACATCACTAAATGAAGATAAAATTTAAAAATGTGCTTCTTTTTGCAAACTAACTAAGCCTACTGCGGAAATAAATTTTTCAATTTAATAAAATTCTAGGAAGTTAAAAAATATGCTTCTGCGTAGCTAAGCCTACTACGAAAACTAATTTTATAAAATTTAACAAAGTTTAAAAATATGCTTCTGTGTAACTAAGCCTACTGTGAAATTTAATTTGAACAAATTTTACGATTTTAAATTTAGGAATACACCATTTTCAAAGAAATTTATGAAATAAAAAAAAATATTTTAAAGACTAAATACATAAATGTAGAAATACTTAAACGTTTTGCGGCTCCTATAAAAAAGTTCTACGGCCCCATAGGGGGCCGCGGCTCACAGTTTGAGAAGCAATGGTCTAGACCATCTATAATTTCTTGTTTTTATATTGAAATTGCAGATAATATTGTCTCTTCTTTAACATGTCCAAGTTTTAGCTTATTTTGAAGGCTCACATTTGGGTACCTTTATTTCAAAAACAGGTGGCAAGTATTTTCTATAGATTCAGTAATGGAAGACATCACACGATTAAAAAATAAATTTCTAACAACAAAAATATTAGGCTTGGTAAGCAGTACATATTTTTAGTAGTTGCAGTATGAAAAGGTTAATTAAGTTTTAAAAAATTATCTATTCAAAGTTAATAATTCTTATACCTCTAGAACAATATTCTTTAGTTGGAAGAATTTGCACAGTATTGTGCAGAAGAAAGGCATAAATAATAATGTTAACATAAATTTGTTGAGTTTAAAAAAAATATCTTTGTTTTTCGGTGTGTAGGGTAGAATTAACGATGGGCACACCTAACACTTTCTATGGTTGTATGAAGTCGATCCATCTTATTGCTAAAAATGATTTTTTCCATATGCACTGTTACGACGACATTTATGAAATTATAAAGGGTGTTTTTTTAAGACCGATAGTACTTGAAATTGTAAAAATTAACACAAAAAATTTAATTTTAACCTTAAAAAAATGTTATTCCAAATTGGCATTTACACTCGAAAATGATTATAAGCACAGCGGCTGTTATTGACGAAGCCCATTCTGTACGTCCATTATATGCCACTTTTTCGAGCATTGCTGGCTCTGTGTCGATAATAACTTAAACAATGTTGGTCTTCAAAGCGTCAATTCTTGCTGTGTTATCAGAATAAATTAATGAATTCACGTGGCCCCACAGGAAATAATCAAGAGGTGATAACTTATCGCTCGGATCAATGTCATCCATATTCTCAAACACAAAATCATTTAACATGGTGCGGTAACGATCGCCACTGACAGCCACGCGAGCTCCAGCTTAATTTTTGAAGAAATAAGGTTCGATGATGCCACTAAACCGTGCATTTTTCTGGATGTAATGGAGTCTGTGAGGTCTAATGCGGATCGGTCACACTCCGTATGTGGCAATTTTGTTTATTAACAAAGCCAAAACGGAGCCTCATCGCTGAACACAATTTTACGATCGGGTGAATTTCCAACTGCTTTAGACTCCAACCGGCAAAAGAACGACGTATATGTTGGTCTCGTGGCATTAATTCCTGCACCAGCTGGATCTTATATAGGTGTAGGCCAAAGTTTTTGAGCAAAATTTTTTACGTAGAGTATTGATAGAGCCCCAATTCCTGCGCCCGACGACGAATCGGATCTTCATCTACACTTTCGTTTACAGCGGCGATATTCTCTTCAGTTCCTTCGATGTGGTGGTGTTACTTCACCATTGAGAGAGTATATGGTATGAAATCTGTACACAATTCGACGGATAGCTTGTTTAGATGGACGATTATGTGTGCCATAAAAATCACGAACTCGTCTATAAGTTGCGCGAATCGATGACTGAGAATACAGATCACAAACGTCAAAAAGTGTGCGCACTACGACAGCAAACCCTTTCGTAACTACTATCTAAATAGAAACTATTTACTTTAAAAACTTTTTCAACAATGAAATTTTGTGATTTTTCGCTTTTCTCTCAAAATTTTTCTAGATTTAAAGCTATGAAAATATTTATCACGCGACTTTGTTTTTGGTTCAGCTGGTTATTAACATTAACATTAACAAAAATCCTCAACAGTAATTTCAGCAACCGATGATTTTAAGTTTTCGTTTTTTCACAGTTTGCACATTTTTCTGCTTCTATTTTAAACGCTCTTCATTTGATGATTAGATCATTTTGTTGATTTTGTTGTAGTATGAAGTTATTGTCATTCTTCTATTAGTATTAAATGCAAACATATATTAGCAATAATCTCTAAAATAAACAAGTAAGAAAATTATAGTCGGTTTAGACCGACTATACGATACCCTATACCATGCCCTATCTCTTAGGCCCAACTAACTGGACATAGAAAATAAGCAAAAACCAAATTTGAGTCTAATTATACCCTATACCACTATGTGGTTTGGGTATAATGACTTTGTGCTGCTGTTTGTAACAACCAAAAATATTTGACCTAGACCCATCTTTAATTATACCGATCGAATCAGAATCACGTTTTGAGTTGATTTAACAATGTCCGTCCGTCCGTCCGTCTGTGTGTCCATGTAAACCTTTTAATCAAACTGCAGGTCGCAAATATGAATATATTTTGACGAAATATGGTATACAAGCTTTTATCGGCCATGGGATGAACGCTATTAAAATTGGAGAGAATCGGTCCATGTTCAGACCTAGCCCCCATACAAATTACCCCTATGATCTGGACATAAATTGCCATAAGATCCAAATTGTCATATAGATCTTACTCAAATTGGGTTTGTATGCGTTCATTACATCTATTAACGAGTAGTCCAAAAATGATCCCTTTGGCCCCATATAGAGCTGCTTCCCGATCTTCACTTAAATCCATTAAAAAACAAAAATATTGCACTGATTCTTCTCAAATTTTGTTTGTATATATTTTTGCAAAATACAAGAGACTTTACCAAACATGATCAGGATCGGTCCATCTTTGGACCTAGTCCCCATATAGATATAGCATCCGATATGAACTTTTTCATATCTGAAGCCAAAAAAAATTAATAAAAATCCCACTCAAATTTGGTTTTTGGTTATTTTCTATGTCCAGTTAGTTGGGCCTAAGAGATAGGGTCTCTAAACGCATGGTATAGGGTATCGTATAGTCGGTGTAGACCGACTATAATTTTCTTACTTGTTTTTATTAATTTTTTTGGTTGCAGACATGAAAAAGTTAATATCGGATGCTAGATCTATATGGGGACTAGGTCCAAAAATGGACCGATCCTGATGATGTTGGGTAAGGCCTCTTGTATTTTGCAAAAATATATACAAACAAAATCTGAGAAGAATCAGTGCAATATTTTTGTTTTTTAATAGATTTAAGTGAAGATCGGGAAGCAGCTCTATATGGGGCCAAAGGGCTACACATTAATGGACGTAATGAACGCATAAAAAACCCAATTTGAGTAAGATCTATATGACAATTTGGATCTTATGGCAATTTAAGTCGATTTCATAGGGGTAATTTGTATGGGGGCTAGGTCTGCACATGGACCGATTATCACCAATTTCAATAGCGTTCATTCCATGGCCGACAAAAGCTTATATACCGAATTTCATCAAAATATATTCATATTTGCGACCTGTAGTTTGATTACAAGCTTTACATGGACACACAGACGGACGGACGGACGGACGGACGGACATTGTTAAATCAACGCAGAAAGTGATTCTGATTCGATCGGTGCAATTAAAGATGGGTCTAGGTCAAATATTTTTGGTTGTTACAAACAGCAGCACAAAGTCATTGTACCCAAACCACATAGTGGTATAGGGTAAAATGAATTGGTTTTATAAATTAATTCCAAATTTGCTGAGCTGTTTGTTGTTTATCTGCACAACACTGTGTGTTGATATAAATTGTTCTATTCATAGAATCGCTCATAGAGTGCTGATATAGAGTGTTACAATAAGTATCCGTACACCTAAAATTAAAACTGTCATACTAGGAAAACAATAAGAAAAAATGAACTGAGCTGAATTATATTTCTTCCTAATAAATTATTATGCCATTTATTATTTTTTTAAAATTTATTTAAGGCTAATTGCCTTAGACAAATTGTATGTAAGTAGAAACGTAAAAATAGAAAAAAAGCATAAGGTAAAATATTCGTACAATTGAAATATTGCTACGAAGAAACTAAATCGGCATTAAATAATGTATAAGTTTGTAACTTGTAGGATATATTTGGTGTATTAAAGTATCCGCTTTACCTATTTTAGCTGGCTCATCCAAATGGCTGCTTTTTATCATTCATTTGATGTTCTATAGGATTAATATCGGGTGATTGCGGTAGTGATTTCAACTTATTTTTAGTATTTTAGTGCAACCACGGCTTGAAATTTTATATTATATATTTTAAATCATTGGTACCAAAAATTTTTTCTAAGAACCAGTTTTAGTTTCAAATGTTCCATTATAGATTCAATAAATACGAAATTACTGACCCCATTTCCTGCCACACAACCACAACCATAAGGCCAACTCCGTCGTATTTAACCGTTTGCAAAGTATTCTCCCTTTTTAATGCAGTTCCATTTTTTTTGCCAAACTAACTTTTTTCTTTAATGTCAAAAATGGAAAATTTGCGTTGATCTGAAAACAAAACACGTTTCCAAAATTCTGGGGCTTCGTTTAAAATTTCATACGTTTTTGTACCCTCCACACCACTGTGCAGTTTGTAATTTGGTACCGCATCGAAAAATTACAAATTATTTTAACTCGAGTCAATATAGCGATGTCCGTCTGTCTTCTTTCCGTCTTGCCTTCTCTCTATTGAAACCTCGCTCATTCATAATAAAAGCCATTTAACTGGGTAAAGTTAGGACAATATTTTTTTGTCATTATTTCGTCAGGTTATTATTGGAAAAGGGGTAAATCGGAACTCACTGTGCCAAGATTTGGCCCAAAATGTGGCGATACCTCTAAAAAATTATTCTATAATATTTCATATAAAAATTAAAAATTTTGAAAAATATCTATACATAACATAAAATGATATGTGTCAGCGATGCATACATACACATTTTTGTTTGCTCGTTGTTTATACTTACTGTGTTGCACACTTAAACGAATTTATTATCGATAAGAGTAAAAGCATAACGAGATGGTTACGCCCGTACTTAATGGGATGGTAATGCTTTTAATCCCTTTAAGGAAAGAAGAATGTAATTGCATACACATATGTATGTATTTAATATATCGCACCTTTACCTCTAAAGTGAGTTAACTCAAAATTTTTTAATTTTCACTTTTTGCATGAAAACGATACACAGTGGTCATATCTATCCACTGTCAAAATCTTACATCGGTTTTTCTACTCTTTCGGGAAAAAAAAATACAGTTGTAATCCTCTTTGTGTTATAAGAGTTGCTTCTTTAGAATCAACAAAAGAGCGATATTTTGAGTTGTCCCCAAATGTAAGCCCAATCAATATCAATGTTTTTCCAACTAAAGAGAAATATTTTAAGTTACGCCTGTGTTTATGTCATAACATTTGATGTTATATTTTTAGTAAACTATTTAAAAAAAACGTATGTTGCCTCTACTGAAAATTTTTAAATTTTGAGTTGACTCACTTTAAAGGTACAGGTGCGATATGCTGATTGCATATAATAATTATTTTCAATTAAAAGCATGAAAATACCCTAAATTTTAGTAATTATCTTATTAATTTTAAACATCATTTTAAAAATTGAATAATGTGAAATATATTCTTTTTATACCCTATACCACTACGTGGTCAGGGTATAATGAGTTGTGTTGATATTTGCATCTATCAAAAATATTTGACTTATCTTTTATTATACTGGTCGATTCAGAATCAATTTCTGAGTCGTTTATGTTTTGTGTGTGTCTATTACATCTATTAATCAGTGGCCCAAAAATAAACCTTGTAGGACAATGCTTAGTTATAGCCCTCACATAAAACTGCTTCCCGATCTTAACAAAAAATAGAAATACTGTACAGATTTTCCTCAAATTTGATTTGTATGTGTTTTTGCAAAAAATGTGACCTTACCAAGTGTGATCAGCATCGGTCTATTTTTCCACCTAGTCCCAAAATAAATATAGCATCCGATATGAACTTTTTTGTATCCGAAGACAAAAAAAAAATAACAACAACTAACAGATTTCAGCCCTCGAAATTCGAGAGCTAATTCTAACAAATTTTATGTTTTCATATAATAAATTATTGACCCTAAATTTTAGACAAATCGCAATTCAACACTTATTTGGTTTATGTCCAAAGTAATTTTTCAATTAAACACAATTATTATTGTTAATGGAGAAAACAATTTAATTTTTTTTTTTTTGCAAACTCATTAACAAATTAAATAAACACACAAATAGCATTGTATTATTTTATGTATGTATTAGTAGTAACTTTAAATGTGCAATACTCCAAAAAAAATTTTAAAATCTTAAAATCTGTAAGCCTGGTGGACAGCTAAAAAGAAATATCTTTCAAATGAGATACGTTGGGTCCAAATCGGGAGAAAACTGTTTAACAATTCATCGGTCACAAATACATTGCCTTACATATTAATATATTAATAACAAAGCCGCCAAAATTTGGTTTATGCTTATTTTACATATCCAATTAGTTGGACCTAAGAAATGGAATTATTTAGCGCTTGGTATAGGGTATAGTATAGTTGGTCTAGACTGACTTATTGTTTTCTCTTACTGTTGACAGCCTCGGTTAAAATAATCCGCACAGTCGGATTTAACATTTTTACTCGTTTTATATTGCCATTAATGGTTTACTACCTGACACTATCATGAGAGTCAAATTCTGTAATATTTTATGAACTTTATCTTCATGAGTATCTTTAGCGAAGGATTCCTTGAGTTTAAAACTAATTCTAGGATTGTGTCTTACTGACGTCATAATGGTTCACTTTTCGCGCCCCGCTAACTTGGAGGGGCGACCAGACCGAGGTTTTAACAAAACTGAATTTGTGGTTTTGAGAAGCGGTTTCTGCTTATGAACCGAACTATTGTACGAAAAGGTTTACCCTGATTTTAAACTTTTGTACCAAATTTTTTGATTTTGGAACTCTAAATGTAGTTTCCAAAATTGATCCAAACCAACTTTGTACAAACATGTTTATCTTCAACTGAAAAAAAATCGATATAAAATCGGTGAATTCCCCTAATCGTAAATTTACGAAATCTACTTTTTTTTCATGTTAAGCAAAAAAAAAAATTAAGTAGAAACGTTTCGTAAGTTTTTTTTTGAAGAACCAGGAAAAAGTTTGTAGTTCAAAATCTTATATATTAAAAGAATTTATGAATAAACTTTGCATTCAAGATTTTTTTCAATATTTTTCTTCTCTCAAACCTCTATAACTAGAGTTCTAATTAACGTAGGCTGTTGACATAGGTCTAAGAACACTCAGTGGTTCAAGCTCCTTCTTTTGAGGTTGGGTTTGAGGAAAGTTATGCGTGGAGAATCAACTTTACTTTTACTGTACGTTAACTTCTCTTGGCATATTTTGGCATTACTGTACGTTAACTTCTCTTGGCAAATTTTGGTATTATATTATAAAAATTAATATAATATAATATAATGCTGCGGAGCAGCAGGGGTCCTCTAGTATTTTATTAAATTTTTTGTTAACAGTTAATGTTTTCATCTTCAACTGTACGAATACTTGTTCTAGCAAGTGCATATTAACAATACTCAATTAATTGTTTTTATAAATTAATTCAAATTATACTAAGCAATTTGCTACAATGTATTTCTATATGAATAAATTTTTTAGTGATTGAATTAATTGTTCGGTGCTACCGATAGATAACTATATATGTATTTATATTAACAATAATATTTTGAGTGTACCACAGGTTTACTGATTTTAAATTGGTTTATTTTTACAGTTAAAACTTAACGAGGGATGTTATTAAAGCGGTAGAATGTAGTAGTCAGTTAGTAAGTCAGCAAACTGTCATGTTTAGTTTTACAGGTTATATGAACCTTTTGTCGGTTGTTTACTACTCAGTCCGACTACTGCGTTTACGCTGAAAAGAATATACGTATCTAGTATGATGAATGAAATACAATTTTCAGTGACAACCTGAAAACACAACAAAACCACCCCTATCAGGCATTAAGTAGTACGTACTAAATGTATTATCGTTTGTTCTTCTTAGCAGGTTGTTTGACATGTTGTTACCTATATGTTTGATTTCTTAGTGGGTTTGTACAAATAAAGTTAGTAGTTAGTATGTATGAGTTTATACGATACTTTTGATTGAGCATATCCGTTGGGATTAATGGGGATGAATTCTTATGGTAAATTTATATTGACAACAACAACAATATGTATACTGCTGATGATGAGCTCTTATTATTCCTTGTGTATGTATTTGCGAATGTGGTTAAATGGCAATAGTGTGGGTTAGATATTACGACCACCCAACCAAGAAATATTAGCTTTTTATTTCATACAATTGATACGATTTGATGTCTATTGACAATTAAACAATGTGTATGCGTATGTTTGTTGTATTATGCCATGAGCACATTACACACCGCTGCTTTCCATTCATAACGATAAAGATCTATTAGGTGAGTTTTTATAGACATTTGGGAAATTAATCTGCCTTGGCTTCTATGGTGTAGCTTTCACGACTTTTTGGTTTGAGTGTTGAATATTTGTTATCATTATTTATTGTATTTACTCTTCTGTTTTGAGGGGAAAAATCAAAGCAATTTGTAAGATTTTTATGTGGCTTATTAGCTGGGATTAATATGTCATACAAGTGGATTAATGAAATTAAATTGTTTGCCAAGCTAAAAACCGTAGTAAATATTTTGTAATAGCAACTCCTTTCATATTTGATAGAAAAAGCTTATAAGTTAAACAGTTTTATGTCTTAAATAAACCTAGGCAATGGAAATTTTCCAGTTTTAAATTATTAAATATTTTTAATAATGTGGAATCTGTGCATTTTATGTTTGATTGAAACAATATAACCTTGACCACTCTGTGGTCTGTTTTATATTAGTTTGTGCCGGCGTTTGCAAAACCAAAAATTCAACTCACGGCCTCCCTACGTAGAAAAGAAATTTCATATAGAAACAATGTTACCAATTATAATATACCAATTATTACAATGTTTAATATAATCACTGATGAAGGTTCAATGCCAGTAACCGGTCTGATTAGGAATACAAAGTTTATTACTATTTTTAGAAATATATGCGTTCTTCTTCTCTACCGCGCACTATTCAAAAACAATATCAAAATTTACATATTTATTGTAATAGAAATTGCAAACTATCTGAAAATAAAATAAAATACAACTTCGTTTTAAAATGAATACCGATTTGGAATTACTTTCTTAAATTCAATTAAGCAACGCCTGACCATCCGTCTGTAGGCCAATGTTTAACGAATTAAATTGCTGGTGCCAAGTATAAACTTATCTGGAGTATGCCACGTTAGATTGAGATAGATTAAGATGAAATTTGCATGAGTGTTTTTCATGCAGGCTTTTTCTGCAATCCCTTTTTAAAGATGCTACTTATTAAATCCGCGTGCATTTCCATGGTGCGTGTTTGGTTGAAACTACTTTTGATTTTTTTTACGTTTATTTGTAAATCTTTTTAATTTGTTCATTCGCAACAAATAAACAATTTAAGAACCCCTTTGTGTTTTTTAATTACGTGAAAAAATTTGGAGAATATAAGTTCTTTTGTCCATACTTTATTTTCATTATTTTTATTCCCTATACTATGTGGTCCGTCCGTGTGTCCATGTAAACCTTGTTATCAAAATATGAATATATTTTAGCAAATATGAATATATTTTGATGAAATTTGGTATATCGGCCATAGGATGAACGCTATTGAAATCGGTGAAAAGCGGTCCATCTTCAGACCTAGTCCCCTACAAATGACCCCTATGAAATCAACATAAATTGCCATAAGATCCAAAATATCACATAGATCTTAGTCAAATTGGGTTTGTATGTGTTTATTGTATCCACTAATAAGTAGCCAAAAAGTCCCTATAGGGCAATTCTTAGTCATAGGCCCCATATAGAGCTGCTTCCCGATCTTCACTTAAATCTATCAAAAAACAAATATATTGCACAGATATTTCTCACATGGTTTGTCTATGTTTTTTCAATATATAAGTGACTTTACCAAGTATGGTCAGGATCGGTCCATTTTTCGACCTAGTCCACATATAAATATAGCACCCGATATGAATTTTTTCATATGTGCAGCCAAAAAAATTAATAACAATGGCACTCAAATTTGGTTTATGCTTATTTTCTACATCCAATTTGTTGGACCGAAGAGATAGGGTCTCTAAACCATGGTATAGGGTATCGTATAGTCGGACTAGACCGACTATAATTTCTTACTTTTTTAAATTTAAATTACGCTTAATAAAATCAATTTAAACGTATTTTTTTTATAAAATTACTTGCCACTTTGTTGAGTCTAGAATAAGATTAAAACAACTTGTCAAGAAAAAGAAGACGTGTAGAAGAGATGTCAAAAAAAACCTTCTAAAGCAGAAAACGAGACTTTTTTTCTACCCGGCTTGCTTCTCTACCCCGTTCGCCTACAAACACGAAACTCAAGACATTTCGCGCAGCGTGGAAGGGCGCCATGTAAGTGCCCTCTATTTAACTCATCGATTATATGAGTTTTTCCAAGCGCAAATAAATACCAAAAAAAAAAAAAAAATGCGTTAAATTCGCTAGTTTATTTGGAAAAAAATTATTTTTATTAATTTTCAAAAAACCTTTACAGTCAGGTACAAATATTTAAATACATTCCTCAAATTCAACTTTAAAATACTGTCTGTAAAATTTCACAATTATTAATTTGACAGAAGCCCACATTCATTTTAAATCTTCATAATAGCAGAGTTTAACCATGAAAGGGAGATTGTGTGTTACTGATCCAAGCTATTTTTGCTTTTTGTGTGGCGAATATTTAGTTGGAAAGGAAGGGTATGCAATATCAGAATCATTAAAATATGCATGTTTACATTATTTTGGTTCTGCTGCCAGAAATTTGGACAAACCGTGGACACCGACAATATTTTGCAATAGTTGCAGAACTGCTTCTTACAAGTGGTCAAATGGCAAGAAGATCGCTTTCGATTTTTCAAGTCCAGTACTTTGGAGAGAGTCAAGTAACCACCAAACCGATTGTTATTTCTGTTTAACAAAAGTTGCTGGAGTCAATACGAAAAATCGAAAAAATATTACTGAACTTTTAATGTGGCAGCTGTCTCCGAATAGGTTGGCGAACCGTTGAATTCTGGGCGGATGTCTATGCGTCCGATGGATGTAGCTGCTTCACTAAAGTGTTATTATGTTGCACCTCAACAGTGCTAAATTGGGGTTGTTTAATTTATAATTTCTCGCCAAATGGAGAAATTATAAAGGGTTGTAGGTGAGGAAGTTATGGGTTCGGGTTTAAAAATAAAAATAGAATAAAAGGCTGAAATTAGCTAAAATTCAACAATGGTTATTTATTTATTCTTATATGTTGATGCTCACCATTCGAGTGTTAAAATCCAAGTGATTTCACGATTTTAAACAAGCATCGGTTAAACTTACAAATCTACATGTAGATAAATGTACTTCATTTTGTAATTTTCAAAAAAACTTACTCAAATTCAACGAGTAACTAGAGATTACAATTCATTAATTTTTGTCGATAAGTAAGTTTTGGAATTTTAAGTAATTGATATAAGTTTTATAATAAGAAAAAGAAATAATATGTGTTGTTCAAACGTAATTTGGACAATTACTTACGCGAATGTCCCATCGGTTTTCAAACCAGTTCAACGTACACCAAATGATCCACTACCAGTCATTCTTAGTGCTACGAGCAGTAAGCCCGAAACATCTTTCACCAGCAGTCGAAGTTTGTATGAGGCTGATGATGAGCGCCATTTAGTGACTCAAGCTGAGCTGAATGATCTAATTTGGGATTTATATTTAACGAAACAAGACGCAGAATTACTAGCTTCACGCATACAGTATGGGAAACATCTTGCAGTTGGGACAAAAGTAACAATCTATATAGATAGAAGCTTGGAATTGGATGCATATTTTGAAAAGAAACACTCTATTCTATACTGTACTGATGTTGATGGTTTAGTTCAAAAAATGAACCAGCCATATGACAAAACTGAATGGAGATTATTTATTGGTGGCTCTAAGTAGAACTTAAAGCCTCTTCTTTTGCGTAGTGGGAATGAAAAACCATCCATACCAATTGCTCATGCCATTAATACAAAGGAAAATTAAGAACTAGTGACTGAAATTTTGACATTACTCAAATACAACGATAATAAATGGAAGATCTGTGGTGACTTTAAGGTGTGTGATTTAAATTTCCTTGTATATATAATATAAACTATCGTAAATAACTGTAAATTAATCTGTTTCAGGTCAATGGTGGCCAAAAAGAACTGAGTATTCACCAGAAACACAAAACATTTCAAATAAACCATTAATTGATTCAAATTATGTTTTTCTTCCGCCGCATCACAAGTCTTTTTAAGATCCAAGTCTTTTTCAGAATTTTGTCAAGGCTCTGGACAAAGACGGTGCAGCATTTAAATATATGTTAGCGGTTTTTCCTAAAATTTCATATGCTAAAATCAAAGAAGGCATATTTGTTGGCCCTCAGATCAGGAAGCCATTGAATGATGACAATTTTTCACAATGTTTATTGAAGAAAGAATATGCAGGCTGGAAATCTTTCAAGAGCATCGTCGACAGATTTCTTGGAAACAATAAGAGTGAAAACTACAAACAATTTATTGCTGAATTATTGAAAAATTATCACGAATTAGGCACACGAATGTCACTCAAAATGTATTTTCTTCATTCGCATTTAGATTTTTTTCCCAAGGGGAGCGTGTTCACCGAGATTTAATGGAAACTGAAACAAATTATCAAGGCTTTTGGTACAAAAACATGCTGGGAGACTATTGCTGGACTCTAATACGTGAAACCGCACCACTTTTGAAAATTCATTGATTTTTAAATAAAGTAATAACAAACATTTTTTTGTATCTCGAAAACCTGTAGTGCGATTCTGTATATTTTAGCGTTCCGACAATCGCAAAATATATCGACAGCTATTGTTGTTTGCACTAAATATTAAGTGATTCACTAACTACACCTTCACGATAATCGACAAATCTATTTTTTATACCCTATACCACTATGTGATTTGGGTAAAATGACTTTGTGCTGCTGTTTGTAACTACCAACAATATTGGACCTAGACCCATCTTTTATTATACCGATCGAATCAGAATCACTATCTGATTCGATTTAACGATGTCCGTCCGTCCGTCCGTCCGTCCCTCCGTCTGTGTGTCCATGTAAAGCTTGTAATCAAACTGCAGGTCGCAAATATGAATATATATCGATGAACTTTGGTATATTAGCTTTTATCGGCCAAAGGATGAACGCTACTGAAATTGGTGAGAATCGGTCCATGTTCAGACCTAGCCCCCATACTAATGACCCCTATGTTGTCCTATGGGACAACTCTTTGTCAAAGGCCCCATATAGAGCTGCTTCCCGATCTTCACTAAAATCTATCAAAAAACAAAAATATTGTACTGATTCTTCTCAAATTTTGTTTGTACATATTTTTGCAAAATACAAGAGACTTTACCAAACATGATCAGGATCGGTCCATTTTTGGACCTAGTCCCCACATAGATATAGCATCCGATATGAACTTTTTCATATCTGCAGCCAAAAAAATTAATAAAAATCCCACTCAAATTTGGTTTTTTCTTATTTTCAATGTCCAGTTAGTTGGGCCTAAGAGATAGGGTTTCTAAACGCATGGTATAGGGTATCGTATAGTCGGTCTTGACCGAATATAATTTTCTTACTTGTTTTATGTTTAAGTTTAATTTCTTAATTTTTTATTAATATCTTCGTTTATTTATTTGAATATAAATCTGAATATGCTTTTTTATTATTTTATTTATATAACTAGTTTTTATAAAATGCAAATCTTTTCATTATTTTATGTTTTTATTTATGTATGACGACATTTCAACCTAAAAATTTAACTTTTTAACGATTGAATAAACAAAACAAAAATTTTTGTCGTTTAGATAACAACAGCAACTGACTTTAACAGCTGACTTTAGCGAATATCGTTTAAAAAATTTACTGAATACCAAAATCGATAATTTTGTTGTTTTCTTTTTTTAACGACTCGGTTATCGTTAAAAGAAGTTACTGAATCGCGCTGCTGACATGATGGAGAAAAACCAATTACCGATTACAATTCCACCCCAAATTATCCTAGGAAAGACATTGGGTTGCTCCAGTCCAAAACCTTGTTGGCTAGTGTTATTCTTGTTTTTCTCTGTTTCTCTAAATCTTAGTCCCGCTATATTTGCTTATTAGCTCAAGGTACTCATTTTAATCAATTTGTGTTAGGGTTTCATCAACTTAAAATCCAAATTAGAAAATATAATTCTCCATTATAAATATCGAGAAATAGGCAAATTGTTGAACTTATCATTTGCAAGTATTCAAAATATTGTAAAAAAAAAGCATTTTAATTGAAAATAAACCTAGGACGGGATGTCCGAAAAAACTTTTCCTACAAGATGTCAGCCATATCATAAACAGAAATGTAAAAACAAGTAAACGCGTTTACCCAAAAATGGTACAACGAGTTATAAGGGATAAAGGCTATCGAAGAAGAGTTCCGCGTAAGAAATCATTTATTCCGGAAGAGAATAAACAGGTACGTTTAGAACTTACTTAAAAATGTATAGAAGACGACTTTTGGAGCACGGTCCTGTTCACTGATGAGTCTAACTTATTTGGAAGTGATGGCCGAAAAAGAGTTTGGCGCAAGTCGGACACAGCACTTCAAACTAACAGTTAATGTCAACAGTGAAACATGGTGGTGGCAGTGTAATGGTTTGGCGTGCGATGATGGCATATTGGACTGATACTTCTATAAAAGTATTTTAGAAGAACATTTAAAGCCATCCATGGACAGCTTGTGACTTGGACCGCATTGGATCTTCCAACAGGACAATGATCACAAGCATATTGCTCAGTTGATAAAGGAGTGTATGCTATACGATGCTTCCGGCAGCTCAATAACCACCCCCCAATCACCGGACCGTAACCCTATTGAGCATGTTTAGGAGTTATTGAAGCACTAAAACTATCATACTGGACCACTTTGGTGTTTGAGCACTGAAAAGTCAATGTATTGGCAATGCAAATTAGTTTTTAAAATTTATAACATTTTCAGATTTTTTTTTAAAGTGATTATTTTTAGTGTTTTAAAATCAGATTTTAAGTTACCTCTTAGCTCATAAATGAGAGATTTTTTGAACTCAATTAACTTTTGTTTGATTTAGTTGCTTGTGCGATTCTTCAATATTATTCTCAACATAGGCCTATTTAAAACTATAATCTAAATAGCAAATTTTATTAAGTATAGGATCCTCCAAATAATCAAATTTATCTTTACATACACGATTTGTTAAACTCTTTAATAACCGATATTAGTCATTTTTGTGAGGTTCTTATTTTGGGCTTCGAATGCCAGATTCGCTTTTTGTTTTTTTGAGTTGAGGCAAGTATTTTGTATCAATTTAGTTTTTAAAATCATTTAAACAGCCTCGTCTCAAATGGTTTTTTTTATTAATAATATCCAGAATTCTTCATGGCATATCAGAATCTTTGTTAATCAATGATAAATAAGAGAACCAATTAGGAGTCTCTTTGACCAAAAAGTTTTAATTTGGAGTAGATTTGTTGAAATAAGTACAATATTGTTTAACATGATCTGTTGTAAAGAAAACCAAAAGGTGATAAAAATGCGCTTTTTAAAGGCGCTAAACGAAACACATGCGCTTTTTGGAACTCAAAAGTCCCAAAATCTGAGTTGAAAAGCGCTAAGCTAGCATCACTGAGTTTAGCTCTTTTAAACTGCAACTACATTTTTTTTATATGGTTATTCGCTTTTGGAAATAAAAACCGCTGGCCTCAGAGTTGGACTTAAAATACCCCAGGGGACACATAACTAGGTACTATGCCCCTTCCAGCTAATTCCCAATCCTCAAAGGAGTTCTAAATGAAGGATGTTTCCGAAATTGCTTTCACAGTGGCGGTGGTAATAGAACATATGAGTCGAATTTCGTCTACAGATTTACCTATTCCTGATATGGATTTATTAAACACCTTTTTTGTTATGCATCACCTAAGAAAAAGTTGGTTAGAATAGTGCTTTTTATTTATATATATATATATATCTTTTTAATATCCGCTGATAAACGATCCACAATAATAATCATACTATAGTAAGTATAAGTAATTTTCAGCAGCGGAAAACATATTTCTACAGAAATCATGTTGCTTTTATTCTAGTTTGTTTTCTGTTCAAGTCAGTCAGACAGTCATTCACAGATATCAATCTATACAATTTACCATATTATTGTATATGTATCTAACAATCATTTCTAATTATATAGCAGTATTATTGAAATGAATGGCGCTACTGTTTTATGCCTTTCAAAAAAACGAGTTGATTGCAAACGCGACAAATCACACATCAATACAAGGAATACAACATTCCATGTATTTTATTTTATATTTTTTCTTTTTTTTTTTGGGGAAATGAAAGACTGGCGTTGTTGTTTCTGAAGCTGTTGCAGCTTGTATTGTTTCAAAGACAACAACATATAGATAAATGCAACAGAACATGTCTAGAGTGGCGCTGATCGAACACGACAGTAACAGCAAGTGTCTGCAATTGTTACGGTTGATTGAAGATCACTAAAATATATACAAATGCATGACAGTACTTGGGATAAGGAACAATACAGAAGAACTGAACAACCATCGATAAACTGCAATAAAAATCTTTTTGAAATGCAAACTATAGAATAAACGACAAACAACAATACCACCATCAGCAGCAGCAGCAGTAATAACGACAAAAATCAAACTAAAGACTGAAATGATTGTTGGAAATTACTTATCCATGATGCAGGCTCTGCTGACGATGATGACAGTAAAGTTAATGTACATATAATTCCAATGAGTTAACAACTATGTCAGGAATCTTTAAGCAAGACAAACATTTTTATTCTCTCGATTATTGTTCGTTTTTTTGTTTTTATTTTTATTCCGCTGCAAGAATTAGACATGAACGTGATTTACGGAACCCTTTAAATGGCATTAACATTTCTCGTAGCGAATTTATATAAAATATATAAAAAAAATTGTTTTCTTTATTTTTGCACATGATATTGAAACTAAAATAACGGAGAGGCCTAAATAGTTGAAATAACTTCTGAATGTATGTATGTTTATCACAAGTTCTTTAACATATTCTTTTGCCTTCAACGCATTTTGTATCCGCTGAATGACTGAGATGGCTATACAGTGGCCCCTATTAGGGAAACAACAAGTTCTCGAATAGTTTTCTGCAATTGAAAAAAGTTTTCATTTCACATTGCCACAAATTAAATATTGCATGCTTGATTTTTTACAATATATTAATATTCTTTAAAGGGATATATCTTTGTATATAAAATCGGTGCTTTTGTTTGTAGCATATAATGACCGGAACCATAAGAACTAATGTGTGTTAACTCATTATGTTTACCCCTGGTCTTCTGTCTTGTAGTTGATGAGATTAATGGTCATTTCGCTTGCAAAGTAAATACCTAGCATCACATATCTACAATATTATCATATCCAGAGTCTTGAAATTCTGTGTAGGTTCATTAATTCACTAGTAGAAATGGAATATCTGATACAAAGTAAATATTAATATCATCTATCTGCAGACAATATGGCACTCATATTATATCAAAATGATTTTTGTTTATGTAAACGGAAAATTTAAATCTACGCAAAAATTATTTTTTAATTGCTATTGTAGACTAAGGCGAAACAACGTCCGACTGGATCTGCTAGTCATATATGTAATCGTTGATGCATTCCCTTGTAACAATGGACTCGGGAACCATAAGAGATAGCGAACAAATTTGCATATTTTTTGTTTCAGCTATTCTGAGTTTTCCTTCCAAAATTGGCGAGATTTGACAAGAGGGCTATCATAGCGAAAGTTTTACCACCTTATATCTGGCCAGTAATTTTTTAAATCGTTCATCATCAAAAAGTAACCATTTCAACAATAAATCAAATAACACACTGCAACATTTTTACGCTTGAAAATTCTGATGAGGTCCAGACCACAAAATTGTGACAGCTCATTATGGTAGTACTAATACCCCAGCTGGGTTTTGTTTGGGTGGCAGCCTTTTTTATAGCACTTTAAAGTTTTCGGAAGCGATTTGGGTCTTTCGATTGCTTCCCATGCCTGTATCTCGTAAACTATTTAGAATTTTGCTTTGGCGCTTTCAACATAATTGTAGCTACTGATTAGCCCTACAAAACATTGCTGTATATCAAATCAGTAATACATCATCTTCATGTTAAAAATAACCAAAAACTAAAAAAATTTAATTTTTTCCCTTTTATTACAGTTATTTTGAAACCCGTTATTTATTAGACCTATCAGTTAGAAACAAAATTGTAGATACACGAAAATCTAACAACTCTTTGATGAAATAAAGTCAAGAATAATTTCAGTCTTCTTCATCTGAGCTAATATCTGTCCATTCTATGTCCACTCTTTCATCGTTTTTGGTGTCTTTATCCTCGTAAGAAGAAATTTGTTGCCTCCACCAACACAACTCCGCAAGCATCGCATCTAATTTTTTTCCTTTAAATCGTTTCTCCATTGGCAGGATAACCTGGTGAAAACGCTCTCCTTGTTCATCGGACTCGGTGGGTAACTGGTTTGCGAATTGCTCAAGGTGATTGTTCAGGAAATGTAGTTTCAAAGTCATGGAAACACGAATAACTTGAAATGACTGTATCATTTTCTTCACCAGAACCTTAAAGTCATTATCGCGGTGCATTCCTAATACCCTTGCAAATACGGCTTTTAGTGCTTCCCATGCAACGAGATCATTTCCAAACAGCACATTTGTGAACTCTTGCCTTCTAATCAATTTTCGGATGTCTGGTCCACTAAGCACTCCTGTTTTAAGTAATAAGTGTTACAATTAGTAGTAGCTAATAAAATATGTACATCAAATAATAAATTATAATTACCTGCTTTAATTTTCTGGTCGCTAATCTTAGGAAAGATTTGTTTTAAACAGTTAAAAGCAGCTTCATTTTTTGGCAATAGTTTCAACAAATTTGTTGGTTATTCCCAGCTTTATATGGAGCGGTGGCAACAATATTTTGTTAACATCCTTTATTAAGGGCTCTGATGTCATACCTAGAGCTTCATCTAATACACCTGGTTCAAGATTTTTCCATGTATGTGAATAATGGTCGACCTTAGCCCGTGTGTCCCAACAGCAAATGAAGCAGTAATGTTTTGGCCAACCGCCTTTTATTCCTTGCAATATGTTGACGACTTTGAGATCACAGCAGATCTTTCATAAATGCTCTTTCTACCTTATATTTTCCAATATAACTTGCATTGTTGCGTAACATTCCATCAAATCAATGCTGAACGCTACAGGAATTGATGGCCTTTTATTAGTTTTATGCTAAAGCACTGCTTTTAAGCTTGTTACCGAGCTATCTATAAAAAGTCGCCAATCTTCAGCAACATACTCCATTCCGATTTGATTCACTATGGCAATTATGTTGTTACAGTAAGTGTACGTATTTTTATTGTTGGTAACGTAGAAATGCTGAAATTCCGATTGACGATTACGATATCCTGTGGATTTAACACCAACATCTTATACTATCGAAACGAAAATTCGCTTAAGTTTTATTTTATCTACTTTCAGCCATTTTCCTATTGACTTTTGTAAAACACTCTGATTTGGATAGTTTTTTCTCTGTTTATGCCCATATTTGCTTTCAGTCATAAGTGGTGATGCTATCCACAGACTTTCCATATACCTGGTTATTACATTCTATCCCACTTTGGGTTAAGTTCAAAATCAGGTCACATATTTTATACTTCGGGTTTTTATATAGAAGCTGAAACATAGAAAGGAATCATACCTATAATGGCTTCAACACCCTTTCTATATCCATATCTAGAATCCTATAAAGTTGCCCGAATAATGAAATCGTGGCTGCTGGTGATTTTAACATTCACAATTATTCTTGGCTTCACCCAAAATATTCAACGCTGAAAATTATGTGGGGTACCCATATACGACCTATAGCGATTTCATTCAATTTAAGTCAAAAAATTCGTTTTTTTTTTATTTACTCTTTGAATGAACAAATATAAATAACGAATTGTTTGACTTAAATTGAATAAAATCGATGTAGGTCGCATATGGATACCTCACATAATTTTTAGCGCTAAATATTTTGGGCTATTTTAAATATGGGAAAGTCAAAGATTCGTCGATTTGTGCAATAATTTCTTCAATTTTCCCCAAAAAGGTGAACAAAAATCCACAAAAACGCCCCCTGGCGGCTGTTAAACATAAAAATAAATGTGTAAAATGGAATTTCCGACCAAAAAGCCCCCGGTGTACATATTTTCAATAATTTTTTCACATTTGAAAGAGTATTATGGAAAATAGTATTATGGAAATAATATTATGGAATATAATAATAAATACTAGCATATTCCTGCGCTCGAAATTCGAGTGCAACTTCTAGGCAGCTTTATTTTTCAACTTAGCCAATTCACAAACCAACACTTTTATGGTTTATTATTATTGGGATTGAAGATAACAAATTCATTAACAAATTTAATAAAACAACGTAGCATATCTACAATTTTATATATGTGTTAGTAGCAACTTTAAATGCAATTTACTCAAAACAAAGGAATAAATTTAAACATCTGTAAATCTGCAAAACGTCGAAAGAGAAATACCTTTCAAATAAGATACGTTTGGTCAAAATCGGGATGAAACGGTAGAACAAAACATCGGTCACAAGAAATCGCCTAGCCTATTAATATTATAGATATTCATCGAAATTTTGACAAGCTCGAAAATTATTTTAGAGGTATTGTTCCTTGGGCAAATATAATTGTTTTGACACATAGTACCAGAATCGCGGTGAAACCATGGAGTAAAAATAATTGACCCACCCTGATGCATACTCATAATTACCATAATGTGGGCCCATAATTAATGAGCCCATTGATTACAAGCGTTACATCCAATTGACGTAAATGCGGATCCGGTGAAAATTCAGTTACAAGAACCACTAAATAAGTAAATAAGTTTTCCAATTCGTAGGTGTACGTTCTGCAGCTGGTTTTTAGTCACGATACCCGACGCGAACGGTGCAAAATACGCCTTTTATATTCAAAGGAAGCAATATTTTCGTAGCCATTCCTTTTAATAAGTCTCATTATTATATAAAAAATAAAAACGTTATAGTGGTTTTATCCCCTTATAATAAAAAGTTGCACATCACTGCTCAGCGACATTGAATACCAAAAAATGTTTAATGATTGTCACATGACTTTAACATACAAATACCACAAAAGAAACTCCTGATTTATGGTTGATCAGTTCGCTTATATTTAGTTGAGAAATTAAGTACTTTCGATTATTCAGTTTTTGAATATTTAAATATACTAGTACACTAAAAGAAATATGTTGAGATAAAGCTTTTGCCAGAAGTAAAGATACTATAAAAGAGTTATTATCCTGGTTAAGTTTAAGATAAAGGTTTCAGTTTTAGTTAATATTTTGAGATTTTGTGCTGTTGCTAGAGATAGTTTTTGAAAACATGAAAAATGTATAGCTTTAAACCTTAGTGACATAAGCCTCTATATATATAAGCGTAACGTTAAAACTTAAGGTAACTCGTCAGCCTCATTTAGAGAAAATTTCAAGAAATAATGTGATTCAATAATTATGAAAACGCTTCACTTTGATACTGGTTCTAACAAAAACAAGATGCTGTGCCGAATCTTTGATACCGTCCACCTGGGTTTGAGTATTAATAATAAATATAAACAAAATATTTGAAAAAGCAAACAATTTGCTAAACTTACTGCAAAATTATTTCAGCAATTACACTGATTTTTTTTGCATTTTTGGAGGTATCTCCATATTTTAAATCATATCTTAACAGAGTGATGCCCGATTTAACCCATTTCTAATACCAACCTGCTTGGAGTAACGACAAATAATATTATTTTAACTTTACCCAGGTAAATGGTTTATTTTGTTGAATGACCGTAATTTCAAAAGACAGAGAGACCGACGCATGTACGGACATTATATGAACTCGAGTTGTTATAGGGATTAAGAATAAAAATACTTTATGGGATCGCAATTCATTGTTCAATGCATTACAACAGAATACCGATAGTCACAATAAGGAATAATACTTTTCAATGTTTCGAGAACTAAAAATTATATGGTATTTCAAAATAAAAGTTTCTGAAAATCTTGGCAATTTTTGGTTTGCCATATATATGGAAATTGTGCTTTTTTTTAAAAAGTACTTTAAAAGAATTAACTTTTTTAAAAAAAATTTATTTAAAAAAAGTTATTTTATATAAAAGATAACTTTCTAAGAAAATGTACTTCAAGAAGAAAGGTACTTTAAAAAAAAAAAGAGTACTTAAAAAAATACTTTTTAAAAAAGGGCAGATTTTTTAGAAAATGTACTTGTTTAAGAAAATATGTTTTTTAATGGTTATTTGTTAAGAAAAAAAATTTTATGTAAAAGATAACTTTCTAAGAAAATGTACTTCAAGAAGTTACTTTTTTAAAAAAAGAGTACTTGAAAAAATACTTTTTAAGAAAATGTTCTTTTTAAAAAAAGGGTAGATTTTTTAAAAAATGTGCTTGTTTAAGAAAATATGTTTTTTTAATGGTTATTTGTTAAGAAAAAAAATTTATATAAAATATAACTTTCTAAGAAAATGTACTTCAAGAAGAAAGGTACTTTTTTAAAAAAAGAGTACTTAAAAATAAATATTTTTTAAGAAAATGTTCTTTTAAAAAGGGCAGATTTTTTAGAAAATGTACTTGTTTAAGAAAATATATTGTTTAATGGTTATTTGTTAAGAAAAAATTTTTTTTTTAAATTTTAATATGAGTTACTGAAATTCAATTGATATTTTCTAATTTATAATTGGAAATCTGAATTCCAATTTTTAGAATTGATAATTTCTTATATTTGAATGGAAAATTTAAAAAGTGCAATTTTGTATTTATGTCAATAGTAATGGTTTAGTAATAAACAATTTTTAAAAATTATATGTATAATAAATAAATAATAATTTTATATAATTATGCGTAACCCTATTTCGTAAACAAAACAAAAAGTTAATATGCCAAACTTATGGTCATATTTGTGAAAGAATAATGGAAAAACGTATGAAATAAAAGACCAGCCCTGAGTATCCTCTTAACATTGTTGTGTTTGATGTCTAATTGAAAATGTTGACATTCATGTTGACATAGAAATAAGTATTGCAAAGAATAAAAACGGTGGCGCCATCTACTGTGGCATAGCTATACTGAGAAAAGGAAGTGACAATCTGTTGGTTAATACAAAATGAATGTATTTTCCCTAAAACAAAATACATATTGTAGAATTTTATATACATAAAATAATATAACGATTTATTTCTAACATGCGGTTATTATGAATACACATAAATATGTATATAGAAGATATGTATATTATATACATACATTATATATATACAGTATATATGTACATATATAGAATATACATATATGGGGGATTTCATGTCAAGTGCACCAACTTTTGAAACCGATGTCTTCCGATCGGGATGAAATTTGCACCAAAGTTAGTCCTATTGGATAGTAGTTTTGACACAATTTTTCAACAAGATCGGTCCAGATCTCTCTGAGTTAGAGGGGATGAAAATTTGACATTTTGGCCAAACAGGTGTTTTTTCTCATCCATGTAACTTATTACCTATTGTTCTTAGAAATTTTTCTCCCAAAGAGTTTAGATAGCTATTTCTTCAATATTTCGGAAAAAAAATACTTAAAAAAAAAAAAATTTTTAGACTTTTCTTTTTGCTAAATTAAAGCATTTTTGCCTTTTTTTTCAAAAAGGGCTTTTTTTTTTTTTTTTTTTTTATAAGAAAGCTTAAGATTTTTACTTTAAGAGCTTTTTGGTCGCTTAGTAGGATGGGAGTGGGATATCTATCAAAATAAATGTTTTGTAACTCAAGACAACGGTTTTTCAATTTTTCACAAATGCACTATTTTGAATTTTTTCCTATTTGTGTCTAAAACCTTACAAATAAAACTTGTACTGAAAAACTAGACAAACTAAACTTTCCGAAGGTATATAACATACCTAACTAAAATTTTATACCCTCGATACTGTAATACCCAGAATATGTTAACCTCAGGAAAAAAATCGCTTTTTTTCTATAGAAATGTTGAAAAATTATTATTTTTTATTTATCTATATATATAAAATTCATTTTCTGTTTGTTTGTTTGTTTGTTTGTTTGTTTGTTTGTTTGACCGCTATACAAATTTTTATTTTTCAACGGATTTTCCTGAAATTTTGTACACACAATCTCTATACCCCAGGAAAGGTCGCCATATACTTTTTACCGGCCACGCCTACTTTTACGCCCACTTTTTATGTAAAATTCATTTTCTGTTTTATTCATATTTGTTCACTATACAAATTTTTATTTGTTAACAGATTTCTCTGAAATTCGGTACACACGATCCCTGTACTCCAGAAAAGGTCGCCATATACTTTCTATTGACCACGCCTACTTTTACGACCACTTTTTATATACAATTCATTTTCTGCTTTTTGGTATATTTGTTCGGTATACAAATTTTTATTTTTCAACGCATTTCTCTGAAATTTGGTACACACGATCTTTGTACCTCAGGCCAGGTCACCGGGCGACTCTTGCGGCCACACCTACTTTTACGCCCACTTTTTGTATACAATTCGTTTTCTGTTTTTTGGTATATTTGTTCGGTATACAAATTTTTATTTTTCAACGGAATTCTCTGAACTTTGGTACACACGACCTCTGTACTCCACCTAAGGTCGCCATATGCTTCCTACCGGCCACGCCTACTTTAGCGCCCACTTTTTGTATACAATTCAATTTGTATTTTGGTATATTTTTTCGCTATACAAATTTTTATTTTTCAACGGAATTCTCTGAAATTTGGTACACACGACCTCTCTCCTCGAGGGAAAGTCGACATATTCTTTGTACCGGTCTCGCCTACTATTACGCCCACTTTTTGTATACAATTCATATTCTGTTTTTTGGTACATTTGTTCGCTACACAATTTTTTTAACGGATTTCTCTGAAATTTCCTACACACGATCTCTGTACTCCAGAGAGGTCGCCATATGATTCTTGCCGGTAACGCCTACTTCTACGCCCGCTTTTTACACAAAATTAATTTTCTGTTTTTTGTATATTTGTTCACTATAGAAATTTTTATTTTTCAAGGGATGTCTAGAATTTGGTCACACGATCTCTATACTACAGGGAAGGTCACCATATGCTTCTTACAGGCCACGCCTACTTTGCACCAACTTCTATGTATATAAAACTTATTTTTTCCTTTTATTTGTTTCTTTATTTGATTGCTATAAAAACTTTTATTTTTCAATGGCTTTCTTCGAAATTTAGTACATATTCCAGGGAAGGTCGCTTTATGATTTTTACCGACCACGCCTACTTTTACGCCCAATTTTCTTATAAAATTCATATTTTGTTGTGTGGTATATTTCTTCCCTATACAAATTTGTACTTTTCAATGGATTTCTCTAAATTTGGGTTACACGGAAATAACTACACGGTGAACAAATTCCCCAAAAAAGGTACCCAAAAGAAATGAACAAATTCCCCATTTATTTTTAATCGAAATAAAAAATGAACTTACTCCCCAAATTCATTCTTAAATTTTTACATATTTTTATTTAATGAATTTTGTTAAATATTTATTTAAGTAAACATTTGCATACTGCTCTCAATATATGTCCAACAATAAACGCATTTAAAATGAGTATTCTTTTCAAAATAAGTTGGCAACAGCTGCGCGGCAGCACAGGTGTGGTTGCCAAACGCGCGGAAGCGGCGCGCGGCGTGCGACCGCGGACTCGGACGCGACGGGTGCGGACGCGACGAGCTCTCGGAACACAGCTCAGCTAAAATATCGCAATGCTCTAAAAAATATGTTTTAGGAATTAAAATAAGTTAACGAGAACTAAGCGGAGGCACGGGTAGTAGCTGCGAGGAAACGGCGCGAGGCGCGCGGACGCGACGCGCTCGCGGAACACAACTCAGCTAAAATATCGCAATGATCTGAAAAATATATTTTGGCGATTAAAATAAGTTGACAGCAACTGCGCGGCAGCACGGGAGTGGCTGCCAAACGCGCGGCGCGCGACCGCTGACTCGGACGCGACGGATGCGCACGCGACGCGCTCTCGGAACACAGCTCAGCTAAAATATCGCAATGCTCTAAAAAATATGTTTTAGGAAATAAAATAAGTTAACGAGAACTAAGCGGCAGCATGGGTAGTAGCTGCGAGGAAGCGGCGCGAGGCGCGCGGACGCGGACACGACGGATGCGGACGCGACGTGCTCGCGGAACACAGCTTACCAAAAATATCGCAATGATCTGAAAAATATATTTTGGCGATTAAAATAAGTTGAAAACAACTGCGCGGCAGCACGGGTCTGGCTGCCAAATGCGCGGAAGCGGACGCGACTCGCTCGCGGAACACAGCTTAGTGAAATGTCGTATGATAAATTTTATCTACGTATGTGAAATAATTACCTGTTGAACAAAATAGGCCACACATATACTATAAGCAGTTGCTTAAAGAAACCTTGCGACACAATATTAAACGTCGCATTAGACTTTCATTTCTGAAACTTGAATTTGACGTCTCTGCTCAATGACGATCACTTATTGAATGAATTAATTCAATTTTTAAAAGTTTTGATTCCTTTAATTTGCGGCCCATTCCGTTATATTTGATGTTTATAAATAAACTGGAAAAAAAATTAAAGCGGTTTCGCACCTCATTTTTGAAGCATTTTTGCTGCAGCATCTTATAAAAAACTTCTAAATTAAAAAACCAAAAACTTTTTAATTGAAATAAAAAATGAATTTACTGCCCATACAAATTTTTGGAGAAAGTTAATTTTATTGGGGAATTTTTTAATTGGGGACTAAGTACTCAGCGCCTGGTAAGCATAGTGAACCA
This sequence comes from Cordilura impudica, assembly GCA_963682025.1. Lineage (NCBI taxonomy): Eukaryota > Metazoa > Arthropoda > Insecta > Diptera > Scathophagidae > Cordilura > Cordilura impudica. The sequence goes on along the minus strand of OY821517.1, from coordinate 275,440,193 downwards.
TTTTTCAAGTCAAAGGCCTTTTCATCCCGGGCAAGACCGGGTAAAAACAGCTAGTTTTTAATAATAATTAAATTAATGTATAATAATACTAATATTAAAAATAAAAAGATAAATAATTTATTAAAATTAAACCTTAATTGCATTAGATCCATTTATATCATAACTATTTTTATACTTAATTTATTGTAGCTGATGAAGTATTTAAGTCTTGTAAATTTTTAAATACCCAGTCTTTCATCCCACTTTTTTGTCGCCTTTATTTACTGCGTTTTTTTTGTCAACCCTTTCTTCGCGTTACTAGGTTCTGCTGTTGATTTCGCTGCCCGTTTATTCGTTGGCTTTGGAAAGAAATCGCACTAAATAGAGGCAAAAAACTTTTTCAACTTGAGTCTTCCATCGACAAGAGGTTTTTTTAATGTTTCCTAATGATCCTCTTTGTTACTAAAAATTATTTTAGTTTCTTTACAATAACTCTTTGCCCAACGGAATAAAGCAGTCGCATCTAAGATGCGATCTTGATGAGAGCACTGCAGGCTATACTTCGCTGCATTTCTTTTAAGGTTTGCTCCAATACCATCACATGCTCCTTTACCATGAGCAGTGGGATGAAAATACCACTCAGCTGCCATTCCGAAATCTTTTTCATGAGCCATAAGATTTGCGAAGCTACTTTTGTTTTTAAAATGTTGACGAGCTCCGTCCGAAATGTAGTATACCTTCTTTACTGTAAATTTAGATTTTAGATATTTTAGTATTATCTTCTGGTACTCATGCTGCAACGGTATCATGTTTTAAATCGTTGGATATGATTGCCATATTTTGTGTTCCAGTTTTTCATCTTTCATGTAGTAAATAACTACTGTGAATATAGTTGCTTGGTCGTTATTGAAGTGGAATGCTTGTATGGCATCCTGAAGAACATATTTATAGTTTTCTGCGAAATCATATGAAATAACGAATTCACCAGACTTCAAATGTATCTTCAAATCCTTGAAGAATGACCACTGCTCTTTGACTAAAAAGTCATGGATTCTCAAGCTTAGCAATCCTGTATACATTTCTTCCACAAAATCATCCACATTTAAAATGATTGTTTTCAATATGCATCTGTCAGTCTGAATCCAAGAATCAAATTTGACCTCCTCTATATATTCTCGATCTAAAGAGTTGATTAAATTTTCTTTGATGAATATGGTTTTCGGGCAATTGGTACATTCACCTAAGTGGCAAGAAGTTGTTGCATTAAGACACATAGTCAATTTAAGGCAATTGCGGTAATCGTGTAAATCTTCTGCCGAATCATTTGTTAAATACTTTAAGTTGATTTCCTTCAACATCAGTTTAACATTTTCATGGTAAATGCAAACGCATACTGTATGAGTTCCGCTGCTTTCTGCCAAAACGCAATGTTTTGGCCTCATTTGGGTAAATTTCGTGAAGCCAGTTTTGACTTCCTCGTGTTCAGATTGAAATGTTGCAAATAACTCTTTCAGGTTACAGAGAACCATTCTCTTCTGTTATGTTATGAAGGTATGTTACATACCTTCGGAAAGTATAGTTTGTCTAGTTTCTCAGTATAAGTTTTATTTGTAAGTTTTTAGACACAAATAGGAAAAAATTCAAAATAGTGCATTTGTGAAAAAATTAAAAACCGTTGTCTTGAGTTACAAAACATTTATTTTGATAGATATCCCACTCCCATCCCACTAAGCGACCAAAAACCTCTTAAAGGAAAAATGCTAAGCTTTCTTATGAAAAAAAAAAAAAAAAAAAAAATGCCCTTTTTTAAAAAAAAGGCAAAAAATGCTCTAATTTAGCAAAAAAAAAAAGTCTACAAAAAATTTTTTTTTTTTTTTAAGTATTTTTTTCCGAAATATTGAAGAAATAGCTATCTAAACTCTTTGGGAGAAAATTTTCTAGGAACAATAGGTAATAAGTTACATGGATGAGAAAAAACACCTGTTTGGCCAAAATGTCAAATTTTGTTATTGTTGATTTTCTTTAAATAAATTAATACATCAAATTTTTTTTGATAAATTTACATTGTTTTTTTTTTATTACCAACTAGTTAGTTTAGCATTTTTTGCTTTAGATGTTGGTGAATTACTGCTCCCTTTATATTAACTCGTTGTGTCTGCTTGTCTGCTTGTCGACAAAATTTTGAATCGATCTGAAACTTTGCAGGCCGGCTTGTGTCGATGACAAAAATTATCTAACAAATTTTTTTAGTGATGCCAAAACAATGGAAACTTTAAAATTCTTCTACCAGAGTTGATAAAAAATATGAACAAAGGGTTAGTTTTTATTATATTATTACCACAACGACCACAAAACCAAGAAGTCCACCTATGACAACAATAAAACATTTAGAATAACAACAAGAACAATATAGAAACATATATTTTTCAATATTTATTTTATTTCTTCAGTGATTTCTTGGGAACTATTAAACCAATTTAATGATTTTTCAAACAAAGACCTTCTCATGATGTTAGTCAATCATTCTCACTAAAAACGAGCGCCCCAGTTATCCTATTGAGGTCGTGATCGTGACAAGAACAACATAGACAAATCATATTTTTTCTAGACTGTTTTTACTTCTTCATTCAATTCTCGGGACCTAATTAACGGATTTGGATGATTTGAAACAACAAACTTCTCAGGATATTAGTGAATAATATTTGTGCCAACAGGCATCCTAGCTACCCGACTGAAGCCGTCATCGTGATTTCCACAGACGGACAGACGGACATTGCTATATCAACTCCTCTTGTTATAAGGATCACATATATATATATATATTATTGAGAAAAAGTATCCATACACTTGAAGATAAAAATTATAAATATTAAGGAAATTTTTTATAAAACATTTTTAATAACGAAAGTTTTATCACTGACTCATTTGGAATTTTACTTGTGTTTCAAAAAATATATGGAAAGTTTCTATATCGATGTAAGCGTTTGTTCTATCGAATTAATTTTAGTAAAAGATAAAATAAATTGTTGGTATAAAGTTGATTAGACTTAGTTATATTTATTTTGGAAACTCTATTTTGATATGTCAATAAATCAAAGAACTCGGTGCTGACGAGAGAAAAATTATCCCAAGGCTTCGAAACGAGGGTAAATCTTATCGTGAAATTTCTCGGATTATAGGCCAATCCTGTGTGGAGCACGTCATTCAAAACCACAAATCTACTAATTCAATTTTGTCAAAACCTCATTTTGGTTGCCCTTCTGAAGTAACCCTTCTATCTCACATCACACTGCCACTGTGAAATCGTTGTGTACGTATTATCAACGAAAAATTGTTCGAATAAGTCGGATCCATCGCCATTAACATTTGTGTTCACACATCTGACTGCAATCTCATTTTTAAAATGTTGTCGAAGCGTAAACTTAAGAAAATTTGTTTACTTCTCTTTCTTATTATTTTTTTTAAATAGAGTTACCCAGTTTATTATATAGGCAAATGTTTGAGGGAAAATGCTTACATTTATTATTATTAGTATTATTTTAATAATAGTTAATAATATATATGCTCTATAATTAACAGGCTTGTGTTTTTATATGCGCATGTCAAGAAATTAATCATATTAATACATTTAACAAGTTAAAACTTTAATTACAATTTTGCAGAATCCAGTAAATTTGCATTAAATTTATAGCAGGGTAACATTAGTAATATTTTGTTGCAGCGAGTACTCGCAAGAAAAATTTGTTGACATCAGTGTAACCACAACGAAAAACGTGTGTGTATTAGTAAAAAAAATGTGAGTGTATTGAGTTTTTCGAACATGCAGTGTGATGTGGGATAGGGGGGTAACTGAGTGCTAAAAGCTACTACTTTGCCTTCAGTAAAACAAAATCGCAGAGATAGTGCTTCCCAAATTTGTTCTAAATTCAAAAAATACTCGGCAAAGACATCCATGAAGATACCTTTCGCAAAATATTAAAACCAATTCTGATTATCATGGTCGTGTAGCAAGTAGAAAGCCAATCATTTCTGTTATCAATAGGAAAAAAGTATAGTATGTAAACAAGGGTCCAGAAATTTGGGAGCGTGTTTTTTTGCATATTCGCCATTAAAGGAAAAAGGTTAGTTTGACGAAAAAGTAGAACTCCATTAGTGGAGGTGGTATTATGGTTTGAGGTTGTATGTCAGGCAATACGGTTTGTAAACTCATATTGCTTGAGTCAATAATGGATCATATTGGATACATAAAAATTTAAAAATTAGATTTAAAATTAAGCCTTGCAGAATATTTTTTTCCAACAATATAATGACCAAAATCGATTAAAATCACTACCCCAATCACCTGATCTTAATCATATGAAGCATTTTTGGGATTTACTGCAGCGAATTCTTCAGCATAAAATAACCTCAAAAAATGTTAAAAAGCGTCCTTTTTAGATGACTACTAACAGAGAGCCAAAATCGAAAAAATTTTATATATGTTTATTTATTTTTTAAGTAATTTTTTAAAAATCTAATAAAAAACTAAATAATTTAATAGAGAAAGAAAAATTAATTCAGCTTAGTTGATTTTTTATAATTTTTTTTCGTAGTATGGCAGTTAAAATTTTTAGGTGTATGAACACTTTTTTTTAGCAAGTGTATAGACTTAGAAAACATAAATTTTAAAATTCAATAATATTCAAAACAAAAATTAGTAGAAAGTAAATAAAGCTGATATATTTCAATCATAAATTCATTTCATTGGATAATAGAAAATTGCTAGCGGTATTCACGCTTCTTATGTCAGAACTTATTCATGGACTTTAAAATAATTTAAATTTGAATTTCAAAGGACCCAGTGTATACGAGTTTCATTTTCATGAGATTTCAAATGATATATAACATCACATATAAGACTTAGAGTAGCAAGTCTATGTAGAATACTAGAAAATCAATAATTCGGAACTTTATATTTGCAAGAGTTCAAAAATTAAATAATATTTGAGAATTTTTTAAAATATATTTGACAATAAAAAAAAAAAAAATTTAATTGAAATAGAGTCAAAGATTTTTTTAAAATTAACTATTAACTCTACATAAAATTTGTTATTTAGAAGCATACTACTTGTAAGTTTTCAATTTCGCTCTGAAAAAATTAATGAGTTTATGCTGATGTGTGGAATACAATAAGTACTTTACCTAGACCCACCGGTTATTATAACGATCGACTCAAAATAGCTTTATGACTTGATTTAAAGATGTCCCACCAGCCTCAGTCTGTCTCTTCATGTAAACTTTGTAGTCAGACTACAGGTCGCAAATCTAATATATAAAATTCTCAACGATTTCTTCAAGCATTTCAACTGAAAAATTTGTTTCCTGGACAATAATATTAACTCTGTAGCGATAATGGTGGAAAAAATAATTGTGCTTGGTATGAGATTATTCATTCCATCAAAGTACGTTTCGGCTAAACCTAATCTAAAATCTTGGTTTACCCAGACTTGCAGAGACGCAGTCAGATCCAGAGAGGAAGCATTCAGACTTTGGCGTGAAAATAAAAATTCCGTCACTGACCTGCTACGCAAACAGGCGAGAAAGGAATGTGCTAAAGTACGATCTCTGTTCTTTCTGCTCCTCGGGGCAGCAGGAGCTTTTGGTTATTTGTTAAAAGAGTAAAGAATAATGCTAGTTCTGCAATCCCAACTCTTATAATGAATGACCAAATATTCACTGACCCGGTTGATAAGGCTAAACTTAAAGCTGAACTTTTTGCAAAAAATTAATTTTTGCCTCATAGCGATCAACCACTGCCCGAACTCGAACGAATATCTTGTACTATGCCTAAAATATTCTTCCGAGCTCGTGTAGTTAAAAATGTTCTTTCGAATCTCAACATTAATAAGTCTCCGGGACCGGATGGTATACCAGCACTGGTGCTGAAACAGTGCTCTTCGATGCTAGCCAGTCCATTGGCCAACCTTTTCAGCCTTTCAACCAATCCCTAAAAAGGGTGCGGCTAATAACCCTGAAAATTACCGTCCAGTTGCAATCTGTTCTGCACTCTCAAAGGTGATGGAGAGCATGAACAATTTACATCTAGTGTACTACCTAGAGGCCAACTCAATTATTAATGATCGTCAGTATGGCTTCCGTAGAAATCGTTCCACGGGAGACCTGTTAGCTCTACTTTCTGAGCGCTGTAGTCGATCCATTCGCAATTTTGGCAAGAGTAAAGTTGTTGCTCTAGATATTTCCAAGACATTCGATCGTGAGTGGCACGGTACACAGATATCTAAGCTTATTGCATTTGGGGTCGGGAATGACTTCAATCCATTTATATCGAGTTTTCTCAGAGATCGAGCAATACATGTTGTTATTGATGGGGTCTCATCCAATGAGTTTCAGCTTAATTCAGGGGTACCCCAAGGTTCCGTTCTTTCTCCTTCTCTTTTCCTTATCTTTCTGGACGACCTTCTTGGTCAAACTTTTAACAATATATACTCTTTCGCAGATGACAGCAGCATTTGTCATTCATTTTCCTTTAATTGTAGCCCAAGCCTCTTGGAGGTTGGGTGCAAAAGGCGGACAATGAATGACACACTCAATCAAGACCTGTTAACAATCTCCGAGTGGGGTAAAGCGAATGGGGTTGATTTTAATTCGCTGAAGACTCAATACTGTATGTTGATCCATAGGGCCATGGATTCAACGATGTCATCTGTATATATGGGTGGTATAGGTATTGAGGAGTTGGATACTCTTGATGTTCTAGGCATGAGAATTCATTGTGATGTTCGCTGGAACGAACATGTCTTTCAAGTGTCGAAAGAAGCGTTCAAGTGTCTTTGGTTCTAAAAAGGTGCAAAAATTACTTCACTCTTTCTGATCTCCTTAAAATCTATACCACTTACATCCGACCGAAAATGGAATAAAACTCCCATATATGGGCAGGAGCTTCATAGTCCATTTTGGAGCTACTTGACCGTGTGCAAAGGAGGGCGTTGATGCCCATCAATGACAGTAGGGTATCCAATTCTATTGACTCATTGGAACATCGTCGGAATGTGGGTTGTGTATCACTGTTCCATAGATACTACCATGGGAAATGTTCTTCTGAGTTTAGTGAACTTATTCCAAGTGCCCGAGTTTCGGTTCGCTCTACCCGCTTCTCTAGTAGATCGCATCCGTTTGTGGTTTACTGTCCAGTTAACCGACAACGCATTACAGAGAGAAATCGTTTATCAGTCGAACTAGTCGTATGTGGAATAAACTCCCCGCAGAGGTCTTTCCTGACAGTTATAATCTAATAAAATTTAAGTCAAATATCCACAAACACTACTCCCTCTTTCCTCCTTCCCATAAACTATTTTCCTGAGATCAACACAATGCACTGCATCTGTAAGGGGGCATCCCCTGAGTGTTGGTTATTAAAAAAAAATAAATATTAATGACATATATCTCGCTTATTGTGACAGCCATAGCTTTGTATATTAGTCTGAAGTTATCCATTACTAATGTGAATAGTCGGCCAAAAATGGGTGGGATCGGACCAATGGGTATGGCACCTTCCATACAAAGCAATTGTTCAATATCATATATATCGGGTACTATGACAGTGACAGTTTTGCAGATTTGTTTGAGGCCATCAATTCTTAATATAAGGTGATGTACCAAAAATAGGCGGGACCAGACCAGTGGGCGTGGCGCCACCACACAGAGTTAGTATAAATGTTATATATTTGGAGTAATGAAATAGTGATAGCATTGGGACTTTGCGTGAATCCATAAGTTATTCATGTGAGTAGACGAGCAAATAATGGATTTCACACTTTGTACGCCTCCATCATATACTAATGTGGGTTGTCCATCGAAAATGGGCGTGATAGAAGTAGTGAGTGTGGCACCTCCTACACAAAAAAAATATAAAGTACTATTAAAGCGTAAGTTTTCAAATTTGTTACATGTACATTAATTACCAATGTGATTAGTCGTGGAAAATGTGGGCGGAATCGCCAAATTAAAAAATCGGCAAAACCGAAAATCACGAAACACAAAAACCGCCATAAGCAAAAATTTTCAAAATCAAAAATCTGCAAAATCAAAAATCGCCAAAATCAAAAATCGGCAATTCAGAAATCGCTCTGGCATGCCACCACGCCTTATTCGACTAAAAATTGGATCTCCGGTTATTAAACTTCGGAATTTTAATCCACCACGGACGGCTGTGCTATGGCACACAAAATTGTTGGAAAACATTATCGAACCCACCATTTTGAATGGTAAATTCCGACCCAAAAATGTTTTGCTGTCACGACTTCCGATGATTTCCACAATCTTATCAATTGAATTCAAATGCGTTAAATTTTCTAACGCCAAACGATATCTGTTTGCGGCTTAGATATTTTTCACATGGACAATTATATGTGGCATATTCTCGCGTGGGCAAACCATCGAGCTTATTTGTGTTGGCTAAAGACGAACTGACAAAAAATACCATACACTCAATTGCTCTTCCAAATCATTATTTTTTTTAATTTTCATACGTTAGGATAAAAAATATTTTACTCTTTGTACTTTATGTTTGACTTGTGAGAGATTTAACAATGAATATGTCTTGTTTTCATCGGCGATCATGGTCTACAGTGCTGCATTCCTCTTTCTGTCATAGATCCCATCCCCTTACACTAACAATACATTCGTAATTTTTGAATTAACAACAAAAATATTTACTAGAAATATGTTATAGTATATATATGTATTTATATATTTATTGATATAATATTGAATTAAATTGCCATCAGATTATCGAAGAGGTTTAATATGTTATAGTTCGAGTTAGTCACCATATAAAGCTGTGAAATCTATCAAGACACTAAAACTTGTATAGATTGTTCTCAAATATCGATTATTTCCATTTTTGATAAAAATAAGTGACAGTACTGAATATAGGCATGATCGGCCATATGGTAATTTTCACATCTATAGGCCAAAAACTCATAGCAATGTCATTTCAATTTCTTTTCCATATCCAATTATAAGACCGTTCCAATGGCATATACCTACGCATTCCGGACCACAACTCTGTCGTTCAGGCCGAAGTGGTCGCGTCGCGATAACGGAATGCATAAGATCTATTGACGCACGGGCAATCCCAAACCACGGAGACGTGAAAATATTTTCAGACAGTCTACCGGCTATCAGGGCGATATCCTCGGACAAAACTAGATCAAGGACTGTCCTCAGATGTAAGGAAGAAAATGCAAACTTCACTACATGAGGTAGACTTGAAATCATTTGGATCCCAGGACGCAGTGGTATAATGGGAAACGAGATTGCAGACGAACTGGCCAGGAATGGTTCTTTCCTGGAGTCAGTTTGGAAAATCCAAAACCTTTCCTGGCTCTCAGATTGAAACTATCGGATTGGGCAACCAGTTCACATACTTCAATTTGGGAGGAAACTGACGTGGGTAAGGCTACGAAGATACTTTGAGGCTCTCCAAACACTTCGAAGGCTAAGGAAATCCTTAGTCTAAATAGAAGGGAAGTGAGTAGGATTATTGGCATCCTCACTGGACACTCTGAACTAAGGGCTCATCTATACCGTATAGGACGGGCAGAATCGGCCACATGCAGAGCTTGATGACGAGGATGACGAGACCCTAGAACACTACGTTTGTTACTGTCCTGCATTTGCTGGGACAAGTGTCAGATATTTATCCAACGACATCATACCAGGGCTAGCGGCTCTTAGGGAGATACGCTGGAAAGCACTCAGGAGATTTGCTATCGAGGCCGAATTCCTAAGTTAAATAAGGAGCAGATTACCGGATGAGCACGAGGATGTAGAGCGCACAACAAGCCGACTTTCTGGCTAAAGTGTATATCCGGGTAAAACGGATATGAGCTATGTGTATACATGCTAACCTAACCTAACCTCAATTTGACCAATTTTAAAGATTTTCAATACCAAACTGACCTTAATACCAGTATTTCAATGTAAAGATGGACCACCACTAACTGAAATATCCATTTTGGAATAATCTATAACAAATTTACCTTTTGCGCTACCAGCAATAATCAAATTATAAACGCTGCTTTCCCTTTCCTTTTATAAGATATGAAATATGGCTATAAACTTAAAAGGCTTACAAAAATCTTGAAAGTATTATTAAAATATTTGCAAAAAAAAGAAGCAAAATCAAAGACAACTAATTTAAACACCTGCTTTTGGAAGTATTTAAGTTTAAATAAGGAAAATTACTAAGCCCAGACTAGTTCAATAAAATAGCTGTAGTGCTAATTACAGCCAATTCGACAACTACAGAATGGTTCCTCTAGTGTTCGTATTTGAACTACTGGTCGTGTTGAGTATGACAATAGCAATGTCAGCTCTATTATGACAAGAAGTTAGCTTACGAAATAAGTCGACTTTCGCTTGAACAATGTTGGAAAATATTAACAACTTATTTCCAAAGTGGTGAATCTTGTAACGAAAGTGCAAAAATATTACTTTAAAGATTTGGTAAAAAAGGCGCCATTCCAGACAATATGTGGACAATTTTGTCAAAAGTCTGCTTGAAACTGGATCGTTATTTAAGCAAACAACACGTGCTCGTGCTCTTAAAGTGCGTACATATGAAAACATTGCTGCCGTTGGCCATAGTGTGCACGAACAACCTAGACCATCAACTCACGCAGTTTTTCGATACGAATTTTGCGTAAGGATCTCGGTATGACATCACACAAAGTTCAATTAGTGCAGGATCTGATGCCGCACGACTATCCGCTATGTTTTCGGTTCTCAATAAGCAAATTTGTCACATCTGGGGACAGAAAATTCAAACATGACTGCTGAAAAGCCAATGCACCCAGAACGACGCACTGTATGGTGTGGTTTTTGGACCGGCGGTATCACTACGCCCTTTTTCGAAGATGAGGAAGGCAAATGCGTTGCAGTGAGCGGTGGGCGGTGAGCGTAACGGTGCAATGAAAACTTATTATTTGGGGCCTATTTAGATGAAATGGACCGCCGTGCCACACAAGCTGAAAAACCATTGCGTAGTTAGTTTGGAAATCACGTTATTAGCCGTTTATCGAAATTCATTGGCCACCGAGCAGCTGCGAATTGACAACATTGGACTATTATTTACGGAAAGCTGTTAGGGGTTTGTATTGTATTGTATAAAGAGGTATTTGAAGTACTGCGACCAGTGATCTATTGCACTGCCCACTGCTAATAGGTTGTGCCTATAAGAGCTCATCCACCTCTGAAGCCCTCAGGAATTCGAGGATGTTGGTTGGTTCTAGTAGTTTTATGTCGCTACCCAGTATTTGGAAAGAGCCCAGGTGCTTTTTCTTTTATGCATAAACGCTCGACATTCCCCAAGTATGTGCTCTGGTGATTCGGCTTCCTCTTCACAGAATCTGCACATGGCGTTTGTTACAATTCCAGATGTTCCCTGAGCCTACAGTGACCAGATAAAATCCCGGTTAGTATTCTAAATCCTTTCTTCGACAAGCCAATGCACAACCCAAATCTCTTATTTTTGTAGCCGCCCAACAAAGAGCTTGAATTACCTTAATGGTGGGGTAAGGTTTTAAAAGTTAAAAAAAGTCATATTTCATAATTCTTTTTTGAAGATATGAATAATGTTAGGTTATTTATTTCATAAAAAAACGCGATTTTTACTATAAAATTTCGGGAATTTGTTGATAAACAATGGGGAAGAAAATGGAAAATAAAAAAAAACTCCTCGTGGTATCCTGACGATTTATGTGTAGGTGTAGTGTGTAAAATTTCAAAAGAATCAGTGAAGTAGATTTTGAGTTATGATGTTCACGGACTCCGAATATTTATTTGCGAGAAAATGGATTTAAAGTTTTTTAAAAACTGATTTATATACAGTAGTCCCCGCTTAAGTGCGCAACACAAATTGCACAGTTTTTTGCGCACTAAAGCAGCAATCATTTAAGCATTTAAAAAAAATCGCATAATAAAAATCGTCAATACTCATTAAAACGAATTTTTTTTGATTATGTAAACAATAATTTTTAGGTAGTTAAAATGGAAAAATATTTAAAAATAATTTTGCAAAAAAAAAAAACAACTCATTCTATTTACAGATGATATTGAGCAGCATATTTATGACACAAATCACTTTTACTTTTTGATGTGTATACGCGCAGGGAAGTAAATTTCTATTTCACAATACAATCGCAAAAACAGCGTAGCACATCGGTGTGAGCTGAAGTGTAACTCGGTGTGACTTTATCTGATTGTATTTGTGAAAAAATTATGATATGTTCTTTTCTAAACATTTTCGAATTGTCTTTCAAAAAACATCAATTGTATTTCAGAAAACATCAATTGTATTTCAGAAACCATCAATATAATTTCAGAAAACATCATTTGAATTTCAGAAAACATAAATAGAATTTCAGAAAACATCAATATAATTTCAGAAAACATCATTCGAGTTTCAGAAAACATCAATATAATTTCAGAAAACAACATTTGAATTTCAGAAAACATCAATATAATTTCAGAAAACATCAATTGTATTTCAGAAACCATCAATATAATTTCAGAAAACATCAATTGTATTTCAGAAAACATCAATAGAATTTCAGAAAACATAAACTGTATTTCAGAAAACGTCAATAAAATTTCAGACAACATCAATTGAATTTCAGAAAACAGCATAATCGACTTATTTTTTATGCACTGGAAAATATGATGTTGATGTTTTCTTTAATTATTAGATGTTTACACATCTCCCTTGTGATCGGACTCACATGATTTTTTTGTAGAATCTTTTATTAATTGTATTTTTTCTTTTAAAGTTAAAGTTTTCTTTTTTATTCCACTCATGTTTCAGGGGGGTAAAATTCTATTTCACAATACAATCAATGTGAGCTCACATATTACGCTGTGAGCCGTAAGACAAATCATTGTGATTTATGATTGTATTGGTGAAAAAATTATGATATAAAATTGTTTCAGCTAATTCAACAACCCTTTGCTGTAAAACGACAAAAATTTCATATAAACGTATAACATATACATAATTCAACAACCCCACAATTATAACCAGAGTCGCTGAAGTTGTTTGCTATAAGTGATGCATAGATGACTCTTTCTGTTTGATTTTAAAAAACACACACCTCCCCTGTGATCGCACTCACATGATTTTTTTTATAGTTTTTTCTTTTAGAGATTGCTTTCAATGTTCATTAAATTAGCTTTCTTTTTGCCTGTTAAATGATTTGGGTTTCAATTCAACAGAATTTTATTTTTGCTTTTGCCCATATTTCGCTTTAAAAGCAAATCTGGAGAATTTTGTTTAATTATTTCTCTTATTTTAAAAATTTGGCTGCCACGTTTTTAGAAAATGTGGATTTTTGCTTCTTTAAAAAAAGCCTTGCCAGGCCTATGAAACGCTTTTTCGCATTTAGGCGTATGTTTTTCTTAACATTTAATTATTTAAGACTCATTTAACTGACTCATTTAAGCGGGGAACGCATTTAAGCGGGACCTATTTAAACGGGATTAAGTTAATATAATTTGTATGAATTTTTCTGTTGTCAGCACCTTTTGCGCTTTAAAACGGGGAACGCAATTAAGCGGGGTGCATTTAAGCGGGAACTACTGTAGGATATACCAAATGAGGCCGGTCACTGGTAACGCTGTAACGTATGTTTTTAAGATTTGTTCCGATTTACTTGAAATTTTGATACAAAACTCCCGACATTTTATACATTCAGAAAGAGAAATGCAAAAAAAAGGTTTTAAAACCATACACCACCCCCCCCCCCCCTCCAATTAAGCCAAGTGGCTCGAGAAAAGTTCCCGTCTAACATACTTCTCATGTTCCCTGTAAGGAGTAAGAGTTACGCTAAGTACCCAGCGTTGATTGAGGCACTAAGAAATGTTCATTGACACTTCAAATGTTTATGAAAAATTGGGTTGATCGTATGGGTCATTTGAATGAAATAGTGTTCCATAATTACCCGCAAAATGCTAAATTTTTGAATTAACTGTTTTTAGTTTAAACTTTAAACAATCGGCTAGAAAAATATTTAATTGTCAAAGGGCTGACTAAATACGTCGTGAATACTCTTACTCTTATGCTTATTATATTCATTACTTTTCTTTAAAGACTAGAACAGAAAAACATATATTTTTTGAAATTCATTAACAAAACAAATACAAATTTATTTTATTTTTTTCTGATATTTAAATGACTATGAATATGCAATCAGTAAAAATAAACAATTAAATATTTTATGATAAATTTTTGGTATTTTTTTTTTACTAAATGGGGAAAAACTTGACCTCTAGCAATTTAAAATCAGCGACCTTTCTTTTAGAAGAGAATAAGGAACAGTTGGTTTGTTATATATTTTTCAATAAATATTTTTGAAATATTTATTTTCAAAATAATAAAACGTGTGTTTTTTCCAGTAACATAAAAATATAATTGAAATTGATGATGATGCTGATGCTGATGATGATGATGAAGACGGTGATAATAGCGCTGTACTGTTGATCACTCTAGTCTGCATATAAGTATGTTTTGGAAGTACTCAAAATGATTTTCATCCACTAATTATGCTTTAATCTGACATGAGCCACTTTGGTTTTAAGTTTTTTTTTCTTTATTATTTGGTATGGTTGATGTTAAATATATGTAGTCACTAGGTTGCATATGCCTCAAAACTTTTGTAGTGTATGGACTATTCGGATGTGGCTGTGTATTTTGTAGATGATGATTGCCTTCATAAATTTACAAGATACTCGGGCTTGTCAAAGTTGTCTTTTGCTTTTTACGGATGTTGAGTGTGGATCTTTATATGGAAGCAGCCGTCCCCTCATCATCAGCAGTATGTTCTTACACATGTTTATTTGTTTGATTTCATATTTTTTTTTTTTTTTTATGGGGGGACGTTAAATTCAGTTAAGACAGACAAAACAAAAATTGTCAGAATACCGCCACTTAGCTTTTTGTTAAAGAGCTTCTGGTTTTTTTTATTGTTACTTTTTCTTTAAATGCAACGCAATTTTCAACAATCATCACGTACTATTGTCATAATTATCATTTAGTATTTAGTATTTTATATAGTTTATATTTTTAATCTTTTTGTATGCATCTTTTGTTTGTTTATTTGTGTTTTGTCAACATTTTCATAACAAAATTTATTGATATTAAAATAATGATGATCATGCGGTGCTTGACGATAGAGATTAGGTTTGTGTTAGACTAGATACATCTGCTGTTAGAGGTTTTTTTTTTTGGGAAGGTAAAAATTTTAAACAATTTTTTTATAAATTTTAAATACATATATTTAATCTTATAGATTTTTTTTAATTATTTTGGTTTTAAATTTATTATATTTTTGGATTATCTTACGAATGTTTTCTTCAAAACGATACACATAAATCCATTTTCATTGACACTTCAAAATGGAACACCCACAAAATCGTTTTTGTTTTTCAAACATCAACTATATAGAATTTCCAATAAATTCACAGTTGATAAGAAAAATAAATCAGTTGTTAAAAAACAGAAAAAAAAGAACAACTAAATGATGTTAACGACAACTGATAAATAAAAAAAATTTTAAATTTCTTCTGGAATATGTTTATGTTTATATTCAAAAATCGCTAACTGCAAATTAACAGAAAAATAAATTTGTGGTTTCAAGCTTTTGTCTGCCATAACTGTTATCTACAACTGGCAATAGTACGATTATTTTTTATAGAAATTGTAGTAAACCGATCAATAAACATTTTATAATAAATTGGTTTTCTTTTCCAGATTTGTTTGCTATAAAAATTTTTATTTTTCGAAGGCTTTATCTGAAATTTGGTACGCATGATCTTTGTATTCCAGGGAAGGTCGCCATATAATTCTTACCGGCCACGCCTAGTTTTATGGCAACTTTTTGTATACAGTTAATTTTCTGTTTTATGGCATATTTGTTCGCTATACAAATTTATATTTTTCAGCGGATTTCCCCGAAATTTGGTACACACGATTTCTGTATTCCAGGAAAGGTCGCCGAATGATTCTTACCACCCACGCCTACTTTTACGCCTACTTCTATGTATATAAAATTTATTTTTTCCTTTTATTTGTTTCTTTGTTTGACTGCTATACAAACTTTTATTTTTCAACGCCTTTCTCTGAAATTTGGTACACGTGATCTCTGTACTCCAGCGAAGGTCAGATTGTATTTCTTTCTGGCCACGCCTACCTTTACGCCCACTTTTTTATAAAACTAATTTTCTGTTTTTTGGTACATTTGTTCGCTATACAAATTTGTATTTATCAACGGATTTCTCTGAAATTTGGTACACACGCGAATAACTTTACGATGAACAAAATCTCCAAATTTTAAAAAAGGTCCCAAAAAAAAATTAACAAATTCTCCATTTTTTTTAAAAAACGAAATAAAAAAATGATCTTACTCCCCAAATTCGTTCTTAAATTTTTTCATATATTTTATTTAATGAATTTTGTAAAATATTTATATAAGTGAAAATCTGCACACTGATCTCAATATCAGTCCTGCAATATATGCATTTAAAATCTGTATTCTTTTCAATAGCATCATTTAGATGCGTTCGCGGAACGCAGCTCAGCAGGCTTTGTTAAGAGAAGCGGAAATGCCTGCGTCTAGATATCCAGCGGCTAAGACAAGCTGACTCCAGGGAATCTGAAACTCCTTAAACAACTGTTTTTCCCAAAGACAATTTTATGTCGTCTGCTCCAGAGTATAATATTTTCGTATATGCAGCAGATGGAAAAACCAGAAATGTTGTATATCACAAAGCTCTAGAATAACTAAAACTCGTAACGTTTAGACATCATACACTCAAAATACACCATGCATAAACATAGTGAGTTGTAATGGCAAGCAGGCGCCGAGTACTTAGTCCCCAATGACTAAATTCCCAAAAAAATGAACTTATTCCCCAAAAAATTGGGGAAAACCTTCACGGTGAACAAACTCACCAAATTTTAAAAAAGCGTCCCCGAAAGAAATCAATCAACATACTGCTCTCAATATCTGTCCTACAACAGATTTATTTAATATCTGTATTCTTTTCAATAGCATCATTTCGGTGCGTGGAATTGGGATGCGGACGCGGACATGGACACGACGCGTTCGCGGAACACAGCTTAGCTAAAATATCTGAATGAACTGAAATATATAATTTGGCAATTACAGTAAGTTGACAACAACTGCGCAGCAGCACTGGTATGGCTGCCAAACGCGCTGAAGCGGCTGGCGGACGCGGACGCGAACAAAGCTCAGCTAAAATACCGGATTGATCCGAAATATATATTTTGGCGATTAAAATAAGTTGACGCTAACTGCGCGGCAGCACGGGTGTAGCTGTCAAACGCGGGGACGCGGAACACAGCTCAGTGAAGAGTATTCTCATAAATTTTATCTACGTATGTACAATAATTACCTATTGATCAAAATTGGTCAAACATATATAGGTAATATAAACAGTTGCTTAAAGCAGATTTGCGTCACAAGTTTAAACGTCGCATTCATATTCCATTTTGAAACTTCTACAAAATTTGACGTCTCTGCTCAATGATAATCATTTATTGAATGAATTAATTCAATTTTTAAAACTTCCAAATCCTTTAATTTGCAAACGATTCCGTTATATTTATTGTTTACAAAATAAATAAACTTCAAGCGGTTTTGCAGCTTATTCTACCCTCCACACCTCAGTGGCAGAGGGTATATATAGGTTTGTCATTCCGTTTGTAACGCATCGAAATGAATTTCTGAGACCCCAAAAAAATATATTTTCTTCATCCTTATAACAAGGGAAGTTGATTTACCGATGACCGTCTGTCCGTCTGTCTGTGGGAATCACGATCACGCCGTCAATATCTAAGGTAGGCCTTTCGTTTTTATACAAAATCGTTTATTAACATCCCACAGGAGCTGCTGTTTAAAATCGTCAAAATCGGTCGAAGGGTTGACGAGCTATGAATGAAATTTTGAAAAAACTCTTGAAAAAATAAAATTTTTCAGTGTGTTTGTTGTTTTTCTTAAGATATGTTGTACATATATATTGTAATTCTTCGTATTGTTGTTGTCATTACAGTTGTGTGTATATTAATAGTGCACGTGTCACATTGGTCTAAGCGAGTTTTACCACATATTTTTTTTATTATTAGAATTAAATATTAAAAATTAATAAAAAATAAAAAGTGGAAAATGAAAAATGAAAAATGAAAAATGGAAAATCGAAAATGGAAAATGCAAAATGGAAAATGAAAAACTAAAAATGAAAAATGGAAAATGAAAATGAAAAATGAAATATGAAAAATGAAAAATTAAAAATGGAAAATGAAAACTGAAAAATGGAAAATGAAATATGATAAATGGGAAATGGAAAATGAAAAATGGAAAGTGAAAAATTGAAAACGAAAAATTAAAAATGGAAAATGAGAAATGGAAAATGAAAAATTAAAAACGGAAAATGGAAAATGAAAAATTTTAAATTAAAAATGGCAAATGGAAAATGAAAAATTAAAAATTAATTATGAAAAATGAAAAATGGAAAATGAAAAATTAAAAATGGATAATAAGAAATGGAAAATGGAACACCAAAAATTAAAATTGAAAAATTGAAAATGGAAAATGAAAAATGGAAAATGGAAAATGAAAAATGAAAAATGAAAAATGAAAAATGAAAAATGAAAAATGAAAAATGAAAAATGAAAAATGAAAAATGAAAAATGAAAAATGAAAAATGAAAAATGAAAAATGAAAAATGAAAAATGGAAAATGAAAACTGAAAAATGGAAAATGAAATATGATAAATGGGAAATGGAAAATGAAAAATGGAAAATGGAAAATGAAAAATTAAAAATGGAAAATGAAAAATGAAAAATGAAAATATAAAAGTTAAAAATGAAAAATGAAAAATGAAAAATGAGAAATGGAAAATGAAAATTTAAAAACTAAAAATGGAAAATGAAAATTGAAAAATGAAAAATGGAAAACGAAAAATCGAAAATGGAAAATGAAACATGAAAAGTGGAAAATGGAAAATCAAAAATGGAAAATTAGAAAACAAAAATTAAAAACTAAAAATGAAAAACGAAAAATGAAAATTGAAAAGTGAAAAATAGAAAACGATAAATTAAAAATGAAAATTGAAAATGAGGTGAAGGGTATCAAAGATTCGGCCCAGCCGAATTTAACACTCTTACTTGTTTTTCAAGTATTTTTACTGTAGCGTGTTTTAAAAAAATTTTTAAGTTAAAAAATCAAAAAATTTTAAATTGAAATAAAAATGAATTTACTCCCCAAAAAACGTAAACATTGGGATTTTTTTTTTTTTCGTCATGAACAAATTCCCCAATCCCATACTAATTTTTGGGGAGAAAGATAGTTTTTTTTGAGGAATTTGTTAATTGGGCACTAAGTACTCAGCGTCTGGTACGCACAGTGAACCATTTTTCAAATCAAAGGCCTTTGGATCCCGGTCAAGACCGGGTAAAAACAGCTAGTTTCTTCATATTTTTTAAATGAGTTGTTAAGGACCCATGGTATTTTAATATATTTGTCACAATTAAAATCTCCATCACATGGACGTGATAACATTAAAATTTTCGTATGATTTTTTTATTAATTTTTGTTTATATAATAAATATTTTAAGATTATTTTTATGTTTTATGATAACAGTAACATGATATCAAATTGTTTCCAAAATTATAAAACTATGCTTTTTCATTCTTTTTTTGGTTTTTTTTTTTGTTTTTTTTTTGTTTTTTTTTTTTTGCGAAAGTAAAAATTAAAAAGTGAAAAGTACAAATATGAAATAATCGCTGCAAATTTAAAGAACTCACATGCTCTGAAGGCCGTTTCTAGCTCGAGGTGGTCAAATTTGGCTCAATGTGACTATTTCAGTGTTGTAGCATGGTGTCTACATATTAGACATTTTGAAAGCCCGTATGATTGACTACAATCGCACCAGACATACTGGTAGTATTCCAATGAGACCTGCAATTTAAAAGCTTCTTTTTGTGAGACATAGGAAATCAGGCTTACAGTAATCTAAAAAAAACTTAGATAATATGATGGAATATATGCGAAAATTCACTTCTTGTCAAGCATCACTTAACCTTCTCAAGTATTTCGAGTAGGATGCGGAATAGAAATACATCAAACAAATTATTTACTGAAATGCAAGAAGAACAAATGTGCATAGTGTTGTATGCAAATAAATTTTAATTTATATATGAAAAACTACAGCAAACTTAGCACCTTTTCCTCCTGAGACCACCCCTTACTAGAAAACTAAACAAACTAGGCAAAGGTCAAAACTAAAAAAAAAAAATGTGCTTAAGAAATGATTTTTATTTACCTAAGAATTGAGTCGAATTGCAAAACATCTTGTCTTTTTGCAAACAAATGCTCGCAATTAATAAAAGCAGAGCAGAAAAAATATTCAAATGTGAATAAATAAATTTCATATGCAAACATCTTGGTATGTAAAATAGGGAACCCTAATTATATGTGACAACGAAAAGGTCAGAGGCTGCTTCGACAACAAGATCAAGCGTAGTACAAAAATAAAAACGATCATCAATTGCAAACTGTCACACACATATAGCAGCAGCATCTGTGTCAACAAAATTTTAAATAGAACAATTTTGAGTAAGAATCAGGTATGAAACGCAACAAAGAAAACGAATATTCTACAATATCTTTAGCACGCGGTCAATTGTTAAAGTGATTGACCCCACGAAATAAGAAAATTAACCTTTTAGTTTTCTTTAATCTTAAAAGAAAACTAAACGTAATATATAAGGGATGCTAATGTTCGAATCTGCGTCGCCGTCAACTTGAATCTATAATCGATGTTTAGGTAGCGCCACATACAAACATTTACGAGTATGTCACATATTTCCAAACACATAAACTGGTCATTTTTGTTAAGTCAAAGTAAAAGGGACATTTTTGTAATTTTATGCCTTAAATCGAAAATTTATTGTTATTTTAAAAAGAAACAATTTCAATACTTAAATTTTATATTAAATTTGCGTAACAATTTACCTGATATTCAAACATTTTCAAATCAAACTTTTTTTTAGGGTGATTTTAATTTCATTTCTATATGCAAAAATTCTACTATTTTTGTAGTTAAATTTTGAAAATCCTAAAAGCAGTGGTCAGCGTGAGAATATTTTCTTTTGCCTAAAATTTGCTTCTATTTTCTTAATCAGAGATTTTCTTGGGGTGTTGTTGATGTTGTTTTTGTTATTGTTGGTCACTGCTTTTTCAGTTTTGCTATTGCCTGTGGTGTTTTGTACAACGAGCATTAATCCGATTTTAATGAAGCGTAACACTTTGTGGTCGCTAGACTGGTATGTTAGTTTAATTCCATATTTTTTTTAGCGTATTTTGTTTGTTGTTTTGTTCTTGATTGTCTACAAGGAAACATTTTCAATCAAGTTTCTTTTTTTTTTTCTTATTAAAAGAAAAATTTTAACAATTTTTTTTTGATTTATTTATAGTTTGATTTTAAAGAAAATGGTACCTTTCATTGTGTCTTTTTATACCCTCCACACCTCAGTGGTAGAGGGTATATATAGGTTTGTCATTCCGTTTGTAACGCATCAAAATAAATTCCTGAGACTCCAAAAAATATATTTTCTTGATCCTTATAACAAGGGAAGTTGATTTACCGATGACCGTCTGTCCGTCTGTCTGAGGAAATCACGATCACGCCGTCAATATCTAAGCTAGACCGTTCGTTTTTGTATAAAAACGTTTATTAACATCCCAAAAGGAGTTACTATTTAAAATCGGTCAAAGGGTTCACGAGCTATGAATGAAACTTTGAAGAACTCTTGAAAAAATAAAATTTTTCAGTGTGTTTGTTGTTTTTCTTAAGATATATTGTATATGTTGTAATTCTTCGTATTGTTGAAGTCATTGCAGTTGTGTATATATTAATACTGCACGTGTCACGTTGGCCTAAGCAAGTTTTACCACATATTTTTTTTATCATTAAAATTAAATGATTGAGTTTGAAATTGTTCAGGCTCAAGATCAAATGTTTTTACTTTAAATAAAGTAAATAAAGTAAAAGCATTAGCACATTTGTTTCAAAAAATTGATCTATGTATATTCTGCATGACAGGTTATACAGCTGTTTCGGGAAGAGTCACCAACCCTCATCAGTAACCAAAAGCAGTAGATAGTTTGTTTGGTAAAAAGTTAAATTCATATATATTTGCTGAAAACAACCAAATGAGAATTCAAGCAAAAGTTATACTATTTAAGCCTCTTCCAATATAACAAACTAAAAATAGAACAACTTTGAAACAAATATGATTGTATACGAGTACACATTGCATACTACAATATACATGTTTGTTTTTGTCTTGAAAAAAACAAGAAAAACAATTTGTTTTTGCTAAACTTACATTTAGCGTTAACGGCGTACCCTCCGTATTTTTAATTTTATTATTTTTTATAAAAATAAAAAATCTTATTTTCGATCTTTATCAATTTAATGATTGAGTTTGAAATTGTTCAGGCTCAAGATCAAATGTTTTTACTTTAAATAAAGTAAATAAAGTAAAAGCATTAGCACATTTGTTTCAAAAAATTGATCTATGTATATTCTGCATGACAGGTTATACAGCTGTTTCGGGAAGAGTCACCAACCCTCATCAGTAACCAAAAGCAGTAGATAGTTTGTTTGGTAAAAAGTTAAATTCATATATATTTGCTGAAAACAACCAAATGAGAATTCAAGCAAAAGTTATACTATTTAAGCCTCTTCCAATATAACAAACTAAAAATAGAACAACTTTGAAACAAATATGATTGTATACGAGTACACATTGCATACTACAATATACATGTTTGTTTTTGTCTTGAAAAAAACAAGAAAAACAATTTGTTTTTGCTAAACTTACATTTAGCGTTAACGGCGTACCCTCCGTATTTTTAATTTTATTATTTTTTATAAAAATAAAAAATCTTATTTTCGATCTTTATCAATTTAATGATTGAGTTTGAAATTGTTCAGGCTCAAGATCAAATGTTTTTACTTTAAATAAAGTAAATAAAGTAAAAGCATTAGCACATTTGTTTCAAAAAATTGATCTATGTATATTCTGCATGACAGGTTATACAGCTGTTTCGGGAAGAGTCACCAACCCTCATCAGTAACCAAAAGCAGTAGATAGTTTGTTTGGTAAAAAGTTAAATTCATATATATTTGCTGAAAACAACCAAATGAGAATTCAAGCAAAAGTTATACTATTTAAGCCTCTTCCAATATAACAAACTAAAAATAGAACAACTTTGAAACAAATATGATTGCTAATGCTTTTACTTTATTTACTTTATTTAAAGTAAAAACATTTGATCTTGAGCCTGAACAATTTCAAACTCAATCATTAAATTGATAAAGATCGAAAATAAGATTTTTTATTTTTATAAAAAATAATAAAATTAAAAATACGGAGGGTACGCCGTTAACGCTAAATGTAAGTTTAGCAAAAACAAATTGTTTTTCTTGTTTTTTTCAAGACAAAAACAAACATGTATATTGTAGTATGCAATGTGTACTCGTATACAATCATATTTGTTTCAAAGTTGTTCTATTTTTAGTTTGTTATATTGGAAGAGGCTTAAATAGTATAACTTTTGCTTGAATTCTCATTTGGTTGTTTTCAGCAAATATATATGAATTTAACTTTTTACCAAACAAACTATCTACTGCTTTTGGTTACTGATGAGGGTTGGTGACTCTTCCCGAAACAGCTGTATAACCTGTCATGCAGAATATACATAGATCAATTTTTTGAAACAAATGTGCTAATGCTTTTACTTTATTTACTTTATTTAAAGTAAAAACATTTGATCTTGAGCCTGAACAATTTCAAACTCAATCATTAAATTGATAAAGATCGAAAATAAGATTTTTTATTTTTATAAAAAATAATAAAATTAAAAATACGGAGGGTACGCCGTTAACGCTAAATGTAAGTTTAGCAAAAACAAATTGTTTTTCTTGTTTTTTTCAAGACAAAAACAAACATGTATATTGTAGTATGCAATGTGTACTCGTATACAATCATATTTGTTTCAAAGTTGTTCTATTTTTAGTTTGTTATATTGGAAGAGGCTTAAATAGTATAACTTTTGCTTGAATTCTCATTTGGTTGTTTTCAGCAAATATATATGAATTTAACTTTTTACCAAACAAACTATCTACTGCTTTTGGTTACTGATGAGGGTTGGTGACTCTTCCCGAAACAGCTGTATAACCTGTCATGCAGAATATACATAGATCAATTTTTTGAAACAAATGTGCTAATGCTTTTACTTTATTTACTTTATTTAAAGTAAAAACATTTGATCTTGAGCCTGAACAATTTCAAACTCAATCATTAAATTGATAAAGATCGAAAATAAGATTTTTTATTTTTATAAAAAATAATAAAATTAAAAATACGGAGGGTACGCCGTTAACGCTAAATGTAAGTTTAGCAAAAACAAATTGTTTTTCTTGTTTTTTTCAAGACAAAAACAAACATGTATATTGTAGTATGCAATGTGTACTCGTATACAATCATATTTGTTTCAAAGTTGTTCTATTTTTAGTTTGTTATATTGGAAGAGGCTTAAATAGTATAACTTTTGCTTGAATTCTCATTTGGTTGTTTTCAGCAAATATATATGAATTTAACTTTTTACCAAACAAACTATCTACTGCTTTTGGTTACTGATGAGGGTTGGTGACTCTTCCCGAAACAGCTGTATAACCTGTCATGCAGAATATACATAGATCAATTTTTTGAAACAAATGTGCTAATGCTTTTACTTTATTTACTTTATTTAAAGTAAAAACATTTGATCTTGAGCCTGAACAATTTCAAACTCAATCATTAAATTGATAAAGATCGAAAATAAGATTTTTTATTTTTATAAAAAATAATAAAATTAAAAATACGGAGGGTACGCCGTTAACGCTAAATGTAAGTTTAGCAAAAACAAATTGTTTTTCTTGTTTTTTTCAAGACAAAAACAAACATGTATATTGTAGTATGCAATGTGTACTCGTATACAATCATATTTGTTTCAAAGTTGTTCTATTTTTAGTTTGTTATATTGGAAGAGGCTTAAATAGTATAACTTTTGCTTGAATTCTCATTTGGTTGTTTTCAGCAAATATATATGAATTTAACTTTTTACCAAACAAACTATCTACTGCTTTTGGTTACTGATGAGGGTTGGTGACTCTTCCCGAAACAGCTGTATAACCTGTCATGCAGAATATACATAGATCAATTTTTTGAAACAAATGTGCTAATGCTTTTACTTTATTTACTTTATTTAAAGTAAAAACATTTGATCTTGAGCCTGAACAATTTCAAACTCAATCATTAAATTGATAAAGATCGAAAATAAGATTTTTTATTTTTATAAAAAATAATAAAATTAAAAATACGGAGGGTACGCCGTTAACGCTAAATGTAAGTTTAGCAAAAACAAATTGTTTTTCTTGTTTTTTTTCAAGACAAAAACAAACATGTATATTGTAGTATGCAATGTGTACTCGTATACAATCATATTTGTTTCAAAGTTGTTCTATTTTTAGTTTGTTATATTGGAAGAGGCTTAAATAGTATAACTTTTGCTTGAATTCTCATTTGGTTGTTTTCAGCAAATATATATGAATTTAACTTTTTACCAAACAAACTATCTACTGCTTTTGGTTACTGATGAGGGTTGGTGACTCTTCCCGAAACAGCTGTATAACCTGTCATGCAGAATATACATAGATCAATTTTTTGAAACAAATGTGCTAATGCTTTTACTTTATTTACTTTATTTAAAGTAAAAACATTTGATCTTGAGCCTGAACAATTTCAAACTCAATCATTAAATTGATAAAGATCGAAAATAAGATTTTTTATTTTTATAAAAAATAATAAAATTAAAATTAAATATTAAAAATTAAAAATTAATAAAAATAAAAAGTGGAAAAGGAACAAGTAAGACTTTACGATACCCTATACCATGCGCTTAGAGACCCTATCTCTCAGGCCCAACTAACTGGATATAGAAAATAAGCATGAACCAAATTTGAGTGGGATTTTTATTAATTTTTTCGGCAGCAGATATGAAAAAGTTCATATCGGATGCTATATCTATATGGTGACTAGGCCCAAAAATGGACCGATCCTGACCATGGTAAAGTCTCTTGTATTTTGCAGATATATAAACAAACAAAATTTGAGAAGACTCAGTGCAATGTTTTTGTTTTTTTGTTAGATTTAGGTGAAGTTCGGTAAGCAGCTCTATATGGGGCCTATGACTAAGAGTTGTCCAATAGGGATCATTTTTGGACTACTGATTTATGGATGTAATATATACATACAAACCCAATTTGACTAAGATATGTATGATAATTTGGATCTTATGGTCTTAGGTCTGAACATGGTCCGATTCTCACCAATTTCAATAGCGTTCATCCCATGGCTGATAAAAGCTTATATACCAAATTTCGTCAGAATATATTCATATTTGCGACCTGCAGTTTGATTACAGCGTTTACATGGACACACAGACGGACGGTCGGACGGACGGACATCGTTAAATCGAATCAGATAGTGATTCTCATTCGATCGGTATAATAAAAGATGGGTCTAGGTCAAATATTTTTGTTTGTTACAAACAGCAGCACAAAGTCATTATACCCAAACCACATAGTGGTATAGGGTATAAAAATGAAGAATGGAAAATGGAAAATGAAAAATGAACAAGTAAGAAAATTATAGTCGGTCTAGACCGACTATATGATACCCTATACCATGGTTTAGAGACCCTATCTTTCGGTCCAACTACTTCGATATAGAAAATAAGCATAAACCTAATTTGAGTGGGACTTTTATTAATTTTTTTGGCTGCAGATATGAAAAAGTTCATATCGGATGCTATATCTATAAAGGGACCAGGTCCAAAAATGGGCCGATCCTGATCATGTTTGGTAAAGTCTCTTGTATTTTGCAAAAATATGTACAAACAAAATTTGAGAAGAATCAGTGCAATATTTTTGTTTTTTAATAGATTTAAGTGAAAATCGGGAAGCAGCTCTATATGGGGTCAAAGGGATCATTTTTGGACTACTCATTAGTGGATGTAATGAACGCATACAAACCCAATTTGAGTAAGATCTATATGACAATTTGGGTCTTATGGCAATTTATGTCGATTTCATATGGGTAATTTGTATGGGGGCTAGGTCTGAACATGGACCGATTCTCACCAATTTCAATAGCGTTCATCCCATGGCCGATAGAAGCTTATATACCAAATTTCATCAAAATATATTCATATTTGCGACCTGCAGTTTGATTACAAACTTTACATGGACACACAGACGGACGGACGGACGGACGGACGGACGGACGGACGGACGGACGGACATTGTTAAATCAACTCAGAAAGTGATTCTGATTCGATCGGTATAATTAAAGATGGGTCTAGGTCAAATATTTTTGGTTGTTACAAACAGCAGCACAAAGTCATTACACCCAAACCACATAGTGGTATAGGGTATAAAAATGGAAAATGGGAAATGAAAAATGGAAAATCAAAAATTAAAAATGAAAAATGAGAAATGAAAAATGAAAAATGAAAAATGAAAAATTAAAAATGAAAATTGAAAATTGAAAAACTAAAAATGAAAAATGGAAAATGAAAAATGGAAATTGGAAAATGAAAAATGAAAACGAAAAATTGAAAATCGGAAATAAAAAATGAAAATTAAAAATTGAAAAATGGAAAATGGAAAATGGAAAATTAAAAATAAAAATGGAAAATTAAAAGTGGAAAATGAAAATGGAAAATGAAAAATTAAAAATGGAAAATGGAAAATGGAAAATGAAAATGAAAATGAAAAATGAAAAATTAAAAATGAAAAGTTAAAAATGGATAATGAGAAATGGAAAATGGAACATGAAAAATGAAAATTGAAAAATCGAAAATGAAAAATGGAAAATGGAAAATGAAAAATGCAAAATGGAAAATGAAAAATAAAAAATGGAAAATGGAGGAAGCAAAAATGGAAAATGGAATATGGAAAATGAAAAATTAAAAATGGGAAATGAAAAATTAAATTTGAAAAATGGAAAATGAAAAATGGAAAATGAAAAATGGAAAATGAAAAATGGAAAACGGAAAACAAAAATTGAATATTGAAAATGGAAAATGAAAAATGGAAAATGAGAAATGAAAAATAAAAAATGAAAAATGAAAAATGGAAAATGGAAAATTAAAAATGGAAAATGAAAAATTTTAAATTAAAATGGCAAATGGAAAATGAAAAATTAAAAATTAAAAATGAAAAATTAAAAATTAAAAATGAAAAATGAAAAGTGGAATATGGAAAATGAAAAATGGAGAATGAAAAATGAAAATAGAAAAATGAAAAATGAAAAATTAAAAATTTAAAAATGAAAAATGGAAAATGTAAAATGAAAAATGGAAAATTAAATATGGAAAATGAAAAATGAAAAATGAAAATTGAAAAATGAAAAATGGAAAATGAAATATGAAAAATCGAAAAAGGAAAATGAAAATTGGAAAATGGAAAATGGAAAATGAGAAATTAAAAATTAAAAACTAAAAATGAAAATTGAAAATGAAAATGAAAAATTAAAAATGGAAAATGAAAAATGAAAAATGAAAAATTAAAAATGAAAAGTTAAAAATGGATAATGAGAAATGGACAATGGAACATGAAAAATGAAAATTGAAAAATCGAAAATGAAAAATGGAAAATGGAAAATGAAAAATGCAAAATGGAAAATGAAAAATAAAAAATGGAAAATGGAGGAAGCAAAAATGGAAAATGGAATATGGAAAATGAAAAATTAAAAATGGGAAATGAAAAATTAAAATTGAAAAATGGAAAATAAAAAATGGAAAACGGAAAACGGAAAACAAAAATTGAATATTGAAAATGGAAAATTATAAATGGAAAATGGAAAATGAAAAATTAAAAATGGGAAATGAAAAATTAAAATTGAAAAATGGAAAATGAAAAATGGAAAACGGAAAACGGAAAACAAAAATTGAATATTGAAAATGGAAAATTATAAATGGAAAATGAAAAATGGAAAATGAGAAATGAAAAATAAAAAATGAAAAATGAAAAATGGAAATGGAAAATTAAAAATGGAAAATGAAAAATTTTAAATTAAAATGGCAAATGGAAAATGAAAAATTAAAAATTAAAAATTAAAAATTAAAAATTAAAAATTAAAAATTAAAAATTAAAAATTAAAAATTAAAAATTAAAAATGAAAAATGAAAAGTGGAATATGGAAAATGAAAAATGGAGAATGAAAAATGAAAATAGAAAAATGAAAAATGAAAAATTAAAAATTTAAAAATTAAAAATGGAAAATGGAAAATGTAAAATGAAAAATGGAAAATTAAATATGGAAAATGAAAAATGAAAATTGAAAAATGAAAAATGGAAAATGAAATATGAAAAATCGAAAATGGAAAATGAAAATTGGAAAATGGAAAATGGAAAATGAGAAACTAAAAATTAAAAACTAAAAATGAAAATTGAAAATGAAAAAGGTGGAGGGTATCAAAGATTCCGCCCAGCCGAATTTAACACTCTTACTTGTTTTTTTTTTTTTTGTTATACTCTATAGCACTATGTAGTGAGGGTATAATGAGTTTGTGCTGCTGTTTATAACTATAAATAATATTTGCCCTAATCCCACATTTTACCATACCGATCGAATCAGAACCACTTTTTAAGTCCGTGTAAACTTTGTAATCAGAGTACAGTTCGTAAATATGAATATAATTTGATGAAATTTGGTATATAAGCTTTGATCAACTATAGGAAAAACGTTGTTAAAAATGGTGAAAAGTGGAGCATGTTAAGACCTAGCTCTCATACCAATTACAGACTCACTAAAATGGTCGTAAGATTCAGATTATAATAAGGAGAAAGATCGACAAATCTTAACACACCTTTTTCCTCATGCAAATATTATTAAAAATTTTCAACAAAAACCAACTTCGTTCTCCAAAAATTCAGCCAAAGAAGCAAATGTTCCAATGTTTTAAGAAAGTAACAGGAGAACTTCAAAACTGATGG
The DNA here is from genome assembly GCA_963682025.1 of Cordilura impudica. Taxonomy (NCBI): domain Eukaryota; kingdom Metazoa; phylum Arthropoda; class Insecta; order Diptera; family Scathophagidae; genus Cordilura; species Cordilura impudica. Next base: position 275,410,027 of record OY821517.1, on the reverse strand, counting down.
ACAACCTGGTCCGTAAAGAAAGAAAAGTCCACATCAGAGATCAGTCATGAATCATTTTTTCGCTACTCATAATAACTAAAAAAAATGTTAAAGATAAGTGAGTAGAAGTACAACCACTCTTATATACTCATAGCGTTGATTTATTAGTATAAGTAGCAATACATATAAATTCGACGTCGATATCATACTCATTCATTCAGTTTGATATATAATTTTAGGAAAATATTTATAATACCGACAATTGATTAAACTCTTTCATCTCATCCATGTGCAAATGCATTTGTATTTATATACACATGTATATACCATAATAATGCAACAGAGCAAAGCCTCACAATAAGTATTTTAATGTTCGTATACAAATCCTCTATACACGTTAAGTGAAGGGGAATCTAAATCAACAACGTCATAAATATCGATAAATATGAGTATGTTGAGTACCTCAAACGGTGGAGTGGATATGACGTATGCCAATAAGTATGAGTGCGTATAAGTACAATCCTGATTCAGCTCTACTCAATTTTTCAATACTCATTGCAGATCTCATGATGTTTGTAATACCAAGAATACAGAAGGTGTATTGAAAAGAGCTCCCAACACATTTGTTAGAAAAGCAGCCCTGTTATGTCAGTGCTCGGACTATTTGAAATTATACAAAAACCAAGAAGTTCCAGACATGAACGCTGCAAAAAATTAAGACGCCAAAAACAGGGTACGACAATCGAAATTAAGTTTCATAAAAAGTACCCCTGCTGCATAACGGACAACGAAAAATCATCCGGGTGAACATTTTTATATTGCTATTGCTCGAGAAAATACCGAAGATAAGTTTAGGACCCAAAAGCAGACTAACTTTCCACAAAGTTCCTTGAATTTCAAGAAAGATGTATCTGGGACAAAAGAAGCAAAGCATTCATTTCCACGAGATTTATAAAAGCCAAAATTTATATTAAGGAATGTTTGCAAAAAGAAATCCATCCTCTTGTAAACCAACGCAATGTTTCCCTATACATTGGCCCTATTTGGCATCCTGTCACTATGGTAAGAAAGCTCTTGATTGGTGCATGAACAATAACTTGGTTTTTTTATCAAGAGTGGCAAATGCCTCAAACTATCCAGAGCTTAGGGCACTGGCGAAATATTGAGTACTTTTTAAAAGGGAGTTGAAGAGCACAAAATTAGGTGGCCAAAAATGTAGAAGATTATAGACGCAGATGGAAAACAACTACAAAACCCCTACTAGAAGGGTTTACGGAAAATGTCCGTAAGTTCATAAGTAGTGATTAGAACTATAAAATATATCTTCTTTGTTAGATCTAATATAATTTCAATTTAATAAAAAAAACTCTAGGTTCAATGGTTCCTACTTTTATATATGGGTGGCCATTAATTATGCCACAAAAAAATGTTCAAATAAATTTTTTTTAACAATGTATTTCATTTATTATTTTATTGTATAGAAAATTTAATTTTATTTTATATATGTATGTAACTAATTGTTTTTCAAGATTAAAGACCGTTAGTGATGCTCATCCACGCATGCGTGGACCATGCGACACCTGATCAGACCTGATCAACGCCTTGAAGGGTTGAAGTCGGGATTGTTTTCAATCCTGCCAAATTCCTTGGTTTCGTTTCGTATACCTCATGCTTGACATAACCCCATAAAAAAGTCTGGCGCAGCCATGCCAGGTGGGTTTTGGGTCCAGCGGAAAATGTAGTTTCTGGATACTAATTCATTTCCTGGCCTAGCGGAAACTATTCAGAAATCAATAGATGAAAAGGAAATAGCCGTTTGTGCCTTCCTAGATATAGAAGGAGCCTTTGGTAACACTTCACACGAAGTAATGGAAAGACTCAGTGACATCAAAATGGAGGCTCTCCACAGGGAGGAGTTCTTTCGTCCTTAATGTGAGGTCTGGTTGTGGACGAATTACCAATGAAACTGTCCGAAGCTGGAATAGAATGTCAAGACTACGCAGACGATATAGGCTAAATAGCAAGAGACAAATTCGAGGAAACCCTATGCGACATTGCGAAAAGAGGGTTGAGGACTATATGTGTAGGGCAACAGGATTGAACATCAATCCGACAAAGACCACAATTGTACCATTTACAAGGAAAAGGAAACTTCCAAGATGGATGGCAATTCAAATTCTGGGGGAAGTTATCGAACCAAAAGTGGAGGTGAAATACCTGGGGATAGTACTGGACAGTAAGTTAACATGGAAGGCACATGTCGACCACATCACTGAGAAATCCAAGCGAGCTACAATGATATGCAGAAGGGTAGCGGGTAAAACCTGGGGCTGTTAACCCAGCATCTTGCATTGGATCTACTCTATGATGGTCCGCTCAATTGTGACCTATGGGGCTATAGCGTGGGACAAAAGAACAGATCTGAAGTCAACTCAAATGGAGGGAAGTAAAATACAAAGATTAGCGTGGTATAATGCGTGCAATGAGGACGTGTCCAACAGCATTACTGGAAGCACTATTGGACCTAAGCCCACTACATAGAGTGGTGCAAAGGAAAGCCCTGGCAACGGCGATCAAAATCAAGGGGGACAAACCTATAACCAGGATTTATGAAGGACAATGAAACCCAATAAGTCAAGTTAATGATTTATCCCTCCTAGATTGCCCCATGGACAGGCTCGAGAAGAAATACGATTTCAGGAAGTACTTTGTTACAAAACTTAGCAATAAGAGAGTATGCAGTAATTTGAGCACAGCATATTCCCTAAGAGAAGATACAATCTAATGGTACACAGATGGGTCAAAAATCGAAAGTGGCTTAGGGGCGGGAGTCTTCGGGCCTAGAACCAAATATTTTGAGTCAGTGGGAATATACACACGTATCTTGCAAGCAGAAATTTATGCCATCGATAGATGTGCACAAATCAACTTGAATAGGAAGTACAAAAGACGGGACATAACCATACTATCAGATAGTCAAGCTGCTATTCGAGCACTAAGCTCCTATGAAGTAGACTCCAAGTTAGTATGGGACTGTCTATGGAAACTATATGAGCTAGGTAAACAAAACAAGGTTAGCATTTCTTGGGTCCCGGGACATATTGGGATTCAAGGTAATAAGCAAGCCGATGATCTTGCCAGAATGGGAGCTTCATAAAATTAATAGGGCCGGAACCGTTTTGTGGAATAGAAAAAGGAGTATGGGAAGGCGTAATCAGGGAACATGAGAATTACGTTAGATGGGAACTTTTCTCGAGCCACTCGAGCCTAAGGCAATCCCAACTCTTTTGGGTGCTATAACAATAAGAGATTTGGGTCGTGCATTGGATTGTCGAAGAACGGAGTTAGAATACTAACAGGATGTGAATCGTAGAAAACCCCATGTGCAGATTCTGTGATGAGGAAGCCGAATCACCAGAGCACATACTTGGGGAATGTGGAGCGTTAATGCATAAAATAAAAAAGCACCTAGGCTCTTTCCAAATGCTAGGTAGCGACTTAAAACTACCAGGGCCAACCAACATCCTCGAATTCCTGATGGCTTCAGGGTTGGATGAGATTTTATAGGGACAACCTATTAGCAGACGGCAGTACAATCAGTGGTCGCAGTACTTCAAATACCTCTTTATAGAATATAAAAATAATAAATTGCCATCAGACATCAACAAGCAATTTATCGAGCTGTTGTATTCTTCGGCCATTTCAATCAAGTTTTGGCAAAATTCTAGACGAGTAAGCAACTTCAGAGGGTTTAAATTGCTGTTAGTTTGTTTTTGTATGGAAGCAAGTTTAAGTCATCATGAACTATCCATTGTAATGACCGTCTGCTTGCTCCAATATGTGCCGATAAGTTTGCCTGAATTGACGATGCTACAACCGCTATTATGTCTTGAACCCGAACATAGGAATCTCGAAGGTACAGTCTTCGTGCGATGCTTCCAGATTCGGCAGACATGTTTACCAGCCTCATAACAGTTCATATAATTGGGCGAAGTCCGCCAAACTCCCGCCTAAATTCCTTTTGGACGGAAAGGAAGGACCACAAATCATATTATTGCTGCACTATCCAAATCCTCTTTTCGGTATGCCAAGCATTAATTTTATTAAATCTAAATAGTAACCTGGCAAATAACACAAAAATAAGCCGACTACTCACACAGAAAAAAGTTATTACATTTTGTTTTTGTAGCAGATTCGTACGACACCCTGTATGCTATGATTTTTTCGATCGCACTATATTGTTAATATATGGTGTCTGAGTGTCTATTACACCCATTAGTTAGTAATCAATAAATAGGCCCTGTAGGGTAATTGTTGGTCATGGTCTCCATATAAAGCTGGTTCCCGATCTTCACTTTAATCTATTTAAAAACAAAAATTTAACATGGATTTCTCTCAAATTAGGTTTGTATATGGTTTTGGGAACAGTTAGTGACTTTACTAAATATGGTCGGTCTATTTTTTTATGTAGTCTACATATTAAAATACCACCAGTTAGAAACCTTTCCATATCTGCACGCCATATATTAATAACAATACCACTAAAGTCTGACTTATGCTTATTCACTATATCCAGTTACTGCCTCAACATAGTCGCGTCCAAGACCCTCACTCGAAACGCGTGGTATAGGGAATTGTATAGTTGGCCCAGATCGGCTGTAATATTTTTCCATGTTATGGATTAGATTTTTATTCAATGGGTTAAGATTATCTCAACAAATTTTGAAATGAAAAACGACAAAATACAGTTTATGGATTATAATTTTGAAAATAGGTCCAACTATTATTAACACCTAATTAGATTACTTTAATTTAATATTATCCATTGGTTTTATTTAAATAAAAAATAAAAAAAAATGTTTAAATTCTTCAAGAGTGTCGTAAAAAATAAAGAAATTTACTTAAGAATGCATGTTTTTCATTCAGGAGCACTGCTTATTTTATCTTTACTTATCTACGCCATATTGTTTCCGGTAACATATACCTTCTAACTTTTAAGTCTTTACCATGTGTGTTTCAAGAGTTTCCATGGAAAGTAAGCAAAAAGGGGAGTTTCTTTCAAATGTGTATTCAATACATTCATGTATATTTATAAGCTTGTCTGACCTTTTGACATGCGCTTACTTAAATAATATATTTTGTTACACATATAAGAATGCCTGAATTACATTATGTACATACATACATATGTAACATATGTATATGAGTATGGAGTTGCAAGCAACATACACAATTATGTATGAGGGAAGGCTGAAAAGCCCGAACAAAAACGATAGAATGTATTAATACGCTTTTATTATTAGATCGATACACCGCGTCCACTGTTTCTGCAATTTTTTCATCCTAACCAAAAAATATAAAATTTCAAAAACCCTTGGAAAAATTTTTTTCAGTGTAGACACACAGCGGTCAAGCCAAATCTGTTTTCAACTAGCAATTAGCTTTGATTTGAAATGAGTGATTTGGAGAATGAATGGCGATTGGTAGCGTAATTCATAGATTTGTTTTAAAGGTTACGAAATGTCGCAGCAACTCTCCCATATTGTGATTGAACATCGTCGAAATTCTTCTTCGAAATCGTCCCACGATTCCGATTATGGACAAATATCCGTATATAAAATACCAAAAAATTTATTGAGATGCCTATCATCTGAAATATCTCAAACAAACTTCACTCAACTGTCATTCGGAACAAAATCATAAATTTTGTTAATCATTTTGTTAGTAGACCTTAATTGGACGTCCACAACGATGTTTGTCACTGGTGTATGTACGACCACGTATAAACTGATTCAACTTACAAGTAAGGCTTTTTGGGGGGCTCGCGCAGAATATGAAAATATAAGTGATCCGTATGTTCTTAGCAGCTCAATCTGATTTTTGGGAGTACAAAGTGAATAAAAAGCGGTCGTTTTTTTTTTGCAGATTTCTCACATTTGATTGAAAACACCCTCTATATAGATTGGACATCATTTGCAAGATCTATTCAATAGAATATAAGTATGTTGTGTCAAAATTTCAAGTAAATCGGAGCGAAACTAAAGAATATATCGTATATAAATCAGTTTAAAAAAAACGTTAATTCGATTTTCTCGCAAATAACATGTTTGAAGTCCGTGAACATCATAACTCAAAATATACTTGACCGATGCTTTTGAAATTTTACACACTATTTTTGCACATGAATCACCAGGTAACCACGAAGTTTTTTTTTGTTTTCCATTTTTTCCCCATTTTTTAACAACAAATTCATCGAAATTTTATACCAAAAATCGTGTTTTTCACTACAAAATGCTGCCAAAAACAAAAATAAATAAAAAAAAACTCTTCGTGATTACCTCGGGAAACATATCGACTTTTAAACACATTTCGGTTTTTTTATTTCAATGATCCTGTAACGAGTTATGATGTTCACCGCAAAACAACAATTCCTTCGGAGATTCCCTGTCACGGATTTATTTGTGAATCTCTCCGTAACTGCGTGACTTTGCTTGACTATTTTAAAATTAATCTGTGGTCACAGCAAGGCTATGGACCAAGTTTCAGATTGATTGGATGAGGGAAAAGGGGTTTAAATCACTCCGTGACTGTGCGTGACCATGTCAAAGTTAATATTTTTTTACAGCAAGTGTATGGACCAAGTTTCAGATGGATTGGATGAGGGAAATGACATTTAGATCACTCCGTGACTGTGCGTGACTATGCGGAACTATGCGTGACTATGCGTGACTATGTCAGATTTAATATTTTTTCGCAGCAAGTCTATCGACCAAGTTTCAGATTGATCGGATAAAGGGGAATGGGGTCCATCCAAGACAGACAGACAGAGAGTATGAGTTAAAAGAAAGAGTTTAAAAATAGTTTGCATATACTTTTTTTTAACAGGAACCTATTGGTTGGTCCCTCTAGTGTTTGTATTTTGAACTACTAGTTATTTTAAGTATGTCAATACTAATCTCAGTTGTGTTATCACAAGAAGATAGTATAATATATGCAGTATACGATGTAAGTAGATTTACGCTTGACCAACGTTCTCTAATTGCGCTACAGAACGCTTGAAAATCATCTTTTCTGCAGAAGCTCAAAAAGAAATGATGTGTTTTGAACCGTGTGAAACTTAACACAAAATATTTGTGGATTGTGCAAATTAATTGGTTCGTATAATTAATGGTTCGTATTTTCTTTTAAGGATCAAATACCAGGTTTCTATATTTGCATATTGATTTTAAATATTTTTTCGTATTACAGTTTTAATATGTGTAGTTTTTTTTGTTAAAAAAAAAACTGAATGACATAATATCAATACCTTTCAAATAATGTATAATTTTGAATAAATATAAAAACCATATACATATTTATAAAAATCTTATACATATATAAAAATGGAATTTTTTATGTTTGTACGTTTGTTTGTTTGTTTGTTTTTGGTTTTTAGGAAACTATTCCACTGGACCGATCGTCTTGAAATTTTTACAGTAGGTAACTGTCTATCTGAAAATAAAAGTAGGCTATATTTTTTTTGGAGTTTTCAAATGAGAGTGGCAACTCCCATATAAACTGGATTTTTAACTTCTAATTTTAATATATAATTTGAAGAGTCACGGAAAGTAAGAATTTCATATCATATATCTAGAGTACTGTAATAGAGAAAGCCTTGGAACTTTGTGTGAGTTCATAAGTTATTAATGTGAGTAGTCAGACAAAAAACTGGCGGGATCAAATCAGTGAGCATGGCACTCGCCATACAAAGTAAATATTTAATATCATATATTTGGGATACTATAATTGTGAAAGCCTTGGCAAATCCGAGAATCGCGAATAACAAAAATTGCCAAAAACAAAAATCTCGGATAACAAAAATCGCCAAATCAAAAATCGCAAATAACAAAAACCGCTAAAGAAAATAATCGCTAAAATCAAAAATCACCAAAATCAAAAATATAAACAAAAACAAAAATCCTCAAAATATAAATTACCAAAAAAAAAGCAAATACCGCTAAAGTAAAAAAACGCCAAATCCGAAAATTGCTAATAACAAAAATCGCCATAATCAAAAAACGACAATAATCAAAACACGCGAAAAACAAAAATCGCCAAAATCAAAAAGCACATAAAAACAATTATCGCCTAAGTCAAAAATCCCCAACATGAAAAATCGCCAAATTTAAAATCGCCAAAAAAAGTCCAGAAAATCAAAAAACCCCAAAAATAAATAAAATAGTTTTCTACAAAATGTATTCCCAGTTTGTATTTCGTTACGATGGGGTCACAACTAGTATATTATAAATGATTTGCGGAAAATTTTTCGAAAACAATTTCCCGAAAACAATTTCCCGAAATTACAATTTCCCGAACGCAATTCCCCGAAATGACAATTTCCCGAAATGACAATTTCCCGAAATTACAATTTCCCGAACACAATTTCCCGAAAATACAATTTCCCGAAATTACAATTTCTTCAAATAGCTTGTTGATGGCATTTCCGAAACAATACCATCAGAAATTCCGGCCGAAGCGCGAGCAATCAGTTCATGACCACTTGATGTAGTGGTCCGGGCAAGATCTTTCAGCTCATTAACGATTTTTTCTTTAGCAGTGAGCGTTATCCGTAGGGAGGTCTGAATAACGAAGTGTTGAAAGTCACAATGAAAAAATAAGCGTATGACACTCCAATGAATAGGTCCAGATGACGAGGGAGGGTGGAAGAGGAAGGGCGCGGTGCGGAGTGGGGGAATTGTTTTTTCGAGAAGTCGTATACTCGGGAAATTGTTTTTTTGAGAAATCGTATGCAGCAAGTTTTTTTTTATGGGGGAAATCAAGAATATATGGGAAGTTGTAAACTAAAAATAGGGAAATTGTTTTCGGGAAATTGTAATTTCGGGAAATTGTATTCGGGGAATTGTTTTTCGGGGAATTGTTTTTTCGGGCAATTGTTTTCGGGAAATTGTATTTGGGAAACTGTTTTCGGGATATTGTTTTCGGGAAATGTTCCGCAGAGGATTATAAATATATTTTTCCTTACAAAGAAAAACATAAAAAATAGTAGGGTACCATTTCACTGCATCTACTATGAAATTTTTTTTGTAAGCTGTTTTATTTTTCTTTAAATATGATTCATGATTTTTATATATGTATATAACAGCGACCAATTCTAGCTTAAAATAATTTTTGTTAAATGTAGTATAGGAATAGATTTTGACGTCAGTTTTCATATATAGTGCAATTAATACTGTAATTAATATGCAATTTTTTGATTTTGTTTTCAGTGGTGCATGATAGAGCAAAAGAAAACATATATATCGAAAATTCATAACTTTATTCTTAATCGGACCGGTTTCTGGCATTTCAGCCTTAATCAGCGATTTATTGAACATTGTGATAATTGATACGTTATAATTGAATATATTGTTTCTACATGAAATTTTTCTACTTAGGGGCGGCCGTGAGGTTTGAACCTGCGTCTAGCTCACATACACTCGTACTTGTACTTTTTGGTCAGCGCTTTAACACACTCACCTAAAGTCAGGCCTACAAGCAGTATGGTTAAGAATCAGTTTTCATACCGTACTGCTTTTACTTCGTATTAAACTGAGAAGATACAACTCTGTTCAAACAAACAATCGTTATTTTTAAATTTCTTGAATATTTATGCATTCTAATTTCCAGTTTCGTAAGAGTTGCTATATGAGATATATGGTTTGTACATTCCACATATTGTACTCCTTACATATATTAGAGAACATTGCTCTGACAAATTTTTTTTACTAATTGATTGGATTTTGACGTTATTTTTCAGACATATTGCAACTAATATTGGAATTGATACGCAATTTTTGAATTTGTTTTCAATGGTGCGTGGTAGAGCAGAAGAAAGCATATATTTCTAAAATTCTTAACTACTCTATTCTTAATCCCTTTTTTAATTTTTGTTTTTTAAACTTTTATCTTTTTTTGATATCGATTTAATGGTACAGAATCATGCACAAATATGCTTTTTGGTCATTAATAAACATATTTTTATTGCGGCTTTATTTAAAATATATTTTACCCATTACCTATTTATCATTTTTTCAATACTAAGTACATAAAATAAGCTGTATTTGATATTAATGTTTTTGATTTTATGAATACCGCAAATGACTATATAAAAAATTAAAAAACACAAAAAACGGGTAATTCTCTACTTCCTTATGTCCACCTAGGTACGATTAATAACAGATAAGGGTCCATTAGCTTTATGTCTTCTACGCTTCGACTATTATTTTCTTATTTCTTCTCATTACGTTCATTTGTCAATCTAATTCTTTATAACAATAAAAAAAGCAAAACTCTCTATAAACAAGTTAAAAAAATAAAAATTTACAAGTACTTTGCATGTCATGTCCATTAACACTTGTCCTTTTTTTGTTGCACTCGTAAATATATATATGTATATGTATCTTATTTATTTATTCTGTACCACGAAGCGTATATTTATATTTTATGACACTACTACTAAAACAATATGGAAAGAAGGTGGTGGTCGATCGGTCAGTAGATTTATGCTGCCATTGGCTGGTACTTGGTTTAACTTAAAATATGCTAATAGCAGTTACTTGTTAGAGTTTGTTAAGTATATTGTGTGTAAATGGCATACCGAATTACCGTAACTGTGGTCAACAGTGGGTAAAAGCAATATATAAATCAACAGAAAATTTAAGGTAGATTTATTATTTCTCCAACTAAATGACACTGCATATGATGAGTGTACTATAAATACTTATGTCGTTTTCTTTTCCGACGAAAAATTTTGCATTTTATTTGAATTTTTTTCAAAAAGTATATTTTTTATATATTCTAAATTAAGAGCAACCTTATTTTATACATAAATCGAAAGGTCTCAAAGTCGAGCGCTCGTAAATCGCAAAAAATTGTAGCATTTGACTTCTTTCAGGTCATAGTGTGAGAATATTTCCACATTGTTCCCCTTTTTTGAATATTTTCACCCCATGACATCAAAGTGGATAATAATCAAAAGTTTTTGCATTTTATGAACACAGCACTTTGAGACACTTCGATTGATGTACAAAATTCGGTTACTCTTAATTTAGAATATATAAAAAATTACAATTTTTGAAAAAAGTCCAAATAAAATGCGATATTTTTTGTCAGAAAAGAAAACGGCATTAGATGTTTATATGTGACTGGCCCTGTAAAAAATGTGTTATTTTTATATAAGAAACAATTTTTTATTTTAAGAAAATACAACAAATTTTGGAAAATTTTTCTTTATATCAAAACCTAATCTGATTTTGTTTTATATACTTTTTTCAGCGATATTCAATAGCTTCGATACCCCTAAAATAGCCATCAACCGCTGACTTCATTGTTGGCAAGTCATTTTTTCAAGTCTGGAAATAGAAAATAATCCGAGGAAGCATACTTTAGCGGATATGATAAATTAATTCAAAGTGTAATTCAGGGATTTTGGCCTTGTAATTTATCCTCAATTTTATCACTTTAACGCTAAAATAAGTTAAAATTATACTCGCCATAATAGAAGCCATTCCCTTGCCTGCCGATGGAACTGTATTCTCCTTCTTTGGAAATGATTCTCCTATTTCAGTCTACTGTTTTGACTGTTTCTTTGTCCCAGAAGTGTAGTGGTGGATACAAATCGATGCAAAAACTTGGCTTTATTGCGATGAAACATCGCCAAACACTTTATTGAAACATCTTCATGACGCTGTATCTGTTCTATTGTAAGTAAACCCGGCTCATATCTTGCGGACAGCTGTCTCATCGCCAAATGTAAGTCAATATGCGACGTATAGCACTTTTTGAAATGCAGAGCTCAGCCAACGATCATCAAATATCATTTTGTAGTACGTTCTTCGCCTTGATAGCTTATACACCCTCGTTTAAACTCTCCCATGTAATACATTATAGTCGTCAACAAAGGATCAGGCTCCCGCAAAGTAGAATCTACCTCGGCTTTAGTATTGGTTGGAGAGAAACTTTTCAAATGAAAGTAGCAAATTTTCCCATGTTTGCAAACTGAGATCCTTTATTTTTGATGGCTCCAGAAAAACACTAAATAACGCGGCCCCTTGAAACTTAAAAGTATGTTTTACAAGGATGTCACTTTTTAGAAGCATTTTCTAAATATTTATTAAATATGGTCATGCTGGGTCCATTTTCAAGCTACTAGCATCCCATATGAACTTTTAGATATCTGCGAAGTATGAAATCGTAACAATGCCACCCAAATTTGGTTTATGCTTATATTCAATATCAAATCAACTAAACTTATGGAATCGTAGGGTATCGTATAGTCACTCTAGACCAACTTTAAATAAATGTAAGATTTTCGAAAATAAATATTTTTTTAATTTTTTTGTTGTCCTTGCGCTTTTATATTTCATATTGTAAAAGCGCAAGGATGCATTTTTGTTAGTTTTAATTATTGTTATTCAAATTATATTCCTGAAGATGCCGTCCCACGTCTGGCGGTCAAGAGAGTATAATTCGACTTAGAGAGCACCTACAAATGCGAAATTTTAAATGCAACAAGAAAATGAAATGAGACATTATATAGTAAAAATGTGGGAAGTATTTAAAGGGGCCCTGACACTTATTGCAACTTTTTCAAAATAAAATATAAGTAAACGATTTGTGTCATCACTCGTTTTTCTTGACATAAATTTATATAATATTATCTATATATATAAAATTCATTTTCTGTTTGTTTGTTTGTTTGTTTGTTTGTTTGTTTGACCGCTATACAAATTTTTATTTTTCAACGGATTTTCCTGAAATTTTGTACACACAATCTCTATACCCCAGGAAAGGTCGCCATATACTTTTTACCGGCCACGCCTACTTTTACGCCCACTTTTTATGTAAAATTCATTTTCTGTTTTATTCATATTTGTTCACTATACAAATTTTTATTTGTTAACAGATTTCTCTGAAATTCGGTACACACGATCCCTGTACTCCAGAAAAGGTCGCCATATACTTTCTATTGACCACGCCTACTTTTACGACCACTTTTTATATACAATTCATTTTCTGCTTTTTGGTATATTTGTTCGGTATACAAATTTTTATTTTTCAACGCATTTCTCTGAAATTTGGTACACACGATCTTTGTACCTCAGGCCAGGTCACCGGGCGACTCTTGCGGCCACACCTACTTTTACGCCCACTTTTTGTATACAATTCGTTTTCTGTTTTTTGGTATATTTGTTCGGTATACAAATTTTTATTTTTCAACGGAATTCTCTGAACTTTGGTACACACGACCTCTGTACTCCACCTAAGGTCGCCATATGCTTCCTACCGGCCACGCCTACTTTAGCGCCCACTTTTTGTATACAATTCAATTTGTATTTTGGTATATTTTTTCGCTATACAAATTTTTATTTTTCAACGGAATTCTCTGAAATTTGGTACACACGACCTCTCTCCTCGAGGGAAAGTCGACATATTCTTTGTACCGGTCTCGCCTACTATTACGCCCACTTTTTGTATACAATTCATATTCTGTTTTTTGGTACATTTGTTCGCTACACAATTTTTTTAACGGATTTCTCTGAAATTTCCTACACACGATCTCTGTACTCCAGAGAGGTCGCCATATGATTCTTGCCGGTAACGCCTACTTCTACGCCCGCTTTTTACACAAAATTAATTTTCTGTTTTTTGTATATTTGTTCACTATAGAAATTTTTATTTTTCAAGGGATGTCTAGAATTTGGTCACACGATCTCTATACTACAGGGAAGGTCACCATATGCTTCTTACAGGCCACGCCTACTTTGCACCAACTTCTATGTATATAAAACTTATTTTTTCCTTTTATTTGTTTCTTTATTTGATTGCTATAAAAACTTTTATTTTTCAATGGCTTTCTTCGAAATTTAGTACATATTCCAGGGAAGGTCGCTTTATGATTTTTACCGACCACGCCTACTTTTACGCCCAATTTTCTTATAAAATTCATATTTTGTTGTGTGGTATATTTCTTCCCTATACAAATTTGTACTTTTCAATGGATTTCTCTAAATTTGGGTTACACGGAAATAACTACACGGTGAACAAATTCCCCAAAAAAGGTACCCAAAAGAAATGAACAAATTCCCCATTTATTTTTAATCGAAATAAAAAATGAACTTACTCCCCAAATTCATTCTTAAATTTTTACATATTTTTATTTAATGAATTTTGTTAAATATTTATTTAAGTAAACATTTGCATACTGCTCTCAATATATGTCCAACAATAAACGCATTTAAAATGAGTATTCTTTTCAAAATAAGTTGGCAACAGCTGCGCGGCAGCACAGGTGTGGTTGCCAAACGCGCGGAAGCGGCGCGCGGCGTGCGACCGCGGACTCGGACGCGACGGGTGCGGACGCGACGAGCTCTCGGAACACAGCTCAGCTAAAATATCGCAATGCTCTAAAAAATATGTTTTAGGAATTAAAATAAGTTAACGAGAACTAAGCGGAGGCACGGGTAGTAGCTGCGAGGAAACGGCGCGAGGCGCGCGGACGCGACGCGCTCGCGGAACACAACTCAGCTAAAATATCGCAATGATCTGAAAAATATATTTTGGCGATTAAAATAAGTTGACAGCAACTGCGCGGCAGCACGGGAGTGGCTGCCAAACGCGCGGCGCGCGACCGCTGACTCGGACGCGACGGATGCGCACGCGACGCGCTCTCGGAACACAGCTCAGCTAAAATATCGCAATGCTCTAAAAAATATGTTTTAGGAAATAAAATAAGTTAACGAGAACTAAGCGGCAGCATGGGTAGTAGCTGCGAGGAAGCGGCGCGAGGCGCGCGGACGCGGACACGACGGATGCGGACGCGACGTGCTCGCGGAACACAGCTTACCAAAAATATCGCAATGATCTGAAAAATATATTTTGGCGATTAAAATAAGTTGAAAACAACTGCGCGGCAGCACGGGTCTGGCTGCCAAATGCGCGGAAGCGGACGCGACTCGCTCGCGGAACACAGCTTAGTGAAATGTCGTATGATAAATTTTATCTACGTATGTGAAATAATTACCTGTTGAACAAAATAGGCCACACATATACTATAAGCAGTTGCTTAAAGAAACCTTGCGACACAATATTAAACGTCGCATTAGACTTTCATTTCTGAAACTTGAATTTGACGTCTCTGCTCAATGACGATCACTTATTGAATGAATTAATTCAATTTTTAAAAGTTTTGATTCCTTTAATTTGCGGCCCATTCCGTTATATTTGATGTTTATAAATAAACTGGAAAAAAAATTAAAGCGGTTTCGCACCTCATTTTTGAAGCATTTTTGCTGCAGCATCTTATAAAAAACTTCTAAATTAAAAAACCAAAAACTTTTTAATTGAAATAAAAAATGAATTTACTGCCCATACAAATTTTTGGAGAAAGTTAATTTTATTGGGGAATTTTTTAATTGGGGACTAAGTACTCAGCGCCTGGTAAGCATAGTGAACCATTTTTCAAGTCAAAGGCCTTTTCATCCCGGGCAAGACCGGGTAAAAACAGCTAGTAATTTATAATACAGAAACTCAAGTAGTTTATATTTTTTATTAAATTTCACTGCATTCATCACTTAAATGGTCCCCGTCTAAGTTGTTTTCAATTTCTTAGAAGACAGGTTCAGAAAGTATTAATATTATATGGAGGCTGGACGGCATGTAGTACCAGGGTCCAACGTATAGTTTCGCAGTATCTGATAAGTATGTGAAGAGTGTATGTGAATTATCACAATGTTCAATAAATCGCTGATGAAGCCTGAAATGCCAGAAACCGGTCCGATTAAGAATACAGTGCAGTTATGAATTTTTGAAAATATATGCTCTCTTCTTATTTACCACGCACCATTTAAACAAAATTAAAAATTGCATATTAATTACAGTAGTAATTGCAATATGTCTGAAAAATGACGATAAAATCTAACAAACGAAAAGCTGCAACATTTACGATGTATCCGCATAACATTGTTCTTAAAATAATTTATAGTCTCTTTATGAAGGCTTCACTTCCTCCAATTGCACTAGACGCTAAGAATGTTTGACTAAAAAAACGTCTAGCCATATTTGCGTCATTGTTGAACCCATTCCAGGTTTTGGGGCATCCACTAGTAAATGCATTTGGGATTTAATATTTTCTTTTACAGCCTTTTTTTTCCACTTTAACTTTATCCTCAGCATTACGAGGCTTCCATCCTTGTATAACAAGCTTATATGAAATATGTAAAACACATTCAAAACAACGTATCCAGGCATGTAAAATAGAAATCCCAAAATTATAAAAATTTTTATTGTATGAGAGTTTTGCAATATCCTCTAAGTCATTTATTATACTCGGTGTCGCTGCACATATTTCACATGTTTGGGATGACGAGTCTGAAATAGTGTTGATAACATTTCCATCTATTATAGATTCCATCTATTATAGTTATGATACACCATATTATCTTCACTTCCAATTTTAATTTTTGTTAGTAGGATTGCAGAAATCTGGTTTTTAACAATTGAAATTTATTGCTTTATTAAAGCTTTGCTTTCTTTTTCAAAAATAATTTTAATAGGCTTACAAAATCGTGTTGATGAAGTGCGTGGATTTTACCATAAGAGAGCGTTATTAGATTTAAGCTATAAAGCCACCAGACATACTGCAAAAGGATGTTGGTCGTAGTTATCAGAATTAGTATCAGTAAACATTTGCTTATAGTTCGAATGGCCACTACATCAAGTGGTTTAGTTTGTTCCAGTAAGTCAATTTGAAATTCTCCTAACCTTTCAACTGTGTTATCGACTAAACATTGCAAAGAAACCTGTGATGAAACATCAGAAAAGGTCATATTACTGGGATATATGTTTGCGTTTCGGTTGTTGGCGCCTGTTTGTATTAACTTATATGTGTGTCTCTGTCTATAAATAAAGCCAAGGCATCTTCAGGAGTATATGGAATAGGCATATTAGGTGGGCATAAAACCGCTTTTTAATTTTTGTCGCTCTCGTTGGAGAGGCTTTAAAATTTTCACAGCATCTCTTTGTTGCTAAAACCAATTCATCACACAAATTAGCTTTTACTAGCGAAGGCACATTTAAAAGTTGGGTCCTCTTACTTTTTTCAGCAAAATCTTTTTTTGGTTTATGAGTAACAGAGCCAGAGGGATCAGCAATTTCCGAATCCGTTTCAGCGATCTCAGAAACTAATTTTCGTAATTAGCTTGACGAAAAAGTCCTATTCGCATTTTTTCATTTCTTGCCAAGGTCATGAAAAAATTTGCGTACATTTTGCTTTGCTTTTTTGTATTTTTCATTGTTGACTTCTTCTGTGAATCCAATTTTACTCATTACATATTCAGTAACGGTACCCAATTTATTTTTGTTGACTTGGGCGTTTAGCCAGATATTGAACAATTCTTGTCTTAAAATTGACATTTCGACTGAAAATAAAAAAGCGGCAAAAATCGGCTGCCATATTTTTTATTATTTTGAGGCCTAATAGTTATTCATTCTAAAGCATACGAAATATCTGTAGAAGTCAGCGGTAGTAGTAGCTAAATTATTTAACAAATTTCGAGTTTGCTTGAAAAATAATTTTGCTATAGACAATCCTTTAAATCTATGTTTTTTAGCGAACAAATACACAGATATGCTTCAGGTTTAAAGAGTTATTAATACATACGTGGGGGTTGAAATATAATAAATAATCTTATTAATAAACTTTCTACGGTCCTAAATAAAATACCCCAAACAATCAACACGTCTATACGTCGATACACGTCCTACTACGATGTTGTTTTGCAAAAAACCAAGAAAATTTATTAGCGTTAAGCAAGGTAGGAATATAGCAAGCAGAAATACCTCAAATACCTCAAAATGAAGAATTTTTGATAAGAAATTCGGGAATAGCACCGGAAGATCTCGAAAGGAATGATGAAAATAATAATTTCATAATTAATGACCAAAACCAAATATTGAATACCGTCGGTAGCTATCTCGAATCAATTCATTCTGTTAAAGAAATTAATCCGGAAAACAGCTTGCATGTTGAGGTTACTAGTTGTTTCAACAGATTTTTGCAAACCAAAAGTGAATATGAAAATAATCACTCCACTTTTTCAATATTTTCAGAAAATAAAAAGGCAAATGAGATAAATGATTCCATGACTGAAAATTATTTCATAACAAAAGATTCATTGTTATACATATTCAAAAGCTTGAGAAAAAAACTTTCTTCAGGCATAGATAATATCCCCAATATTATATTAAAAAATATTCCGGATGAATTGATTCTAGATTATTGTACTATCTTCAATAACATGCTTAACAACTCATACTTTCCTAATGCATGGAAAATAGCAAAATTTGTTATCCTACCCAAAAAAGATAAAGACATAAGTAACCCAAAAAACCTTCGAGCTATTAGTTTACTTCCAAACATTAGTAAAGTGTTTGAAGTTTGCATAAACAATAACTTAGTAAATTTTTGTGAAAGAAATCGACTAATTAATGATAAGCAATTCGGATTTAAATACAAGCATTCTACAATTCATGCCACGCATTTACTTGTTTCAAATATTCATTGGAATCTGAATAAATCCTTATGTACAGGTGCCTGCTTAATAGATTTCGAAAAAGCTTTCGATAGCATATGGATACCTGGCTTAATATATAAACTATTTTCATATAAAATCCCAATATATTTCATAATACTTATACACAACATGCTAAACAACAAATCGTTTAGAGTATGCAATAGAAGTAATATAAGTACAAATAAATTTAAAATTTTCAATGGACTCCAGCAAGGGACAGTTAATTCTCCTATTTTATTTAATTTATTTATATATGACCTTTTGACAAAAGTCGACAACATAATTGCATTTGCGGATGATATAATTATTTATCACGCGGATAACAAAATAGAGAAAATTAATGACAAATTGCAAACATACTTTAATATTGTTGAAAAATATGCTATAGATTGGAAAATGAATATTAACTTCAACAAATGCGAAACCATTCTATTTCGCCCTCCAGTTGGACGGTGTAACAATAACATTAAAACAAAATGGAGAGATTTTGGCATAAAATCGAATTCCAATATACAGATTCCCAATAAACAAGTCGTTAAATATCTTGGAATAAACCTCGATAAGTTCTTATATTTTAACAATCACATAAATCTGCAGATACCGAAAGCAAGAAACGCATTTTTCATTTACAAAAAACTATTTTACTCCCCTTACATCAAACCAAGGGTTAAAGTTCTATTGTACCAATCATTGGTTAGACCTATTTTAACGTATGGTTGCCAAATTTGGTTCAACATTTCTCCATCATTTATGGAAAAAATAAGAGTTTTTGAAAGAAAATGTCTGAGAGCATGTACTTCTCTTTATAGATCTCCAGATAGCAACTATATAAAATTTGTATCAAACAAAAAATTATACAATGCAGCAAAAATAGGGAGAATTGATAATTTTATTATACATCTCATTCGAAACTATATTGCAAAAAGCTGTAATTGCTATGACAACAATTTAATTATGGCCCCTTTTTATGTCAACGAGGAATATATAACTAAAACCTTGCAAAGTGGCTTTGTTCCTCCCGAAGCCTTTTTATACCTATCTTCTATCATATATATAGAAGAGCCAACGATAAAGCTATACATTGCAACCAACTCACAACTGAAAATAGTAGATTTGATAAAAACATTTACTCAGGAGATAATAACATATTTCCTAATATACATAAAAAAAAATATTGGTGGCTCACCTAAAAACCCCCCTTTTAAATTTTACTCTTGACTAAACTTTTTATTATACAAATATCAAAGTAATATTTTTTCCCATTTTTTTCATTACAAAAATTATATTGTCTGTACATACTTATGTGTCATTTATAATTATATTACATATCTCTAAAAAAAAATTAATGAAAATCTATATATTAAATATACTTGAGAGCCCGAATATGGGACAGTGTATTATATTAAGATACTCTTACTATTTGTTTATTTATAGTTTAAGAATATGAATTTTGTCTAAATAAACGCTTAACAAAAAAAAAAAAAAAAAAAAAATATAGCAAGCAGAACTTCGATATAAATTTTATTTTATTAATACCACATTTTTGACCAATTTCGCACCAGAACAATTTCGAACATTTGGTCCACTGTGCGTCCAGTGGATAGCGATACATTGAAGAAATAAAAAACAACAAAAAAATTTATTAATTTTAAAAATTAAGAAAAGAAAAGGGTCGAAGAAAACAATAATATTTATTTTAAATATTAAATTTTATCCGCAGTTCGTAATTCAATATATATTTCATCGGAAGTTCACTCTGCTTCCGGTGAATGAAATAAAAATTTTAGCTTTTGTGTCCCATTTGCCTATCCACGGATCTTTATACTAGCCGATTGAAAACTTTTATGCAGATTTTTGTTTATGAACGACCAATTTGATGGCTCCTGAGATAACCATGCCCAGTAAGCATTCCATTTTACAAAGAGATTATTTTCTGGATAGTTAAATTAATCTTTAGACCTGCTGTTGTCTAACTAAATTATCACTTTAAGATCCGAATAAGCCAAATACTTGTTAGACAATCAGCACGTTCCTTACCAGCATGCCCCTCATAGTCATATAGAATAGTGAGAAGGTCAAATTTGCTTATAAAAGTTTCTCCCACTTAGACAGTTGAGAATCATCAGTACACATTTTTTTTTTGGCGATTTTTTTCCATTTATCACATAATATGTTATAAAACTTTTAAACTTAATGGCACACTGTCCATTCACCACATTAGTTAAAACTCTTTAACATTTTCCCTGTATATCTAACTAGCAAAAACACTCTTTGTTAAACAAAAAACAGTAAAAAATGACAAGGACACAAATGAAATTCATTATGTATTTCCACCACCAAACCATAAAGCCACCTAACAAACAACCCACATAAGACAATGTTGTAGGAAACACTGCAGCAACGTCAAACACCGACACTCTAAAAAACTTGAAAAAAATCTAAAAAAAAGAATACTTAAACAAAAAAAAGGTTTTTTTTTTCTTTTTTGTCAAACACCATTAAAAAAAGAAATGTACGAGTGAGTACATAGCAAACGAGGTTCGTAACATGGGGTTGTCAGTATTTAACCCAAAAGGGTGTAGGTGCTGCACGGATGCGCGAACTTACAATGAATCGAGTTAGAAAGAGGCAAAGCCAACTAACAATATACAGCATATAAAATCGAAACCTACGTACACATACTTGCACAATAGAAATCATAAAGTGAGCAGAGTATAAAATATGGCAAACTCTGAACACATGACTAACAAGAGTTAACGAGAACCTACAGAATTCGGTTCAAATGTAATAAGAAAAAATATTATTGAAAAAATTAAAAAAAAAAATCCAACCAAGCCAAACTACAAGTGTTTAGTTCCCTCCTTGGCCTCTTTTATTGTTTTATTTTTTCTATTATTTAGGACAGAGATGATAAAGTAGTACAATAGTACCACCACGGTGCTAAAGTATACTTAGTACTTTACGGGCTGTTGCTTGGAAGTGATGCAAGAAGTGACTTTATGAGTCAATGTTAGATTTTTTTTTAGACATTTAGATATTTTTTATAACTTTTACTTTGACCTCTTTAATCTATTTTTTATATCAAACCACACATATAGCTCAGATTTTTTTTAGAAATAAGTTCAAGTATCAGTAATAGTCTTAGCCTTTCGCCTCTTTGTTTTTTTTTTGCAAATAATAAAAGCATTATCCAGGTCATTAACATTGCACATATTTAGGGACGAAAAAGTATTTAAAACCCAAAAAATAACTCTTTATTTAAAAGACCTTTAAATAACTACAAGATAACAAATAACACCTTAAAAAATCAACCCCTTGATCTAGAGACAGCATCCTTTTTTGTGTACGTAATTACTTGTATTACTAAATATACGATAAACATCCCTTTTTACTCATAACTTGATTTAAATCTGGTTAAAGATCAAAAAAATTAAATTGATATTATGATAAAAATAAAGGATAAACTTATTTATTTTTAAACAGAAAATTGGTTTTCTTATAAAGAATGGGGTTGAAGTTTGAGAATTAAAATAAATTTGTATAAATTGATTTATTTGCTGCTTACAATTAAGCAATTTAAACATTTTAAGTAATTAAGAAACAAAATGTCATTGTCTAGAAAAAAGTTACTTATGTATATAATATTAACACTAGGGTTGTGGAATGTCACTAAAACTTAGATATTTGAAAGTTATAATTGTAAATAAATATGAGCTTAACTAAGTTATGTTTAACGAACATGACAGAAATTCACGCAAAGCCATTTTAGAATATTGAATTTTTCTAAAGTGTGTAGAAATATCGAAACTACAAGCAAAATTCGATTTTATAATCAGCCTTATTCTTACAAAAAACTATTTGCTAAACAAATTTCTCTATAGCGTAATATTAAAAAAAAAAAAAAAATAACCTTACTAAAGTCCAGCAAACATCCGATTAATTTAGAAACAAAAATATTATAAAATCTCTGATATTTATTACCCAAGAATTTGATTTATAAATGGCCAAATTTATAATTACTTAGCTAATTGAAACCTTAAGAATATTAAAAATATTTTCAGAAGATTTATTCTAGAAATCTACTAGCCCTCGAAATCGAGTGCAAATTCTGGGAAATTTTATTTTTTCATTCATAAATAATATAGTTTTTTTCAGCTTAAATATGTGTTTTATATATGTGTTAGTAGCAATTTTAAAAAAGTTAAAAAAAAAAAATTACCAGAATGTGCACATCTGTAAATATGGTGAAAATCTGCAAAGAAATGCCTTTCAAATGGTATATTTTTATCATAATCGGTTGGTAATTGAAGGTGTAGAAAATGTCACAAAAAATCATCTTGCCTATTAATATTATAGATGTAATGTCTGCTGGTAATACCATCTTGGTATACAAGAGCACAAGAAAAAAGCTGGACAAAGAGAAATGGTGCACACTGCAACACTTCACTTATCTGGAACAATTAATGCTGGAACCCAGCAAAATTATGCTTTAGTTTTCTCTAACACAATATTAATTTAGTTATACTTATAAAAATAATTTTAATTTGAATAATTTATTCCAAATCTTTACTTCATTTTCAGGATATATTGTCATTATGGATTAAAATATACTAGCAGATTCCAGCCCTCGAAATTCGAGTGAAAATTCTAGGCAATTTTATTTTTTCATTAAATAAAGACCCTAAAGGTATGCTAATCAATTATAGCCAATTCACAGGTCAACAAAAACAAAAAACAAACTCATTTTTATTACAAACACATTAATAAATTTAATAAACCCACATCAACTTTAAATGCAATTTACTCAAAATAAAGGAAAAAATTTAAAAATCTGTAAATCTGCAAATCGGCTAAAAATACCTATTAATATTATAGATTAGGCTTAGTTTTTGAAAATTTTCTAAATATTTTTTTTTATCATTTCCTTCACTTTGTAGATAATTTTAAAGCGTATTTTTTCCACATCATTCTGAAGTCACTTGATAACCTATAGAGCTCAAATATGTAAAATTTATAGCACAGATCGCGGAATATTTGAAGGAATATAACAATTGCTTTAAAGTTCGACTTTCAAATTGAATCATAAGATAAGACACTTACCTTTTTGTCAAAGCATAACCAGAAAAAGGAAAAGTGGAGTCATACTAAAACTAATTTCCCGCACTCCATAAAACAAAACCTTCGAACTATGATAACCCTGTGCTGAATTGTTGGGAACTGAAGCAATTTTTTACCACAATCTGATCACTTATAGGCATATTAGTGCTTATTTTCCTATGAAGGCATAACTTTGCATAATTTCTAAATCTATTTTCTTTAAAAAGCATTCTGAAGCCAAATAATGACCTATAAATCTAAAATATGTTAAACTTATTTTACACACACGGATCGAGATGCGTGATTTTGGCCTTCAGAGTGGGAGGTGTTAGCAAAAATTACAAAAAAATTTGCTTAGTGTGACAACAACTAAAATGGACTTGAAGTGCGACTATTTTTATACCCTATACCACTATGTGGTTTGGGTATAATCACTTTATGCTGCTGTTTGTAACTACCAAAAATATTTGACTTAGACCCATCTTTTATTATACCGATCGAATCAGAATCACTATCTAATTCGATTTAACGATGTCCGTCCGTCCGTCCGTCCGTCTGTGTGTCCATGTAAAGCTTGTAATCAAACTGCAGGTCGCAAATATGAATGTATTTTGATGAAATTATTGTACTATTATTGTACTATTTATAACAAATGTAAACAAAATTTTAGAAAAAGTAAACAATTTTATAAACTTAAAACTAAATTATTACAAAAAACACATTCAATTTAAAACATTTTTTAGAGGTGTCTCTATATTTTAAGCTATATCTTGGCAAAGTGCTGTCCGATTATCTGTATTTGAATTACCAACCAGCTCCAATTAATGACAAACAATATTAGTTTTACCCAGGTCAATGGTTTGTTTTGTGAATGAGCGTGATTTTAATATACAGGCCGACAACCGGACGGATGGACAGACGGTCAGGCGGACATCGCTTTAAGAACACGAGTCCTTATAAGGACTTTATGGGGTCGCAAATTAATTTCTCGATGCATTGCAAATGGAATGACAAATTGATACGTAACCTCTGCACAGTGGTGTGAAAGGTACAAATGACAAAAGCTAATTATTATTTTATTTCTTGCACAAAGCCTGCATTTATACTTTCCGAAGTTATTAGCAATTGTACGAAAATACCAAGTTTCTAGTTTTGAGATTTTATAGTGAATATCGCAGTATTTTTGCAAACTACTGTTCGCATACTTAAGTATATTTTGATTAAATTTGGTAGCCAGTATGGTGAAAAACGGCGTATTTTTATCAAGGATTTAACAATTTTAAGTTTTATGACGAATTCCTTAAGTCATAGTTATTGCAAGGCAATTTTTATGCCATTTCTTAATTCACAACTATTATTTTATAAGTAATATTATTTTTCTGAAATGGTAATAGTTGTGGATAAGAAATGAAAATATTTTCTTCTGATAACTATTATTTTTTTTACGAATATTTAAGAATCATTTTTGAATAGTTACGTATAAGTAATAAATTAAAAGTAATAGTAATTTTATTATTTTTTATAATAATAAAAAATCTTATTTTCGATCCTTATCAATTTAATGATTGAGTTCTAAATTGTTCAGGCCCAAGATCAAATGTTTTTACTTTAAATAAGCAAAAGCATTAGCACATTTGTTTCAAAAATTGATCAGAATATACATTCTGCATGACAGGTTATACAGCTGTTTCGGGAAGAGTCACCAACCAAAAGCAGTAGATAGTTTGTTTGGTAAAAAGTTAAATTCATATATATTTGCTGAAAACAACCAAATGAGAATTCAAGCAAAAGTTATACTATAAAATAATATAACATAAAAACATTTGATCTTGAGCCTGAACAATTTCAAACTCAATCGTTAAATTGATAAAGATCGAAAATAAGATTTTTTATTTTTATAAAAAATAAAAAATAATAAAATTAACGCTAAATGTAAGTTTAGCAAAAACAAATTGTTTTTCTTGTTTTTCAAGACAAAAACAAACATGTATATTGTAGTATGCAATTTATACTCGTATACAATCATATTTGATTCAAACTTGTCCTATATTTTAGTTTGTAATATTGGAAGAGGCTTAAATAGTATAACTTTTGCTTGAATTCTCATTTGGTTGTTTTCAGCAAATATATATGAATTTAACTTTTTAGTTTTAACAAACTATCTACTGCTTTTGGTTACTGATGAGGTTTGGTGACTCTTGCCGAAACAGCTGTACAATCTGTCATGCAGAATATAGATCAATTTTTGAAACAAATGTGCTAATGCTTTTGCTTTATTTAAAGTAAAAACAAGTAATAGTAATTATTATTTTAAGTTTATAAAAATTGCTCTGCATTGTTGGTTTTAACGAATTTAGCCTTCATCATTTGAAAGAAACTTCATCTAGTTATATTTATACACATATGTATGTACATATATAAAAAAAAGTTTTTATTTAAATTTTTCTTAACAATAATAAGAAAATTTAAGTTCAAAAAATTGTAGGATAATATTGAAAAATCAAAATTCAAAGAAAAAGTAAAATTAGAAATTAAAAGATTTTTTATTTAATTTAACAAACATTATAATTTAACAAACAATAAAATTAAATAAATAAAATTAATAAATAAATTGCTGCAAATTTATCGTCAGCTAAATTATATTTCTGGTCATCTAAATTTGACGCAAAGGTGAAAACGCTCCTTCAACGGTTAGCCGGAACAGCATGAAATTTTGATGCCAGCTGCTTTAAAAACGGAAGGGTGAATTGATTTCCATGCCAGTATCTTAGCAAGCTAATATCGACATCTTCCCTTTTCGGTTTAAAATTTTCAATTTAGCATAAGCGGCCATAATTTCACCACACGTTTCGTTATCTGACTCATCCTCTGAAGAAGTATCTACTTCTTGGTCACTTTAGTGACGTATTTTTAATATTTGTATGAACAAAAAACAACATTAAAACAATAACGACATATAGTGATTTTTGTTACAAAATTGATGGCAATAAATTCCATAACAAAAAAATAAAAATTGTTGTTCTCGAAAAAATGATTATTTAACTATTAAAATCTATTTTTTTAAAATTCATTAAAAAAAATAGTTATGCTTCAGATTTTTTTTATTTAGTTATTCATCTCGAGGTTCCCTACTTTTTTTTAAAGAAAAAACACACAAAGTTCAAATTTAATGGCGAATGTTTATTATCATTTGAAAGAACATTCTTTGGCATTTATTTTTTGAAGATTATGTCTATCAAATGTTGGCCGCGGCTACGTCTCAGATGGTCCATCCGTTGAGTCCAATTTTCGATGACTCGTTCGAGCATTTCGACTGGTAACTAGCGAATGACACGCGTGATATTTTGCCCCAAGGCCTGAATCGAAGCGGGATTTTCAGGAGAAAGTCTAACGGTGTGATATCACACGATCTTGGTGGCCAATCGCCCGGCCCTAACGTGAAATTAGCTGCTCACCGAAGTGTTCTCTCAATAAATCCATTGATTGATGCGCTGTGTGGGAAGTGGCGCCGTCTTGTTAAAACCAAATGTCGCCGAGATCACTAGCTTCAATTTCAGGCATCAAATAGTCGGCCCGAGTTGCTGCGAACGGCGCCGAATCGACTCTCCACGGTTTTCGTGTACACTCTCAGCTACGGCCGCTATATTTTCTTCACTGCGTGCTGGACGTGGTCTATTCGGTCGAATATTATCCAGTAATGAATGCTGGGTCTCAAGATGGGTGATGGTGTTGCGAATAGTACGCTCAGTGGGCCGATTATGTTGACCATAAGTTGAGCGAAGTGAACAAAACACATTCTTCAACAGAACGTGAATTTTCGTAATAATGTTGAACGATTTGTAAACGCTGTTCAGGCGTATGTCTTTCCATGATGAAATGCCAAACAATACTAAACAAAAATAACATGACAGCATGACACGACTCACACGTGATCTGTCAAAAAAAGGCTATTGAAAAAAGTATCTCCACTTGGATCACCCGGTATAACAATAAAAAATATATTAATTTGATAATAACAGTAATTATGAAATTATAGTTTTAACTTGTTCATAATAATTATGAAGCCAATTTAATTAATCTATAATATTAATAGGCTAGGCGATTCCTTGTGAGCGATATTTTTTTTCTACCGTTTTATGCCAATTTCGAACAAACGTATATTATTTGACAGGTATTACTTTTTAGCCGTTTTGCAGACTTGCAGATTTTTATTTTTTTTCCTTTATTTTGAGTTAATTGCATTTAAAATTGCTACTAACACATACATAAAATTATACAATTCTATGTGTGTGTTTATTAAATTTGTTAATGAGCTTGTAATAAAAATGAGTTTGTTTTTTTGTGTTGATTTGTGAATTGGCTAGAATTGATTAGCATACCCTTAGGGTATTTATTTATTGAAAAAATAAAATTTCCTAGAATTTGCACTCGAATTTCGAGTGCTGGAATTTGCTAGTAATTATTAAAAATTACCAATTTTTTCGAATCTCAAAATTTTGATAATAGTTATTTTGGGTCCTTCATTTTTATGAAATCAACCTATATTACCATGTATCATATATATCACCATATATTGTATATATCCTGATCAGATTTTGTTCTTAGGTGTTTGTTATATCCATAAATGAGTACTGAGAAAATATAGTATTCGTATAAAGCTTCCTGCCGATATTCGCTTAAACCAATATAATGACTTACAGGAATATCATATTTTACTAGAATTTGTTTCGCATATTTGTTTAGAGCACTTAAAGGACCTCACTGAATATGATCTCTATCGGACTATTTTTGAATCTAGTTCCTATATAGTAATCACATCCGATGTGACGTTTTTTTATGGCAACTATATGTGCAACACTTATATGTGAAAGTACTTTCGATATAAAAAAAAAACAAAACAAAAAATTATAATAAAAAAAATATCATTAAAAAGTTTCTATTGCGATTTTCGATTTCGATTTTAAAATAAAAATATTCGCACACGGAAATGCAGATATGGCTCTAGTTTCTTGTTGTTTATTTAATATATTTTTTTTTTTAAAATTCAGATTGAATTGAATTGAATTGATTTGAATGATAAGAAATACTTAATTTGTCGTCAGAGAATAAATTTGACTTATTAATATTCAATACAGAAGTTTATGTTATTAAAATAGTACCAATAATGCAAATTAATTATTTTGTTACATTAATAAGTTCTAATATTTATATTTTATTTGACAGCGTGAAAAAGCTGGTTTTGGTTTTTTATTTAAAATTTTCGAAAAATAACGATTTTTCATATTTACAGATACATACAAAGTATTTTTCCCATAAACTCATAGATTTCATATTTATCTTTTATGGCGAATTGTTTCTGCAAAATTTTTTTGGTACATTTTTTTCTAGCTAAAGGTAAAGTATGTCAAAATATTATTTATCAGCCCTATTAAAATTCCACACATTGGATCATTCGTTTCTCTACAATTTAGGGTTTTTGGGTGGCATACGGGCTGATAAAAGTTTTCTGTAACCAAATGAGCCAAAACGAGACATCTAACGGCGCTAAATGGAAGAATGGATTTATTGTTTTTGTTGTTATTTGACTTAAATTCCGATACAGTTAATGATAAGCATATGCGTCTATTAATGAGGTTAGAAAAGACCTTATTAGGTGCCACAATTGGCTAGAAAGAGACAATATCACAAATCTATAAAATAAGGCGGTTTCATTTTATAACTAAACAGAGTGAATTTGCTATGGAGTGCAAAGTAATGAGAGAAAGAGAAAAAGAGTAGTTTTTAAAAGAGAGACAAAAAACTTAACGAATGTTATTGCTCTTTAAAAATTACACTCCAAGTGAGTATATTATACAGAAGCAAAAGTCTTATTAGATGATGTACAAAAATATTCTTATTAGTTTTGAGTTATAAAGCCGGTATAAACTTGTACAATTATAGTTTCCCCCCTTAAACATTTAAATGAGTTGAGAATTCTGAGTGCATTTGTTTTTCTTATAAGAAACATTTTTTGTATACTGCCTAGACTTCCTTAAATGCTCCATTTAAATGAGTACTACTACTTATGACTTGACAGTATTATACAAGTCAAAGGGGGCGTCTCGGTACAAAATGTGTTAAAGCCATTTATAGGTGGTATAAATACACTCTCTATATAAACAATCATCCACACACAACTATGTGTAAAAAAAAACAACAACGATGGCAAAATGTATAATAAAAAAAAACTTTTATAATAAAATACATTAGGCCAACCCCAATGTATCCTAGACGAACTCTCACTCGTTCATCATCCAATTGTACGTTTGCTCCAAATGGCCTAGCCTTTGCGCCTCGAACAACAACAACAACAACTGCAAAAAGAATACTGAAATATATATATATATATACATATTTGCCATTCTGTATGTACGAGTATATAGAAAAAATCCATGGGTAGTGAGAGGTTGTGGTCCAATTCAGTTTGTAAATGTAGTGCAAAGTACCATGGCACTATTTGGCCTTATATACTCTGTTTTTTCACTTGTTTTGTTTTTTTTTTTCGGTATGCACATTTTTTTTGTTGTGATTGTCCTCTTTATTTCAAAAGGGCTCTTTATGTAAAACAGTGTTTGGTGTAATGTCCACTTTAATATGTTGATTGTTATTAAAGAATTTGAAATGAATGTGTATCATTTTGCTAAAGTTATTTTTTATCTGA
This sequence comes from Cordilura impudica, assembly GCA_963682025.1. NCBI lineage: Eukaryota > Metazoa > Arthropoda > Insecta > Diptera > Scathophagidae > Cordilura > Cordilura impudica. Next base: position 275,379,640 of record OY821517.1, on the reverse strand, counting down.
AATTTTACGTTTAAAGTATTACATGGAAGTCTATAAAGTCAATTATAAAGATTGAAACTTTATTTTTTTACTTTTAGAACACAAGTCAAGAGATTTGTTATGAAACATATGTACATTGATAAAGATAATTATCAATAATTAAGGAAATGTTTACGTTTTAATAATTTAGTTCTAGCTTGATCGACTTATCTTGATTACTCTCTTGTCAGGGCGCGAACTATTGAAAACTATTTTTAAGCCGTTCTTGTTATTTTCTAAAGCTTTTTTTTACAAGCGTTTATTTAACTGTGTTTATTAGTTTTAGGCTGATTTTTGTAGCTAAATATAGGTCAATTTCCGAACTACTTGTAGCACTGAAGCGTTAAGTCTTTGCTCACTTGATTAATTTTCTATATGATTTCATCAGAATTTTTTGCAGTTATATTTGAAGCGTATCTAAGGGTGTTTAAAAATTCACTTGCTACCATTTGTATAGAAAAGTGTTGGAAAACAAACGAAGAAGACAGATTGCTGAAGCAGCTGAAGTTTATGGTTAGAAAAAATTAATCATTACTTGATGGAATAACACGTGTTCATTATTGAATAATATTTAAAAAATAATGCAAGTTTAGTAGCTGATTTTTCGAACGAAATTATTCTAAGCTTTAAAGCATATTCTCACCTTGATTTTTTCGCTACCGGTCAAATTTATCGCTTTTGGGGTTCAGAAAACTCACATGTGTTTAACGAAAATCTAATGCATCGGATTTTGGGTTGGAAGCATCACTGGATCATACTTCTTCGAAAAGTAGGCTGGTCAAGCAGTGACTGTTACAGGTGCTCGACATCGCGATATAAAAATTGAGCTTTTTATGTCTAAATTGGGTGATATTCATGCTGATGCCAAGTGCTCTCAACAAGACTGTGGCACATGTAATGCTGCCCATGAAACGATTTTATTACTGGATTTTATTACTTTATGACTGCATTCTCTCACTCGGTGATCAGTATCGTGTAATTGAGCACCATTTGATTTCTTTTTATAGGATTATTTGAAGTTAAAGGTCTATTTAAACAATTCCGGAATACGAAATTCAAACATATATATATGCAAAATGGTTTTTGAAATTTTTAACAAATAAATCTATCTTGTTTACTTTATGATTCAATAAACATATAATAATGTAAATAAAAACTGTTTTTTCTGGTTAATTCAAATGTTGCGTAAATTTTTGGACATCATTTATTAAAACTTGTCTTCAAATTATTTTATATTTGTTTTTTGATTTGCTTAATTCATACATTTCTTGTATCTTTTTGTACAATAAAAACGAATAAATTTATAACTAATATATTTAACCTTTTTAAAAAAACCCTTTTCCACAAACATAAGTACACTTTGGAAAAGAAGTAAAGTTTTCCCATAAGTATTTTGATAAGTAACATATTCCAATAAACTGAAATTTTCCAAAAACTTACTATTAAACAAGTAAAAAAAAAATAGTCAGTTTAGGCCGACTATACGATACCCTATACCATGAGTTTAGAGACCTTATCTCATACTCTAAAATTGAGTGGCATTGTTATTAATTTTGTTGCCTGCGGATATGAGGAAGTTCATATCGGATGCTATATTTATATGGGGACTAAGTCGAAAAATGGACCAATCCTCACCATATGTGTCAACGTCACACGTAATTTTTAAACACATATACTAACCAAACTTGAGGAAAATCTGTACAATATTTTGCGAGATTTAAGTGCAGAACAGGCATCAGCTTCATAAGGATTGCTAATTGACTAAGAATTGGATTGGATTACTGATAAATGAATGTAAAAACCATACATAAACCCAATTTGACCGAGATCTATATAATAATTTCGATATTATGACAATTTGAATCGATCTCATAGGGGTCATTTGTATGGGTACTAGGTCTGAAATCGACTCAGAATGTCATTCTGTGATGTATAGTAAAATATGGGTCTAAGTCAAAAATTTTTGGTAGTTAAAAACATCATTATCAAAGTCATGATACTATAACCACATAATGGTATAGGGTATAAAAATATACTTTTCAAAACATATAGCCATTTCAATGTACTTAGTACTTGTTTCAACAAAAAACAATTAAAAAATTATAGCTTTTTAGACCTACTATTCGATACTCTACACCAATGGTTCTCAATTGGTGGGCCGCGGACCCCGAGGGGTCCGTAGAGGCCTTCCAGGAGGTCCGCGAACTGTTCTGACAAAATTAACTTTTAAAACGAAATATAAAAAAAAAGAAATTAACAGCACTCTTGAGAAAGATATCCAACCCATTTAAATAATTCAAATAAAATAATTAATTTGATAAAATTATGATAAAAAAAGTATTTCTAAAATTTAAATATTTGTTTTTTAAGCATATAAGTAATTTAAATAAAATATTACATCTCTTGCAATAAAAAAGAGCTTTTGATAATTGTGTACTAAAATTGATAAAGTAGCTTTCGATCAACACTGATATCACATATACCATGTTTACCATCACTGGATAAATCAGCTGATTTTGTTTTTATTGTACTTAGTCGTGTGTGTTAACTAGTAATAAAATCCAAAATATGTCAAAAAAAAAAAAAAGAAAATACGACGAAAGTTACATGAATTTCGGATTTACATTTGTAAAAAATAACGATATTGTAATGCCTCAGTGTGTAATTTGCTTCAAAACCCTTTCCAATGATGCTATGAAACCAGCAAAATTAGAGAGGCATCTAATTACAAACCACCCACAATTTAAAGATAAAAATGCGGATTTTTTGCTTCTAAAATCTGATCACTGAATAAAGTAAGATTGGATTCCACAGGTGATTCAAATGTTAAACAGGATGCCACACACAATTGGAGAAGACTTGATCAAACCTTGTATTGCCGCAGTTGGTAACGTAATGCTTTATACAGCCAATAACGATAAGCTGATGAAAGTAGCTCTGTCAAATAAAACTGTCAAGGGAAGAATTAATGATATGGCACAAAATATTAAGGAACAGTTATTAGAAAAAATTAAGAATTCATCATTCATTGCTCTTCAATATGATGAAATCACAGACGTTTCTTACTCAAGCCAACTTTTATTTTATTGCAGATTTATTGCAGAAAATTAATTTTGTGAAGAGCTTTTATTTATGAAAGCGTTGCCTACAACATCAAAAGAAACTGATATTTTTCAAACGCTTTCCGATTTTTTAATGGAAAACAATATTCCCTGGAAAAAAAGTAGTGGGAATATGCACTGATGGTGCGCCGTCATTGATTTGTTCTCGATCTGGGTTCTTAAAATTAGCCAAAGATATGAATAAAGATATGATTGTGTCACACTGCATAATTCATCGACAATCACTTGCTGCTAAAACCCTTCCAGATGAACTGAAAAGTGCTTTGCAGACTGCAATAGATGTCGTTAATTTCGCTAAGACCAGTGCTTTGAGAACTAGAATATTTGGAGTGATATGTTAAGATCTCAATGCAGAACAAACAAAATTATTTTTCCACACAGAGGTGCGTTGGCTTTCAAAAGGAAATATGCTGAAAAGATTGTTTGAATTAAGGACTGAGGTTGAAATTTTTGTTTTGAAATAAAAAAGTGGCAATCTTTATGAAAGATTTACGGATGCAACATTTGTTTTTTATATCGCATACATTACTGATTTTCTTGAAGCATTAAACAAGCTCAAGTTAAGATTGCAAGGCAATCAAATGAAAATTTTAAAAGCATTTGATTCAATTAATGCTTTTATGTCTAAAATTTTACTGTGGAAAAGTCGTCTTCAAACAGCTACGCCGAAATATTCATCTTTTCCGCTCCTTAATGATATCATGGATTCTTGCGATATCCAAAATATAAATTTAAAAAGTGTAATTACAAAACATTTAGATACGCTGCATGATGAATTCACCAGATATGTGACTATTGGTGACATACCCGATGCCTTTCAAGAAGAATTAATAGAGCTTCAGTGCAACTCAAGTGCAAAAAATGACTTTGGTTCTATGGAAATAGAGACATTCTGGCTGAAATATTACAAAGTGTATCCGCATGTTGGATCTGAATCATTGAAACTTTTAATTCAGTTTTCAAGAACATATTTATGTGAACCCAGCTTTTCTGCCCTTTTATGCATTAAAAATAAGTACCGCTCACGTTTGATGTTGAAAGCGATATTAGATGTGCGCTATCCAAAATATCTCCAAACATTACACGCCTTGTCAAGCAAAAGAATTATATCAGACTTTAAAAATATAAACCTTATTATACAGTATTTTAAATTATATTTTCTTTTTAATAGACTTTTATGCTTGTGTTAGTTAAAAATGTATTTTGTGTTTCAAAACAAATTTTGAAGTGATATTTTATGTTTCAACTGATTACAAATGTGATGTCATGTATTTATTATTTTAGTTATTATTTCTATATCGATGGCTTAATATAAAAATGCCGTAACTCATTTTTTTGTTACTTGACAGGAGAAGGAAAAAAAACTTAATAAAATCCGTAAAATTTTAGATACCAAAAAAGTTTTAATACAATTTTTAATTAAAAGAGGCAACACATTTTTGGAAATTGTATAAAACTTTTTTTGTATCTAAAATTTTACGGATTTTATTTAGTTTTTTCCTTCTCCTGTCAAGTAATAATAATATGTATATTGAGCCATCAATATATTTTAATTTTTATTTAGTATTCCTGAAATGGGATAAATCCAAAGTTTTGTTTCTTTTTGAATAAGTGCCTTTTTGAACTTTAAAAGAATCTATTTTTATTTATTTTTGAATTATAAACGTTTTTTTATTTATTAATTTAAACAATTTTTTTTTTTATAAAATATTTTTCAAATTTTTTTTTTATTTAGTTTTTAACGTTTTTTTTTAATAATAAACATGTTTTTTTTCATTATTTTCACATTTGTTTTATTATTTTTTTAAAATAAAAATATTTTGGGGTCCGCGAGCTTGTAAAAATGTCTCAAGGGGCCCGTGAAGAAAATTAAGGTGGGAACCTATGCTCTACACTATAACTTCCGATATATGGTCTTAGATCTAACTTTGCTAAGGTCATAAGGACATGTTAAAGTTTATATCGGATTCTACATTCTTACGGCGCTAGTCCCCAAATGTCAAAAATTTAACCCATCATTACCATATTTAGTATTGCCACTTATTTGACTTAAAAACACACACAAATCAAATTTGAGAAAAATATGTAGGATATTTTTGTTTTTTGATAATCTAACTTTTGATACCTAACTTCATAAAAATATATTTATTTATGTGACACGTTGTTTGATTCCAACGTTTACATGGACACACATATGAAAGGACAGATGGACGGACATTGCTAAATCGATTCAGAAAGTGATTCTGATTCACTACTTTTAATTTTTTTTATGAAACTTTTTAAAATTTTTTAGAGGTGTCTCCACATTTTAGACCATATTTCGGTTTTGGTAATTTTTATATTTTGGGAATGAACGTCATTTCAACAGACAGACAGACAGGCAGACAGACGGACAGACGGACATCGCTACATCGATTTGTGATATTACAAGGCTCAAGAATGTATATACTTGATGTGTTGCAAATTTACTTTTTTTTTGATACAAACAAAATAACAAACTGATATATAGCCTATGGAATATCTACATATAATAACTGTCCCAATAATCGATTAACGAAACCAATAAAAATTGTATAATATATTGTATTAAGGTAACAGCAAACCCACGACCTAACGTTTCTAAATCTGACTCGCACAACGTTGTGTCAACTAACATAGATTATGGTAGTTGTGTTTGTTGGTTAGGTGAACATACCCTGCCGGCAACTCAACTAACTTTATATGCACTTATATCAAACTATTACTAGTGGTGGTTGATACCTGGATTACTTTCAATGAAGCAAACTGACTATTTTAACATTGCGATGTCCTAGGCGGTAGTCAATTGTCCGACTCTGCATGACTTTTCAACTAACTTAAAGTTAGCTAATTTATAGTTAGCTACAAACTAATTATATTTTATATATTACATTTGACAATAAGTTGACTTAATTAAAATCAAATAGTAGTTAGCTTATAAGAGTCCTTACTTTAGTCAAAAGTAGAACCCCAAAAGAAATTTAAATTTAAAAATAACAAAAAATTTATTATTAAGTTTATCAAATTGTTTACTTTTTCAAATATATTGTTTACATTTGTTATAAATAATTTTTGAAATATGTAGAAACGTAAAACTAAGGTAGAAAGTATCAGAGGTTCGGCATAGCCGAATTTAACAATTTATTTTTTTTTATTTATAACGCATTCAGCATGGATATGCCGTTTTTTAATGACTCTTATGGCATCTCTGATGTTGTTTTCCGCCTCAATAGATCCAAACGATCGACAGGCATCTGTTTAAAATATAAATGTTCTATATTATGTGAAATCAATATGTTTTTAATATACAGGTTACCCGTTAAAGCTTGGAAGAAATCTTTGAAGCCCCTTAGTTTCTTCTTGACATGGATTCCATCCATATTAATTTCTAGACAGATATTCATAGAAATTACCTCCGTTTAAGTTTTTGACAGGCATCCTTTTCACAATGACTTCATCATATTATCCTATACAAAGCATTAAATCGTGGAGTTATTGAAATATATATTAATATATATGTTAATGTCTATTAGTATTTTAGGGAGGTATAAAATTTGTGATATAAAATTTTAGGGAAATATTAAATTTGTGAAATAAAATTTTGAAAACTTACATAAAGTTCATGATTGTCATCACTAATTGTGTTGTTACTTCTTGGTGAAGAACCCTTTCAGTCAAAACTTTCTGCTCAGCCAGGGACTTCATTATAACATCATATAATATATAATAATTTCTGTAATTAAATATGTTGAGGAATAAGCGAGGTGAAATTAGTAGGTAAAACTAGGAAAATGTATTGCAAAAAGTAAGTTACCTTGAAGCTTTTATACAGTATCTGAAAATTATGTAAATATTAATTAATTTAAGATTTATGCATATTTTACGTTTGGAATATCTTACTGTTTACTTCCTTAAATCTTTCTCCAAACAGTTGTTTGAGGTTGGAACAACATTCGCAGTGACCTGCATCCTTGACATCTGTAAAATCATTATTTATTAGAGCAAATTATGTACATTTTTAGTTAATATTTACATTGAGGAACTGCTTTGAAACCTAAATTTTTTTCAACTAAAATACTTAAGAACTCTTCGAAACACTGGCGAGATGGCCTATTTTTATAGTACCAATCACCGATTTTTTCTTTTAATGTTTTTTTTTTTATTACAGGTTCTCTTTTTAAAATATTGCTAATACTAATATTTTCAGTACGACTTTCACTTCGACACTGCAAATCGGCAAAGGAGCTTCATCAACATTATCTGAAATTAGTTTATTTGAATAAATTTCTTTTTCTTTTTTAAATAGCCTTCATTTTAGTTTTAATAATTAAAATTTAAAAAATTTAAAAAATATTTTACTTTAACCACTGATTTTTGTAATGAAAATGTCAAAAACAAGTGAAAAAGTCACTAAACAAATGCCAACAAATATGCAAGCTTCTATTTTGGGAAAGCACACAATATACATACTTCTATTTTTGGGAAAGTTTTGCATTACATTGTAGTTAGCTTATAGTTAGTTCATAAAAGTTAACTAGAAGTGTGTTTTCTTTAGAGTCGACTACCGATTTGCTTATAGGGTATGTACACCATTTTGGTTTTTTGAACCTCTATGTTGTTGTTCAACAATAATGCTCATCCAGTAAACTAATACAACAAACACACTGTGACAATAATATTCTAAGCTAATATCAGACGTACAGAGTAACCATTCATACACACTCATGAAGCAAATGCTACAAACACATTGACCACAAAATAACAATAAATAAATCTATGACACACAAGTTATAAAATTTAGATGAACAACAATAAAAAGAACAACATAGAAAAATTATATTTTTTCAAAACTTTTACTTTTTAATTTTTTCATTTATATCTCGGGACCTATACAACCCATTTTAATGATTTTCAACAGCAACCTGCTAAGGATATCAGTGAATAATTCTCACTCAAAATGAGCACCCAAGCTAACATATTGATGATCCTGATTTATAAAGACAGACAGTGATCACGAACATATATATTAATAAGGCCAGATTTTTGCCATTTTTTTTTTTAATTAACCGATACTCAGGGGATGCCCCCTACAAGTGCAGAGCATTGTGTTGATCTCAGGAAAATAGGTTATGGGAAGGAGGAGAGACGGAATAGTGTTTGTGGACATTTGACTTAAATTTTGTAAGATTATAACTGTCAGGAAAGACACCTGCGGGGAGTTTATTCCACATACGTCTAGTTCGACTGATAAATGAATTCTCTCTGTAATGCATTGTGTGGTCAACTGGACAATAGACTACAAACGAATGTGATCTACCAGAGATGCGGGTAGAGAGAACCGAAACTCGGGCACTTGAAATAAGTTCGCTAATCTCAGGAAAACATTCCCCATGGTAATATCTATAGAACAGTGCTACACAACCCACATTCCGACAATGAATCAAAAGAGTTGGATGCCCTACTGTCATTGATGAGCGCCAATGCGCTCCTCTGCACACGGTCCAGTAGCTCCAAAATCGATTTTGAAGATCCTCTCCATATATGAGAGTTGTATTCCATTTTCGGTCAGATATAAGTAGTTTAGATGTTAAGGAGATCAGAAGGAGTGAAGTAATTTTTACACTGTTTTAGAAAACCAAGACACTTGAATGCTTCTTTCGACACTTGAAAAACATGCTCGTTCCAACGAACATCACATTGAATTCTAATGACTTCAACATCAAGATTATCCAATTCCTCAATACCTATACCCCCCATATATACAGATGACATTGTTGATTCCGATGACATTGTCTTCAGCGCATTAAAATCAATCTTATTCACTTTACCCCACTCGGAGGTCTTGATTGAGTGTGTCATTCATTGTCTGCTTTTTGCCGACCGCAGCCTCTAAGAGGCTTGGCCTACAATTAAAGGAAAATGAATGACAAATGCTGCTGTCATCTGCGAAAGAGTAAATAGAATTAAAAGTTTGACCAAGAAGGTCGTTCAGAAAGATAAGGAAAAGAGAAGGAGAAACAACGGAACCTTGGGGTATCCCCGAATTTAGCTGAAACTCATTAGATGAGACCCCATCAATAACAACACGTACTGTTCGGTCTCTGAGAAAACTCAATATAAATCGAGAGAAGTCACTACCGACCCCAAATGCAATTAGCTTTGATATCAATGCACCGTGCCACACACGATCGAATGCCTTGGAAATATCCAGAGCAACCACTTTACTTTAGCCAAAATTGGGAATGGAGCGACTCTAGCGCTCAGAAGGTAGAGCTAACAGGTCTCCCGTGGAACGATTTCAACGGAAGCCATACTGTCGATCATTAAGAAGTGAGTTGGCCTCTAGGTAGTTCACAAGATGGAAATTGATTATGCTCTCCATCACCTTCGAAAAATAAATTATTATAAATAGAATGACAAACTTATATTTATATACCCTCTATACACTGGCGTACCTGTTTAAAATGTACTTTATTTGCCAATGACCTACTTTTTACATTGTACTTTTTTCCTATAAGAAAATAATGATAATTTTTCATAACATTTACCATTTTCACTATTTGACGATTTTCTGAACTTTATTTGTTCTAAACCGTTCCTTATAAAATTTAAATGACTAGTGTGACCTATTTTTTTGGAGACTCCAGCCGAAGCTAGCTGAATATGTATTATGAAAAATATATAAATTTATAATTTAATATTCCTATAATCTTAATATAATGAGCTCATCACGCCCTACAGAGGTCAGCTGGGTTATATATTCTTAATGACATCCTGGGGAGGTTGGTATTTATGTATTTATAATCATCAAAATTGAAATCTAAAGAAAATGTAAAAAAAAACTTTTTTATTTACTTTTATTTTTTATTTATTTATTTATTAATCTATGGAACAAATCCTTACAGACTATTTACAAAAAGATTTAAATTAAAAAATTGAATTTAAATATGATTTTTCTAATTACCAAATTAAAATTATAAAAGGGATTGGAATGACTATATTTAAATTGTCGATCTGCAATATTTTGTAAGCTGTAGATGATTCAGAAAAAGAAAATATGACTCATATCTGACAAACCCAAAATCAAGTTATAGTTTCGTATGTAAGACCACTGTTGACTCACATTCTATAAATATTACTTTTTCGAACATTTTGCACAATATCGAAAACTAGAGCTGGTCCACAGAAACGCTTGCCAGATTTCTAAAATCCATTTAGTTAATAGATCACCGGTAATTCCGTTAGTGTTGTGTTGTGTTATTTAATATTTGCTTTTACTTTTCTTTTAGCAACAGTAATCCGTTTAATTTTCTTAATAAGTATTTAATATTTTTCCCGTTGATAACTCAATTTATTTTGTGTAATAAGTAATTTAATAAACAAACAAATATGTATGTAATAATTTTAGTTTATATTAAATTAGTGTAAACATATTTGTGTATAGATCACTGGAAAGTTTTGTTGATATGATTTTAAAGTTAATTTAATTAGCTGTTATTGCATATTATATTACAATATAATTCCACAAACTCATACAAACAATATATTGTTATGAAACCTTAGAATGGACAAACAAAATGTTTTTTTTTTATTATCTGCTATATTAGATTATGTTGTAAATATTAACAAGAATTATATAAAAAGCTATATTTTTAAATTGCCTCAAACAGAAGAATATTCAAATTGGTTTTTGTTTTAAAATTTAATAATAATAATACAGTTGAATCGGAAAATAGTATGTGGACATTTGAGATATTAAGACGTAGTAGAAATAAAGACTATGTACAGGAATCAGTTAATCACTCGACGACCACACATATTCGGCATAAAGGATTTTTTTATTTTCATGGTTTGTGATCTAAAAATAGTTATGACTACTGCATCTTTTATATAAATACCTCCTTTTCCACTGTTTTCATTTTTTCAACAAAATTTATATTTCTTACATAATATATAGGCATTTAAAAAAATCGTAAAGTGAAATATTACGAATTTAAACAAATTGAACATAACAAGTATTGTGAGTGGCAAATGGCGGAACAGTCACGGAATGTAGTGCTGCTAAGGAGCAACTTCCTTTGAATACAAAACACATTACTTGCAGTTGGCATATCCATTTTCAAATAAATCTGGAATTATAAGCTTCTGCAACTGATAGAATTGATCCGTTCCTTAGCCAAAATTGTCCTATATTCAATAGAAGTCCCGATACTCGCTATACTGTTGTATAACATACTGTTTAAAATGTGGCTAATATGGATACATAATATGAAGCGGTCGAAAGACAGATGGTTGTGGAAATGCCATTTTTCTTCGGAGATAGTATAAATATAAAATAATAAAATTGTACGAGATGTATGCTCTCAATACTAATATCCATCGGCTTAACGTCTTCCTTTTCCAAAACACCATTTTGAGAAATACTATTTCAACATCTTGAAAAAGCTTCGAATCTATAATATTAATAGGCTAGGCAATTTATTCTGACCGATGTTTTGTTCTAGCGTTTTATCCCGATTTTGACAAAACATATATTTTTGAAAGGTAATTCTTTTTAACCGAATTGCAGATTTACAGGTTTTTAAATTTTTACACGTTTTTGGAGTTATGCTCACTTAAAGTTGCTACTTACACATACATAAAACAAGAAAGAAATTATAATCGATCTAGACCGACTATACGATATCCTATACCAAGGTTTAGAGACCCTATCTCTTCGGTCCAACTAATTCGATATAGAAAATATGCATAAACCAAATTTGAATGGCATTATTATTAATTTTTTTTGGCTGCAGATATAAAAAACTTCTTACCGGATGCTATATTTATATGGGGACTAGATCGAAACATGAACCGGTCCTGACCATATTTGGCAAAGTCACTTTTAAAAAAATATATACAAACCAAATATGAGAAAAATCTGTGCAATATTTTTGTTTTTTGATAGATTTAAGTGAAGATCGGGAATTAGCTCTATATGGGCCTATGACTCAGAATTGTCCTATTGGTATTATTTTTGGACTACTAATTAATGGATATAATAAACATATACAAACCCAATTTGACTGAGATGTATATGATAATTTGGATCCTATGGCAATTCATGTCGATTTCAAAGAGGTCATTTGTATGGGGATCGGGAATTAGCTCTATATGGGCCTATGACTAAGAATTGTCCTATTGGTATTATTTTTGGCCTACTAATTAATGGATATAATAAACATATACAAACCCAATTTGACTGAGATATATAAGATAACATGGATCTTATGGCAATTCATGTCGATTTCAAAGAGGTCATTGGGGACTAGGTTTGAACATGGACCAATTTCCATCAGTTTCAATAGCGTGCATGGCCGATAAAAGCTCATGTACCCAATTTCTTCAAAATATATTCATATTTTCAACCTGTAGTTTGATTACAAGTTTTACATGGACACACAGACGGACAGACGGGCAGTCGGACGGATGGACAGACGGGCGGACGGACAGACGGAGGGACGAACGGGCATCGCTAAATCGTATCAGAATGTGATTCTGAGTCGATCGGTATAATAAAAGATGGGTCTAGGTCAAATATTTTTGGTAGTTACAAACAGCAGCACAAAGGCATTATACCCAAACCGCATAGTGGTATAGGGTATAATTATACAATGCTATATGTGTGTTTATTAAATTTATTAATGTGTTTGTTAATGAGTTTGTTTTCCTCATTCACAATAATAATAAACCAAAAAAGTGTTGGATTGTGAATTGGCTAAGTTTAAAAATACAGTTGCCTAGAAATTGCACTCGAATTTCGAGCGCTGGAATCTGCTAGTTTAAATAAATATTGTTAATAAAGCAAAAAAAGCGAAAACACGTAAAAACTTATATATCATATACCATCAGCCTAAAGAGCGAATCTTGGGCCCATTTAATTGAGCAATATAGCCCAGCACTCGAAATTCGAGTGCAAATTCTAAGAAATTTTATTTTTTCACAAAACTTTTTATTTCAATGTTTTTTTAATGTACATATATGTATATAAAAAATTTATGAATTCTTAAATAAAATTCATCCTAAAGATATGCTAATCAATTTTAGCAATTCTCAATTCAATACAGGACATGTGATATACAATTATAATGAAATTCGATGAATTGTGAATTATCTTAAGTTGATTAGCATACCTTTAGGCTCATATAAAATTGTTTGTTATAAGTTTTTTATTTTATTTAATTTAATGCATTTTTAACATATATTATACATAAATTATATCAGTAGGCATTTCTCCTTCATATGAGCTATAACTGCGCCAATTTTCACACTCCACCGTGTCTGAATTTTGTATAGAAAGGCAAGAAAAAATTGTCTTTCATGTATTAATATATAGATATATAAAATAATCATAATACTGATTTCTTACGATACGAAAAAGATGTTATTTTCATATGGGAACTATATCAAAGGTTCGACCGATCGTGACCATATTTAGTAGTTTCATAAAAACTATAGTTGGGAAAAATATATGTATGCAATATTTTTATTTCTTTACGATCGGAGAGAAGATTTATGTGGGGACTATGACTAAAAAAGTTCTACGAGGATTATTTTTGAAGTACCAATTAACAAGTGCAATAAACTTACGTAAACCAAATTTGACCGAGGTCTATACGATAATCTGGATCTTACGAAAATTTAAATTGCTCTTATAGGGATCCTTATGTTGGCTAGCTCCAAACATCCGTCAGTTTTCACCAAGTTCAATACCGTTCATGCCAACAATAGAAAATATTCATAATTTCTTATTTGGAATCTTCAGATAGAAGGGCGGGCGGATGTTGTTTAATCGATTCAGAAAATGTTTTTTTTTTTTGGTAATCACAAACGCATTATACCCTGACCACAAAGTGGTAAAGAGTATAATTAGAATATGTGTAGCAAACTGAAATTGTGTTATCTGCATTTTTTCCATTTCCACATTTTTTGGTTCACAATTATCAGGATGAAATTCTCATGGTACGAGATGAATACAAAACATAATCTGAGTCTCAAACAGGTGTGGCCTTTTTCCGAACCACAATTGACCCTTCATGAAGACAACTTTTAGGCCAAATTTAAGAGGTCCTAGACCACTATATTTACACCACCCAATTTTTGTCACCGTAAGACAGATTTTCTTTATTTCCTACCTGGACCATTACATAGCGCGATAGCCATGCTGGCGAGTAAGAAATTCCATGTCAGGATGAAAGTGTAGTAAAACTTCCAAAGAGTGTGGCATTAGTTTTTCAGCCATAACTCAAGAATCATTGATGAATTCTCATTTCATTTTTCAGTCAATGGCTTCAGCAAACCAAGTTGGATTAATTAATTAATAAAATTTTAATGTTTCCCCCTTTTTTAAATCAATTTTTTGAATAGCATAACATATTCAGGGCGTATGTTTATTATTTATTAGTATAGTAGACGAGATCCATACGTATGACTGATATCTTTGATATTAAATCAAACATACAACAGTGTTCTTTATTCAATCTTTAACATTGATATATTAATAAAAATTATTTATTAAAGCATTGCTGCAATTTTACTGAAAAATTAAATGAGCAATTATCAGTGGTTATTGAGTTATAGCTGAAAAACTAAGCAAACAAAAGTCAAGATAAGGAAGGTTATAAAAAAGTGTGGTCTGAGAATGCCAAACACTTTGGAGGTTTTACTTTACTGACCGACTACTTTTCATAACTTGGAATGTGTCACCCCCAGTCAATGATCTTTAAAAATGTTCAACAGTGTCATAAGTGCCAAAAGCTCTTTGCATATAGTCGTCCAATTTCTGTAAATTATAGTATAGTGATATTATTTTTTCACGATAGTAAGAAAAAAGTTTTCGCACCGAATGCAAAAAAGCTTTTTTAAAATAATTATCAAGTCAATCAAGGCTTTTAAATCAAAAACAACACATATGATGAATGTGTTATCTTTTCCCGGCAACAACAGAACCGAAGTCAATATTTGAAAGCGAACGAATACCGTCATAATCTTCTTTCTATTTTTTATTTTTCTATTTATAAACTTATAAAAAAATAAATGAAAATGATTTTTTCTTATCAATTTTTGAAATTGCATTTGGTGTTGTCGATTTTCGGAAAATAACCCATAAAAAAGTTTTTTTATTATTGCACCAATATTGTCCATGGTGCTATGCCCTGATTTTGATGAAAAATTTGAATACGCCTAATGTTAAGTATGTCAGCAAAGTGTTTTGACGTAGTAAAGGGTTTTCTTTTTGACTATTTTATTCTTAAAACTGGTAACTTGTTTTGTTATTAATTTTATTTTATTTACGAATTTACAAACGCGCCATAACAAAAGAGATAGAAACTAAAATTGACGAACGAAAAATTAGGACAATCATAAAACAAACTCCAAAACTTACTTCTCAAGAAAGTGTTTTTTTTATGTGTAAACATCTATACGCGCAGGGGGGTAAATTTCGAAAACAGCGTAACATGTAAGCGTAACATGTGAGTCGTAAGACAAAATGTGATTGTATTGGTGAAAAAATTATGATATGAAAATTAAAAATGAAAAATAAAAAATGAAAAAAAAATTTAATAATATAAAATTAAAAATGAAAAATAAAAAATAAAAATGAAAAATTAAAAATGAAAAATAAAAAATAAAAATGAAAAATTAAAAATGAAAAATAAAAAATAAAAAATGAAAAATAAAAAATTAAAAATAAAAAATTAAAAATAAATTAAAAGGAAAATTGAAAAATAAAAAATTAATAATAAAAAATGAAAACTAAAAAATTAAAAATATAAAATGAAAAATAAAAAATGGAACATGAAAAATAAGAATTGAAAAATGAAAAACTAAAGTTAAAAATGAATAATGAAAAATAAAAAATTAAAAAAGAAGAATAAGAAAAGAAAAATACAAAATTAAATGTAAAAAATGAAAAATAAAAATGAAAATTGAAAAATAAAAAATAAAAAATGAAAAAAGAAAAAATAAAAAATAAAAATTGAAAAAAGAAAAAAGAAAATTAAAAATTGGAAGATGAAAAATGAAGAAAAAAATTAAAAATGAAAATTTAAAAATGAAAAATTAAAAATTAAAAATTAAAATTAAAAAATTAAAAATTAAAAATTAAAAATTAAAAATTAAAAAAAAATTAAAAATGAAAAACTAAAAATGAAAAATGAAAAAAGAATAATTAATAATAAAAAAAAACTAAAAATTAAAAATTAACCGTTTAAAATAATAAATAATAACAAACATTTTTATATTAACAGAGCCCCTGCAGTTGATTGCTATAAGTGATACTAGATGTTTACACATCTCCCCTGCGATCGGACTCACATGATTTTTTTCTTGACAAAAGTGGACAGAAATAATAATATAATATCACCATGGCATGGCATGGAATTCTGCTGTCAAAAAGCCCGTTTTTCGAGTGTAAAATATCAAAAATGTAATGATGCAGTTTTGTAGATAACAATTTAATTAAGAGAAATGTATCATTATTTTTTTTCAAAATAAGTTTTTTGTCCAAAATAACGAGGCAAGGTCTGCAGTATCTAGCTGACATTTTCATACATTTCAATGATCCGCATAGAAAATTTATTTTTGTTATATCTAATTGATGTAAGTATATTTGAAGATTGTGGTATTTGTGCATTAATTTTGAAAAAAAGTACTTGCATAGCATTAACATTTAAAAAATATTAAGGTTTTTATGATGGCACTCAAAAATTCAGAGGTTTTGGTTTTTCTTGGATAAAAAACATATTAGCGTAATCGATCTTTGTGTTCTGATGACAAAAAAAAAAAAAAAAATTAAAAAAAATAAAGGTGGGAGTGCATTCTTTTGATTTAATAACTAAAATGTGGCTAATATTTTATACTGTTGAACAAAGTTATAAATTTTATAAAAAAAAAAAACGTCACACGAAGTTTCATTACAATAATTCAAAGAATCACGGTATAAAATGGTGGATAATTTAGGCCCATGTATTTTAATGCTTTCAATAATAGAAACAATATATTAACTGTTATTTGACATCTATTGGACGGAGTGCATAAATCTTTTATCTTGTTTCAGTTGTTTTGTTATGGAAATGTTTTCTTACTTATAGCTTTTAACCCGAGTTATAAAACTTTGTCAGTTTGTTTCAAAAACACAATTTTTAAGTAGGACATTTTTTTGGGTTATATGGGCGGTGGGTGTGGCATATTCTAAGCTATGCAAACTTCTTTATTTCATATTACTGAGAAATTGGGTCAAGTTACAAGAATTTCTAATGAAGGAACAAAAATTCGGGTCCAAAAATTAATTTTCGACTATATGGGCTGAGGGCGATGGACGTAGCCGATTTCCATGAAACTTTGCAGATATCTCAACTTTATAACACTGATGGCTTGTGACAAGTTTCATGAGTTTTGGTGATGAAATAAATTTGGAGCGAAAAAATCTTTTCGGGTGATGTGGGCGGGGGCGATGGGCGCGGCCAATTTTGATAAAACTTGAAATTTTTCTTAATTAAGGCTATTGGCCAAATTTCAATGTTCTACGAGCTCTTATTTTACTTTTTGTAAAAAAAAAAATATACGAAACCATGCGACACCCAGCAATAAATTAGCTTTTGCCCAAATTAGGTTTATAATATTTCGCTAAATGGGTCTAGCATTCCATTTCCATACAATTATTAGACGACACCGAGTAAATCTATAATATTAATAGGCTAGGCGATTTCTTGTGACTGATGTTTTATTCTACCGTTTTATCCCGATTTTGACCAAGCGTATATTATTTGAAAGGTATTTCTTTTTAGCCAATTTGCAGAGTTACAGATTTTTAAATTTTTTCCCTTATTTGGAGTAATAAAATTATACAATGCTATGTGTGTGTTTATTAAATTCGTTAATGTGTTTGTAATAAAAATGAGTTTGTTTTTTGTGTTGATTTGTGAATTGGCTAAAACTGATTAGCATACTTTAGGGTCCTTATATAATAAAAAAATAAAATTTCCTAGAATTTGCGCTCGAACATCGAGGGCTGGAATCTGCTAGTAGATATAATTATGAAAACGTATATTAAAAAATTTTTTTTTTATTTATTCCAAGTATATCAAGGTACTTTAAAAAAAATTTTAAATCAAATTTTACATAAATAAATTTTTGACAAGTATTTTCGTATAATAATTAACAATTCATTCATTTTTGATTAAAATTTTCTGTGTTTGGCGCCCTCTTGCGACGTAAAGCGGAATCAAAGCAAAAAAATTATTTTACATTCATATGAGATGCTTCACTGTCTGCCATTTACAATATGTTTCATCATAATCTGAGACAACTTTTTTCTTTTATTTTTGTCCATAGAACGAAGCACTGTGAGGCGCCTCGAAAAAAAGTTGTTATGCGGTGAACATTATAACTCGTTACCGCATCATCTCAAGCAAACAATAAAAGTGAAGTGAAAAACACGATTTTTGCTATAAAATTTCGGTTAATTTGTTTTTAAAATATAGAAAAAAAAGTTTACAAAAATAAAAGCCCTCCCTGATTACCCGTTGATTTATGTGTAGAAATAGCGTATAATATTTCTAATGGATCGGTCAGGTAGATTTTGAGTTATGATGTTCACGGTGATGTCCAATCGATTTAAAGTGTTTAACATGTACGATATATCGTATGAGGGCAGGTCGTTTGAAACGATCTTCGTTGGTTTTACTCTGATATACTTGAAATTTTGAAACAATACTCAAGTGCCCGTTTTCTCAATAGCCGATTATCTTTTATCCCAAAGAGAAACTGCCGGTTAAAGAAATTTGGTTTTCTCAATGTCACGTTTACTTCTATTGTGTCGCAAAGCTAACCGGTACTTATTTATTTTTCGTACAGATAAATTCAATCAGCTGACTGCTGTTCATAATTTTTATATGGCAATACCTTGTGTTTTTGTAAAAAACAATATTAAATAGATTTTATAAAAAATGTTTAGTAGAGGAATAAACATTCATTTGATGGAGCAAGAACTCGAAGAACATGAGTTTGATTGCTGAAAGAGTTTGTCATGCCAGACCTAACTACCTGGCAGACATGGAAGAAAATGAATTTTGTGAAAGATTCCGGCTGAGAAAGGTGATATGATCACCGACAAAATTTGCTCAATGACGGACAGAAATAAAGCTCTAACGGTCGAAATCAAACTTTTGCTAACATTTATGCCAGTGGTAAATTTCTTATAATGGCCGGAGATTTTTGTGGAGTAAGCGTAACTTCTGATTCTCGAGCGGTAAAAGACGTCTCTGGAGCGATTGCAGCTTTCGCTAGAAATTTTATTAAATTTCATCAGCCACATACAGCTACTGTGGATGCATTTTTTCGAATTTCCAAATTTCCAAACTGTCCACATGTCCGAATTCAATCACCGGGAGGAGATTGTGGGGAAATACCGAAATGGATATTTTTCCTTTAATGTCCAGGCTGTATGTGATGCTAAAATAATATTTTTTTTATGTGTAAAGATGCCACTTGACGACAGGGTTCCCAACTTTAACATCTCTTTTGAAAGGCATTGCCAACTGAAAATAATGCTTTTTATCAGTATATTGAGAAAACCAAAATTGTTAACCGGCAGTTTATCATTCCAATAAATTTATGTCCTGGTTAAGTAACAGGCAGTTTGACGATACATTGAGAAAACCGGCATAGATATGTTATAAATTCAGAAAAAAATTGATGCAATAAAAGTTTCAAACCCTTACCCCGCCCTTGAGATAAAAGCATTTGAATCAGCCCGAAATTCCGTTATTATCATAATTTCAACGCAATTTAGTTGACAATAAATTTTGAATCTCCAATAAATCAGTATTCTGCGTGCGAGAATAGTCTGGTTATGGTCCAATTTGAGATTAAAAAAAAAAAAAATTAAGTGCAAGATAGACTAAATGAAACTGAATCATGACGATTACGGAAAGCAAACCATATTTAACTCAATTATTGCAGTACAGTAAAGTAAAGTAAAGTAAAGTAAAGGAAATACCATATTTTTCATATGTTACAATCGTTGGTGTATTTGTTTGCAGGGAATGATCTTCGAAATTTTAAAAACTAATATTGACACCATAGGTTCGGTTCACGCTCTTCTGCTTTTTTCCATTTTGATACAATGCTATCATAGAAATTTGTGTTAGTTATTAATGGGCTCCATCGGAATAGGTGTCGTGGCACCTCTCATACAAAGTAAATATTAAATATTATCTATCTGGAAGCCATATACTATTAATGGCATAGCGAAAATTTTGTTGTTTCTAGAAACAGAATATTTTAAAGCCACACAAAAGGCTCTTTATTTAGATTAGGACAAACAACGTTCAACGGAATCAGCTAGTAATTTATAATAATCGTATTTTTAAGAAATTTAAGTATTAGTCATGTTAAATATCGCTACGCAGCCTTTATAATATTTTGAAAGAGAAGAAGAACTATCAATTCTAATTAGATTATTTTTCAATATTTCTTAAAGCGCATATAAAACAACAACTGTAAACAATAATTTACAATTTTATAATTTTTTTTGTTTTTATTTTTTAGAAGAACTTTTAATTTATTTTTTGCTGTGCTTTGAATGGCTTGATCTTCTTTCATCAACCAATATCATATTTCGTAAATAATTTTAATTATTGTTGTTCAAACTTTTTTAAATCAAAGGCGATGGAAAACATTTTAATGTTTTAAATATGTCTTTTCAGGGCTCCTACAGCAAGAACAACGTACTTCCCTCCTGCTCCAAAATTAACTAAACAACTAATATTTAAACGAAAACTTTTAAAGAAATAAACGAATAGTTACGCATTTATATTAGCCAACCAGATAACACACAAGTTTTAGTAAACTTAAAAAAAAAAACTTTAAAGAATCAGAAAATGTTAACGTAAACACAAATATAGGGAGGGCATTTTTTTTTTTGCCACCAAACAAGATTAAAAATGACTGAATAAATAAAACAGCAAGTAAAAACCAACAAGAAACGAAATGTTAACAGAAACAAACCAAAAACCGAATAAGAAATCTTAAAGAAAAAAAAAAAAATAAAATCTTAAAAAATATAAAAACAAAACTAAAAGATACGACAAGCTACAAGATACGACGTTACTGTCAGTTACACTTAATGAACTAATAAGAAAAGAACGTATAAAATAAAAATCTTATAAACTGAGAAGTTGAAAAAAAAGAACACCATGATGGAACTCAACAAAAAGCAAAAAAAAGAACACAAAAAAAGTAAACCAACAACTGAAAAGAGTATTTAACAAAAATGAGTATTTTTTGTGCCAAGTGGTTTCGTTAACATTTCGAAAACGAGCAAAAAGTATCTCACAAATATGATTGTCAAGTATCGCAGAGATACACAGAGTACCTTTAGTTGTTTAAGGCTTTTGACTCAAAAGTGCAAACCATACACATTTTAAGGTCTTGCCCCACCACCACTCATTTTTATTACCACTACCACTTTAAGTTTGCACCACCACCATCAAACCAGTTGCTTAATGAGAAGAGCACTTTTCGCTAACTATAATGCTGGACAGAGATAGCGATATGGGTAAGAAGAGCTGCGCAAATGGGGTGGTTTTATATTGTAACCATAAGATACTGTATATCTATATATGCTGTATTGGTGTATCTATGGGATTTGAGTGGTGGAATGAGAGAGATTTGTGTGATGTGTCGTTAGGTCGAAATGGTCGAGTCGGGTCGGGTCGTGTACCTTTTGCCACGAATGTTTTGCCAGTCAGGCTCTAAGAGGCCTTACGAAAACAGCTGAGATTTACGCTACTCGCATGACGCGCATTTCTTTAAACTTACAAAACAAAAAATAAAAATAAATTAAAATACAAATTGATATATAAAAAAAAAAAAAAAATATATATTATAAAAAAAAATTTGTTTTGAAATTAAATTTAATACAAAAGCAAAGAAAATAAAAGCAAATTTTTCGATATAGAAAAAAATCTCTAAGTTGAATAAATTTATCAAAAGAAAATTATATTAAAGAAAAATCTTTCGAAAAAAATTTTAAGAGTGTTAAAAGTAGAAAAAAAGAAAGTTTCTAAATGGTGAAAAAAAAAATATTTTATAAAAAGATCTAGAGATGAAAATTTCTTAAAAAAAAATTAAAGGAAAAAATTATTTCTAAATATCAAACCAAAGTGAAAACCAAAGTGATTTGGATTTTTAAAAAAATATTTTAAAAATTAAAACAAAAAAAGACCGTTGTCCGTTAAAGGCTACGGCTTTTTGCAAAATTTACAAAAGTGCATTCTTCTTATAACTCGTGTACACCAACGGCCGCCAAAATGATAACACACAATTCTTTAAGTGTCTACGGAGGCGGCGTTATGTGTGCTTCACCCTCGACCGCGCCGGGTTTCTTCAATCACAGGCCTCAATCGGGAGCCGAAATATCGGCCTTCGAGCTAGGTCTACCCAGATCGATGGCCTTAGGTGTTCCACCACCCACCGCTTGGCATGATCCCAATCTAGGACAACATTTACATGCTTCGACCGGTCCAGGTTCCCTGTCCGCTTCACAAAATAATAATAACGGTTCTGTGGGTACCGGCGGTGGAACAACACCGTCCAGTGTCGGTAGCCATCAATCGGTAGGCATCAAACAAGATTTATCCGCCTTATCAAATTCCTCCGCACAACAATCGAACCTGCAGCACACACATCATACCATCAAGGAAGATCTATCCGCAATGTCACAAACGAATTCCTCACATCATAATGCGTCTGTCCAACAGCATCAAAATTCCCATGATATGCAATCAATGTTAAAAGGTTCCCAATCACAGTGTCTGGTGGGTAGTAGTAGTGGTGGCAATAATAATAGCGGCGGCAATAATAATAATAATAACGGTGGTGGTAGTACAACACCTTCATCCCAGGCCAATAGTTCACATTCACAAAGTAGCAATAGCGGCTCACAAATCGATCCAAAGCAAAACATCGAGTGTGTTGTGTGTGGTGATAAAAGTTCCGGCAAACATTACGGCCAATTTACATGTGAAGGTAAGTTTTGAAAATTTTTAAGGTTTTTTATTACTAAATTAGTAAAATGTAAATTAGAATAAGATTTGAAGACGAGTTATAATTTTTTGGAGAATTCAAATATTAGTTAAAATTTGAATTAGAAGGCGAAGGAAGGAGTCCAAAATAAATTTTGTGGAGTTTAAATAAAAAGCTACGCCTTTTCATTTAAGTATAACATTTCAGACATCATTTTAAATTTGATTGTTTAGAAGATTTTATGACTCAATCTGAAAAACGAATAATTTATAAAATATTTCATTATAATAATGAAACAAAATGAATATAGCTTTCATAAGATTAGTTAGGGAGTTACTCGCTTATAGGCTAAAATTTAATATTGGTTGAAAACTTTTAGTTTAGAAGATTTTGTGACTCAATCTGAAAAATAAATTTATTTTATGTAAACAATAAATCAGCATTGAAGGAATTTCATACATTTGACTAAAAATTTTCAAATTAATATACCAACTATCCATTTCCCATAACCCAACAAGCAATAAAACGAATAAGTTTATATTTGATACAGCTAAGATTAGTGGTTGTTATTGCTAAATCTAATTTGAAAAACATTTTTTTATACAATAAAAAATTAAATTTTTTTCTAATTCAGTTTTCTTGTGTTTTCATATATTACTTTGCAATTGTAAACATTTCCAAAAAACAAATTTCCAAATACAAGGCGTTATAGTGAGTATATACATAATTTTAAAATGACTTAGAGTAAATTATAGGCCAGGCTGGGTAAATCACTTTTCAATAATCGAAAACTTTTTTTCAACATTTCGCGGACTAAAATATTTTTATATAAATCAGTTTTGAAGCAATTTTTATGTTTTGAACGGTTTTAGAAAGATGAATATTTAAGCTTTTCAAAAATATATAAACATATATTTGCTTTTAATAAACCAATGTCTTAATTTTAGCCAAAATTTATTAAAATTTTCAATTTATTTAATTTTTTTTTTTATTTTCGCGCCTTTAGTTAAGTTTACTATATTTTTTTTTTCATATTTTTATTGGAAAGTTAGTAGAAGAAGCCACGTTTTGTTACAATCGGTTGAAAATTGTTAAAGTTGTATTTATTTGTAAATAAAATTAATATAAAATACTTGTTTAAACGCAAACAATTTTACTATTACATTTTACCCATTATAATTATTTAAAAAAGCATGGGTCTAGACCGAATATACGATAGCCTATACCATGCGTTTAGAGAAGGGGTCTCAGGTTGGATATAGAAAATAAACATAAACTGAGTGTCATCTATAATATTAATATGTACGGTAGCTTCTTGTGCCCGATGTTTGGTTAAATAGTTTTCTCCCTATTTTGACCAAATGCATCTCATTTGAAAGGTATTTCTTTTTAGCTACCCACCATATTTACCAATTTTTAAATTTTAAAATGTTTTTCGAGTTATGCTCATTTAAAATTTCTACTAACACATACATAAAATTATACAAGGTTTCGTGTGTGTTTATTAAATTATTTAATGTGTTTTCAAAAAAAAAAAAAAAAAGAGTTTGTGTTCTTCATAATCTTCGACATAAACCAACAAAAAATAATATTTAAAAAGTGTTGAATTGTGAATTGGATAAAATTGATTGAGATACCTTTAGGGTCTTTATTAAATAAAAAAAAAATTCCTAGAATTTGCACTCGAATTTCGAGGGCTGGGATCTGCTAGTTGTTATAAAATTGTTTGCCTGCATATATAAAAAAGTTCATATCGGATGCTTTATTTACATGGGGACTATGTCAAAAAATTGACCGATCCTGACCACATTTGATAAATTAAATTATTTTTGCAAAAACTTATATAAACCAAATATAAGAAAAATTTTGATTTTGAAAGGAAATTTATATGGGGGTTAAGTCTAAGAATCTAATCTATTGCTTATTTTTGGTTAAATAAAAGAAAACCAAACTTAACCAAGATATATGTTATAATTGCAAGCTTATGGCAATTTAAGCCGATCTCATAGGTGGACTAGGTCTGAAACTGCAACGATTTTTACCAATTTAAAAAGATTTCGTCCTATAACTGGCATAAGCTTATATGCCAATTATCGTAAAAATAAATTCTTATTTGCAATCTGTAGTTTGATTACAAAATTTATATTGACACACAGACGGGCAGAAGAACAAGGGACGTACGGATGGTCGGACCTCGCTAAATCGATCGGTTTAATTAAAGATGGGACTAAGGCAAATATTTTTTTTACAAACATCATCACAAAGTCATAATAGGGTATAAAAAACGTGGCACTAACTAACAAACGTTCTAGCAAATAATAGACAAAAATATGTTTTCAAATAAAGTATTAAAAATTAAAGGCGCCAAATTTGAAAAAATTAAATAAAAATTATTTGAAACTATTTTTGACAATATTTTCAAATTGGTAAACCTAAAAAAAAAATTGATTTAAAACCCATCTAGTTGAAGGTTTTTTAAAGCGTGAAGTGTAAAAAAGTTGCCGATAATTTCAGATTTTGAGGGTGTTTTTTAACTCTGAAAATTTAAAAGTGATCTACTTATCCAGGCCTACAATTAGCACTATGTCATTTTATTAGTACCTATATGTATATACAAGTTTTTCTATCCTGTTAAATGGTGTTATCCATTTCCGGTAACGCAGCAAGCAATATAAAAAATTTCTTAACATTTTATACAGCTGAGAATTTAAGTTTTAATTTCAAAGATATTTTTTTTTGTAGAATAAAATATTTTATTTTTCCTAATTGAGTTTTATTGATTTTTTTACTTTGCAATTGTAAATGTTTTAAAAAAACAATTTTTTCAATTATCCATTTTCGATAACTCAACAATTAAAAACAAAATTTTTTTTTTAAATTTTAATTAATTAAAAACTAAAGTTTTTGTTATTGTTTAATCTGATTTGAAAAACATTAAAAATTTAATTTTTCCTAATACAGTTTTCTTGTTTGTTTGTTTGTTTTTTTACATTGCAATTGTAAATATTTTCCAATGCTTTAACTCTAAAATGACTGCCAATCAAATGTGTCAAAATTTTAATAATAAAATAAAAAACAATTTCTATTTAACAATTGCCATTAAAAAAAATCAATGTTGTTGTTTTTTCCAATTCATTTATTTTTTAAGTTTAACACGCGTTTATATGACAGCCTACTATAACTGATGAAGATCTTTTGATGTTTAGAAAAACAAAAACAAGGTGTGCTAAAACATGAACATCATGATGATGACCATACAAAATTAAATGGATGGATAGTAGTTAAAGGTGGTGGTGTATTTTACAAAAAAAAAAAAAAAAAAAAAACAACAAAAAAACTTTTAAGATATTACACTAGAAAAAAAAAACGCTACAAAAATAATCACCTTTCGAAAAAAGTGTGCCTCCATAACAAAACAATATGACCCATAAAATTTTGAATTGAATTTTAATGCATCCAATTGAATTTTCACATTCACAACCACAGTTAGATACTAAACGTTAACTGGCAACGTGCTTAGGAGAGTGCAGCAATTTATAGCATTTTTATGGAATAATCAATAAACAAACAAAGTATTTTAAGGTCTATTTGATTGTGATCGTCATTAAAAGAAGAGAAAAATTTAGGTAGGATTTTTTTTCTCGAAATTTTAAACTAATAAAAGATGAATTTAAAATAAATATTATTTTTGGAATTTTTAGCGCCTCTTTATTTCCACGAGATTTTGCCATAAATCATTTAATAACATAAATGCGATACAATTTTTTTTTTAGCACATGTTGCACAAAGAAAGAACAAATAAAAAATTCAAGAAGAACCAAGAATTATTAACGCCTACAAAAATCAGTAAGGTTATTTTCTTTTAAGTAAAGGAAACAAAACGATTTATGGGTTTAAAGATATTGCTTTTTATTTATTTATTTACTTTTTTTTTGTGCAAACAAATAAAATATTTGCGAGCAAAAAACACCCTTCTGAGAGTTATTGAACCCTTAAATATTTATGGGAATTTTTAGGCCACAAAATAAACCTGTCATAAATATAAAGAATTATATTAAGTGATTTTAACTGTTGTTAAACCAAAAGTCAATTTTATTAGCTGCGATATTAATAATATGCCTTAAAAGCCTCCAACATAGAGAATATTTTAATTTCAAAACATTTGTATATCATTTTAACAAATAGCTGCATTCTTCTTTAAAATATTTATTTATAACAAAAAAGAAAAAAAAATTCATAATATATTGTCATATATGCGTACAACACAATTAATCTTCCATGCATGTTTCGCGGCTTATATTTTTAATATCAAGCATTTATATTTATTTCTGGCAAAGGTAGTTTGCTTTCAAAAGTAATAGAGATTATGTAGTGAAATATGAAAAGGCAGCCGTAAAACGAACACGTACAAACAATGCCCTAAACAACCAGAACCAACATCAGCATATAACCCAAAGCTTAGGCATGCGAAAAAATCTAAATTTTTCTTTTATATATATAAAAATAATAAAAACCCCCTCCTAGATCGCACAGAAGAAGAAGAAGAAGAAAAAGACCTTTTGGAAAAATAAGACAGGACAGACAATAGTTTTTTTTTTTTTGTTGTTGTCTTCTTTAGACAAGGAGAGACAGACGGGCAGACAAATAGTCAAGCAGACACAGTTAGTTAGACATTACGATTACATTCAACTATACCATAAGTATGCCTGTTGTTGGTATAAAACCTTCTTATAAACGATCATCAACAATGAACATCAAGCTTAAGCTGCGGTACCGCTTGTATTGTGTACGAGTACGAGTATGTGGTGTATTCGCATCGAAAAGATGCACGTGAATTTTTAGTCAAGATTTTCAAATATTGTTATTTTTTTATTTTTTATTTTGGGGAAGCTTATGGTTTGGACTTTTATTTATATATACTTATATATATATCTTTTAGAATGCACAGTTTTTAGTTTTAGATATAATTTTTGCAATATGCGTTAGATGATTTTGTTTCGTTGGTTTGAAGGTGGAATGAATTGTAAGTATTTAAACACATGTATGTGTACACTCGTATATATGAAAGTTCACTTTGTGTTCTTGAGATTTAAATTCTTATCTTTTTCGTATATATTTTGTGCACATATGAAAACTTGACATTGTGTTAAGGAGGAATTTGCTGGTATGTTAGTTGTTGGAGTATACTTCAATTTTTTTTTTTTTAATTGATTGCTATCGTGTTTTTCTCATCATCATCATTATTATCGTCTTGGGTTTACTTACAACAAAGTCATATTCTTTAACATTTTTAAACATTAAGTTTCTAATCGTAACTGCACACCAGGGCTGCCACACTCTTCAAAAAAAAAAAATCATAAAATTAAGGCCAACTTAGGGCAATGAAACTGAAATTCATTAGTCTAAGTGTACTTCCGTCCGTCTGTCTGTGTGTATACGTAAACTTTGTAATCAAACTACAGGTGGCAAATATGAATATATTTGGATGACATCTGGTATATATGGTTTTAAAGCACTATTGAAATTGGTGAAAATCGGAGCATATTGAGAAATAGGCCCCATACAAATTTCCCCTATTGACTGATCAAAATTTACGTAAGTTCTAGATTATCATATGCATCGATAATATTTGGTGTATTTGTGTGTATTATATCTGCTAATCATTTCTTCAAAAACAAACCCCGTATGACTATATTTAGCTAGAGTCCCCATTATAAGTTGATTCTCGAACCTCACTTAATTCTATTAAAAAACGAAAAAATTTAATAGATTTTTTAAAATTTGATTTATGTATGTTTTTTCGAAGCGGTCCATTTTAGGACCTAGTGCCTACATAAAAATAATAGCAGATACAAATTTTTTTATATCTACACGTCACGAACTAATAACAATACCACAAAATTTTATTTTATGCTCATTTTCTATATCCAGTTATATGCTCAACAAAAACATAACAGTAATTGTAAATATCTATAATATTAATAAGCAAAGCGATTTGTTGTGACCGATAAAAAAAAATTTAGTTAATAACCGATTTTGACTAAACATACCTCATTTGAAAGGTATTTCTTTTTAGCTATCCGCCAGATTTATAGGTTTGCACTGTCTGGAACATTTTCTTTTGAAGTAATGCTAATTTAAAGTTGCTACTAACAAATACATACAACACATACTGTGTATATGTTTACTATAAATATCAGAATCCCTGTGCTATATTGTGAATTGGCTAAAATTGATTAGCATACCTTTAGGTTCCTTTTGAATTATTTATTAACAAACCCATTTGTATATTTTCCGTGTGTTCGACATAAATTTTTAATGAATTTTAATGAATTTTATTTAAAAGGTGTTGAATTGTGAATTTGCTAAAATTGGTTAGCCTACCGTGAGGATCTTACAAAATTATTTATTTAATGAAAAATAAAATTTCCTAGAACTTGCACTCGAATTTCGAGGGCTGAAAATATTGCGAAAAACTGGTGTTTATTATTCCTAGCAAAGTAAAGTAAAGTAAAGTAAAAGCGCTGCTCTCATCCCCTAGCATTCCGGATAGGCAAAAATTCCAGATCATTGAATGTTTCATTAAAGACAGATTTTTACGATTATTTCGCTTGATTTCATTATTTTTTGGTATTCTCGTTTATATATTTTATAATTATTGTCCATTGTCTTATATTTTCTGTAAATCCCCGAATTATAAAAAAAAAAAAAATAATTTCTCTTATGAAAGAGAAAAAAGCTAAACAAAAATTCCTGGAAATTAAAATTCCCGTTAATTGGATGCCGGATAATCGGACTTTTAATGTATTTCAATTATGTATTTCTTTTAATATAAAGAAGCAGTGCAGATAGTTGATTCTAAAAAGACTTTGGACCTTTGTAAGCAGAAACGGTTATACGTCATAAAAATTTGTATGGGGACATAAAACAATTTTTCTAAGAATATTGAAAAGAAACTTACATAATGAGTAAATAAATAAATTTTCTATGTTTTTAAACCCTCTACCACCAAGGTTCCGTTCTTTCTCCTTCTCTTTTTCTTATCTTTCTGAACGAACTTCTTGGCCAAACTTTTAACTCTATATACTCTTTCGCAGATGACAGCAGCATTTGTCACTCATTTTCCTTTAATTGTAAGCCAAGGCTCTTGGAGGTTGGGGGCACAAGGCGGACAATGTATGACACACTCAGTCAACACCTGTTAACAATCTCCGAGTGGGGTAAAGCGAATAGGGTTGATTTTACTGCGCTGAAGACTCAATGTTGTATGTTGACCCATAGAGCCATGGATTCAACAATGTCATCTGTATATATGGGTGGTATAGGTATTGAGGAGTCAGATACTCTTGATGTTCTAGGCATGAGAATTCAATGTGATGTTCGTTGGAACGAGCATGTTTTTCAAGTGTCGAAAGAAGCATTTGATTGTCTTGGTTTTCTAAAACGGTGCAAAAATTACTTCACTCTTTCTGATCTCCTTAAAATCTATACCACTTACATCTGAACGAAAATGGAATACAACTCCCATATATGGGCAGGAGCTTCAAAGTCTATTTTGGAGCTACTGGACCGTGTGCAAAGGAAGGCGTTGATGCTCATCAATGACAGTAGGGTATCCAATTCTATTGACTCATTGGAACATCGTCGGAATGTGGGTTGTGTATCACTGTTCCATAGATACTACCATGGGAAATGTTCTTCTGAGATTAGCGAACTTATTCCAAGTGCCCGAGTTTCGGTTCGCTCTACCTGCTTCTCTAGTAGATCACATCCGTTTGTAGTTTACTGTCCAGTTGAGCGCACAACGCATTACAGAGAGAATTCGTTTATTAGTCGAACTAGTCGTATGTGGAATAAACTCGCCGCAGAAATCTTTTCTGACAGTTATAATCTAATAAAATTTAAGTCAAATATCCACAAACACTACGCCCTCTTTCCTCCTTCCCATAACCTATTTTCCTGAGATCAACATAATGCAGTGCATCTGTAGGGGGCATCCCCTGAGTGTTGGTTAATAAATAAAAAATAAAAAAAAATGTGGTTTCGGAATAAAGACTTTGTGCTGCTGTTTGTAACTACAAAAAATATTTGACCTAGACCCATCTTTTATTATACCGATCGACTCAGAATCATTTTCTGAGTCGATTTATCGATGTCAGTCCATCCGTCCGTCCGTCTGTGTGTCCATGTAAACATTCTAATCAAACTGCAGGTCGCAAATATGAATATATTTTGATGAAATTTGGTATGTGAGCTTTTATTGACCATAGGATAAATGCTGTTGAAATTGATGAAATTCGATCCATGTTCAGAACTAGTCCACATACAAATGACACCTATGAAATCGACATAAATTGCCATAAGATCCAAATTATCATATAGATCTCAGTTAAATTGGGTTTGTATGTGTTTATTATATCCATTAATCAATAGTCCAAAAATAATCTCTACAGAACAATTTTTAGTCATAGGCACGCTACTTCTCGATATTCACTTAAATCTATCAAAAAACTAAAACATTGCACAGATTTTGCTCAAATTTGGTTTGTATACAGTTTTTCAAAATATAAGTGACTTTACGAAATATGGTCAGGATCGGAACATATTTCGACCTAGTCCCCATATAAATAGAGCATCCGATATGAACTTTTTCATATCTGCAGCCAAAAAAATTAATAACAATGCCACTCAAATTTGGTTTATGCTTATTTTCTATATCGAATTAGTTGGTCCGAGGAGATAGAGTCTCAAAACCATCGTATAGGGTATCGTATAGTCGATCTAGATCAACTATAATTTATTACTTGTTTGTTTTATGTTTTTATTGTGAACACTTTTCGCCTTCAGCCTAACTCTTATTTTTCCATTTTTTATTGACTTTTTGGAATCAGACTTAACAAGTTTGTAAAATTTTTTTTGAATAGCATTTTCCAGATTCCAATAATTGACAGAGGGTTGCTATTCACCTGCTCATATTATCGGATTTTTAAAACTTGTAAAAATTTACATAAAATACGTTTGGGAAAACTCGTATTTACTTAATTAATATCATCTAAAAAAAATTATTTTCCTTTTGAATATTACCAAAAAGCAAAAAGCCGCAATATCATTAAATCGTTCCCGAAAACATTCTTTATTCCCAATCGCATAATTTTTGGTACAACCCTAGCAACACCGCTTTGCATTAATGTAATAAAAAAAGACAAAATCTATATGAGAACTATTGCAAAATGTTGTAATAAATATATTTTGCATACTGAAGCAACCAAGAATCACCTAACGATTTTCTCAAACAATTTACTAAAAGTTAGTAATATGTTCAAGCAAATAAATGTTAAGAAAAAGTGCTTAAATTTTTTTGTTAATTTATTTTTTTTAATGTTTTTAATGAAAATTAGCTTATGGTGAACTTCTTGCTTAATAAATGTTTGCAAAAAAGTTACTATATTTTTTTTCAACATCTACCAGATGCTTTTGTAAAAAATTTTACTAAAATATTTTGCTTGAAATTTTACTAAAATATTTCGTTTAAAATTTGAATAAAATTCTTTTCAAAAATTGTATTAAATCTTTTTTCCAAAAATGTTACTAGAAATTTTTTTTTAACTTTTACTGAATCTTGTTTTTAAAAATTTTATTAAATTATTTGGTGAAAATTTTACTACATATTTATTTGTTTAATGTTATACTAAATTATGTGTCGAAAGTTTACTATGTTCTTTTGTTATACATTTTACTAAATCTTAATGGAAAAAATTTAATTAATTTTTTTGTTCTACCTTTTATTATTGTTTTATAAAACCTTTTACTAAACTTTTATGGACAAAAAACTTTAAAAAAATTTTGGCTTCCAATTTTACAAAATTTTTTCTTTAATCTTACAAAATTTTATGTTAAAAATTCTATAAATTTTTGTGTTAAAAATTTTTTTATATTTTTATTAAACATTTTTCAGTACTATTTTGTTAAACATTTTTCAGAATTATATTGTTAAATGTTTTATTTAAAGTTTTTGTTAAAAATTTTACTAAATCCTTATGTTAAAGAAGTTTACTAATTTTTTTGTTAAAAACATTTTATTTATTACAAATTTTATATTTTTTTTTTTCTAAAAGTTACCGAAAAATGTTCTTGACAACTTTACGAAGAATAGTTGTTAAAGATTTTTACTAATTTTTTTGTTAAAAATTTTAGGCAAACTTTTTCGCCACAAAATTACAAAAATTTTTGAGAAGGAAATCTATAATATTAATAGGCTAGGCGATTTCTTGTGACTGATGTTTTGTTCTACCGTTTTATCCCGATTTTAACCAAGCGTTTTGCAGATTTACAGATTTTTAAAATTTTTCCTTTATTTTGAGTAAATTGCACTTAAAGTTGCTACTAACGCATACATAAAATTATACAATGCTATGTGTGTGATTAATAAGTTTGTTAATGTGTTTGTAATAAAAATGAGTTTGTTTCTTGGGTTGATTTGTGAATTGGATATAAGTGATTAGCATACTTTTAGAATTTGCGCTCGAATTTCGAGAGCTGAAATCTGCTAGTATATTTAAAACGCCGTATTATATTTTTCTCTTACAAATGTTTCTGTGAAATTATTTACAAATAACTCTTTTACAAATGTTTTTGTAAATTATTTTGAAAATATAAAATTAAACTCAGAGAAAAAATGCCAATATTTCCAATTTATTTTTCAATAACAGCTCTAGTCGATATAGCGATGTCTGCCTTTACATCTGTCCATCTATCTGTTCATCTATTTTAAAATCATGGTCATTCACAAAATAAAACATTAACCTGGCTAAAATTAGGATAACAGGGGTTTCAGTTATTTCGGATAGCTTTGAATTTAAAATAGGGTAAATCGGGCATCATTGTGCCAAGATATAATATTTGAAGACACCTCTTAAAAATTCTAAAAATTCAGTGTGTCAGTAGTAATAATTTGGAATTAAATTATTGAATTGTTTAATTTTTCAAATATTTTATAAACATTTGTTATAAATAGTGCAATAAGTCCGTATTACAATGTGAACATAAAACCCAGATGGAGGGTATCCAAGATTCGCCATACAGCATATATGAGAAACTTTTATTTAAATATCTTTACTTTATCTTTAGTACTCGTATGTAAAAGCGCTTAAACCAAAATTGTTTTTGTACATCCTACAATTATGAGATTTTGATGGATGATACAAATCATGGCCAATGATCAAATTTTATCAAAAAACCAAAATCGAATATAAAGTCACTTAAGCTATTTTGGCGGTCAGGGCGCATTAAAATGAAATAAATTGGAATAAAATTTTGTAAAAAGTTTATGCAATATTTTTTGTAATTCTCCCTAACCGTCACACTTTAGTGTTAGATTTGACTTCTCTTTAATTTTTTTTTTTATAAAAGTTATTATTATCACTTCCACTTATTTGTTAATATTTTAACTAAAAATTAATTTGCTTAATTATTTTCAACGTTTTCTTCTGCCCAACAACTGCCTTTATTTATTAGTTAAATTACCCTTTCCAAAAAAACTCTAAAATTGACAGCATACATTCATGTTCTTTACTGTTTTTTTTACAACTTTTTTCTTGTTTTCTTCATGTCTCTTAATTTATGATTAAATTATAAACTTTAAGTAAAACTTATATGTTGAATATGAATGACAACATGGTACATTTTTTAATGTATCTTTTTTTTATTTTTATTATTAAACGTGGGAATATTTATTTTAAAATTTACAAAACAACTTGCTTTAGCTTTCTTCAAAATAAAAAAAAAAAAAAAAAATAAGTAAAAGACTGAAATGTTAAGGTTTTTCCTTACTAAGCTAATTAATTGTAGTAGATAAAATAAAAACACAGTTTTCATATTTTATGACCATTTTCTTTTGCCTGCTCCATATACATATATACTTGCATACATTTATATATTTATTCTATTAAAATGCATAGAATTTTTAAGTTAACACACAATGAATATTTCCTGATATAAAATTTAGCTTGGAATAGATTATTGTTGTCATACAATTTCTTGTAAAATTGTTTTATTTTTGCAATGAACATGTCAGTCAACGGCTGGAGCTGGGTGTAGTGCTTTTGAACAAGACCAACAAAGAAATTAATTGTTTTAACTGTATTAAGTTGACAATTTTTCCTAAAGGCATGATTATATTTATACCCAGGTTTCTAAATTCGCACACATTTCTTTTTTGCAAATTATGAACATTTTAACATGATTTTAATTAAAATTGTAAATTTATTTTGTCATAAAGTTTCTTTTTTAGTACTACTTTGACAACGGTGAATTTTTTGTTTTCAGTTTTACAAGATGTTATAAGATTTTTAAAACAAATACTAAACTCACTGTAGTTCAATTTTAAGCTTATATTTAATACAAATATAAAAAAATTATATATATATATATATAAATTGTACAAATCTTCCAATTAATTAAACAAAATATATAAAAAAAATTTTCTATTTGTCATTTTTCCAACCACAAAACAACCTTTAATTA
Source organism: Cordilura impudica (assembly GCA_963682025.1). Taxonomy (NCBI): domain Eukaryota; kingdom Metazoa; phylum Arthropoda; class Insecta; order Diptera; family Scathophagidae; genus Cordilura; species Cordilura impudica. Next base: position 275,343,890 of record OY821517.1, on the reverse strand, counting down.
CCAGTTTTTGTTTCCTCTCCAACTCACAAAAACATTATCAACAACAATATCATTCCAACAACAACAATAAAAAAACCTTGTAATTCATTTAAACAAAGCTTGTTAAACAAATGGTAGTACTTGACAGTAGAATTTTGTTACACAAAATATTATTTAAAAAAAGAAACCCTTTTTAAATTGATTTTCATTAAGTTTAAGCTTAACAGCACAAATACCAAATATCAACGTGAAAAACTACAAGACAGCACGAATCTTTTTCTCCTTCGAAAAAAAATAAATAAAAAATAACATGATCGTGATCAAAGTTTGAAAACAGTAGAAAAAAAAATTTTGGAGGAAAATACATTTAAACCTCAAAAAAAAACAGAAATATAAGCAAATTTGTAGAATTAAGGTAGCAATTTTATTGATTTTTTTGTTAAGGAAAATATAACGGTTTAATTAATTAATTTCAAGGGAATTTGATGTGAATAGCTTCAAATTTTCAAATTTGGTACAATTTTTTTAACTTTACTGTTTAAGACTTAAACAATAAATGCCCAGACGGTAAAAAGACTCATTTATGACTCAGATGTAGAATTGGGAAGAAGAAACAAAATAATTCATGCAATTCAAAAGAGTCTGTTATAATTGCCTGAATAAAAGAGTGAATTCTGAAAAAAGTGAATTTTGAAAATTCATTAAAAAATTTTGTTATAAAAGACCTTTTTTTAGTTATTAAAAATCTTATTATTTCGTACTTAAGTATGATATTTGCTTTTTTTTACCAAAAAATTTGACAAGTCGGACCAAATAACCCATCTAAACTTAATATAATAAAGCGGTAATGTGTGTTTGTTTATTTGTTGCTTTGTAGGATGTAATCTTCATAGCTACACGTTTGATTTCAAAAATGTTGCTTCCAATATTTCGAATGGTCCTTAAGGATTTGCATATGGTACACATTTTTGTAATATTTTTATTGGGCGTGGCATATCCCATATAAAGTGAAATTTTAATATCATATATATTAAGTAATACGCCAGAAAGAGCTTTGCAAATTTGTGTGATGTCAGCTATTATTACTGTTAGTAGCTATGCCAAAAATGGATGGGATCTGATAAGTGGGCGTGGCACCTCCCATACAAAGATACAATTCAATATTATATATCTCGAGTACTACGACAGAGACAGCTTTGCAAATTTGTCTGAGACCATCTATTATTAATGTGAGTAGTCGGACAAAAATAATCCGGAGATCGGACTATGGGCATGGCATCTCCCATACAAAACAAAAATAGAAAGTCATATCTCGAGTACTGTAATAGCGAGAGCCTTGGAACTTCGCGAGAGCCCATAAGCTACTCATATGATTAGACGAAGAAAAATGGACGCGCTCGGAGCAGTAGTCGTGGCACCGCCCAAAGTACTGGAGTACTGTATAACGGAGAACTACGAGTCCATGAGATATTAATGTGGGTAGTTTGATACAAAATGGGCGGGACAGGGTTAGTGGGCGTGGCACGTCCTATACAAAAACAAATATAAAGCGACAATCTGGAAATTTGTGACAAGTACATTAATTAGCAATGCAAAATTGTTGTGGAAAATATGGCCGGAATTACCAAAATCAAAGATAAAAAATCGCCAAAACCGAAAATTGCGAATTCAAAAATCGCTAAAAATGAAAAATTGACATATGATATTCTAAATTCAAGGCCAGTAGTTAAAAGTTGTCGGATTTAATTCGGAAAATTCCATGATCTTCTCATGGGCAGCTATATGTAACACCGACTGAAAAAACAAAAAATGTTGTATTTTAGAAAGTATTGAAATAAAAAAGTATATATAAATAAAACTATCAGATTCCAGCCCTCGAAATTCGAGAGCAGATTCTAGGAAATTTTATTTTTTCATTAAATAAAGACCCTAAAAGTAAGCTTATCAATTATAGCCAATTCACAAATCAACACAAGAAACAAACTCATTTTTATCACAAACATATTAACAAATTTAATAGACACACACATAGCATTGTATAATTTTATGTATGTGTTAGTAGCAACTTTAAATGCAATTTACTCAAAATAAAGGAAAAAATTTTAAAATCTGTATATCTGCAAAACGGCTAAAGAGAAATACCTTTCAAATAATACATGTTTGGTCACAATCGGGATAAAACGGTAGAACAAAACACCAGTCACAAGAAATCGCCTAGCCTATTAATATTATAGATTTGTTGAAGACGCAGAAGATGTATAATTGTGTCTGTTAATAAATAACTAGCAGATTTCAGCACTCGAATTTCGAGTGCAATTTCCAAGCAGGGTTATTTTTTAACTTAGCCAATTCACAAACCAACACTTTTATGGTTTATTATTATGGTGAATGACACTAACAAACTCAATAACAAACACATTAACAAGTTTAATAAAACACACATAGCATATGTACAATTTTATGTATGTGTTAGTAGCAACTTTAAATGCAATTTACTCAGAATAAAGGAAAAAATTTAAAAATCTGTAAATCTGCGAAATGGCTAGAAATAAGTACCTTTCAAATATTATACGTTTGGTCAAAATCGGGATGAAACGGTAGAACAAAACATCAGCCACAAGAAATCGCCTAGCCTATTAATATTATAGATATAATATTTTAGTTGCAAAATACAAACTTCGTATGAAAAATTGATAATGAAGTAAAACGTGTCCATAAATCTCGTTAAGTCGTAAATAACACCGTGTTGCAATTATCTAGCGGTGATTGTGGTCTGGCTGAGTTCATTACAAAACCGTGTTTAAAAAATTTGTAACACCCTCAAATTCCGAAGTTATTGTTATAAAAACTATTTTTGGGTACTTCCCTCACTAATCGATATCTAACACCCTCAATTTTCAACCGATTTCGAATTCTCCGACGAGTTTGGTTAGAGATCTAATTGAGATTTCAAAATATATTAAAAGACTTACACATAGAGAAAACAGATTCATTGTGCCAACCGAGTTTCGAGTTGATTATGATCAAAATTCTGTTGTCTTAACAGTAAATATTTTATAGCAATAGAAATTTTCTGTTGATATAAAGGAAAATACAGTTTTGAACTTTGGAAAAATTTACTTTCTTTTCTAAATTTTTGAACTTTAATAAAAATTTATGGATGTTTTTCTGATCAAGGATGTTCAGATATAGTGGTGACTTTATTGTACCTTGAGTTTGTGAAGTCGATAAATTGGCCCTTAACAGGAGGAAATTATTTAAACTTCTAATAGAAATTTAACGTTTTATATTTATAAGAAAAATCGTCAGATTCCGTTGTAGCAATCAGTAGAGAAATGCAACCATTCTGATTAGCTATTCCTCCATTGGAGTCTTTTGCCCTCTTCTTCTCTTATTTGGAAGTTTCCTTAATGAGGATTGAAATTAGTTTTTCCAAATAGATGTCCATGCGAAAAAGTACCGAAAATATGTTTGGAAAAATGCCTGAGGCTTATCTGATTCCTAATAAGGCTAAAAAGTTTTCTATTGTGGGCGTGTGGATGTTATTCCTTCAACAGGTTTTTGAAGCCCCCCTGACGACACAGTGAAACAAAGTCCAATGTCCATGCGAAAAAGTACCGAAAATGTGTTTGGATAAATGCCTGAGGCTTATCTGATTCCTAATAAGGTTAAAAAGTTTTCTATTGTGGGCGTGTGGATGTTATTCCTTTAAGAGCTTTTTGAAGCCCCCCCCCCCTGACGACACAGTCAAACAAAGTCCAATTTTAACCGAAATAAAGGTGCGAACCAAACTGAAAGTTAAAGCCCCCCTGGTGGCCCAGAAATTTGACATACGTAAAGCACAGACCTCGAAAAGTGCATAATTTCTAATTTTCGGATTTTCGACGTAGAAGCGAAAGGCATAGGTTATTATTACGGTTTACTATTATTAAAGATTTGCAAGCCTGGCACCAGCTAGCCGGAATTTTGATTTTTTGCTCCTAAGGCGTAAAATCGAGAGGATACAGTGAAATAGCTATTTTTTTTCAATTATTTTTTAAACCTCTATATGAAGTAAAAAAAACTACAATCTGGCATAGGCCAGACAGTCTGTGAAACGGAAATAAACAGATATCTTTTTAGAAATTTCATTTTGCAGGCGAGAGAGTGTCAAATCAGGAATTATTTACATTTCCAAAACATTCCGATGTCATAGGAAGTTGAAATTTGGCATATTTAAACTACTTTTTACAAAACAGATCGTAATGAAACCGGATATTCCGTATTCAGTTTGTGGCCAGCAAATAGCTTTTTACCAGTTCTGTAGATATTTTTTTGTATACATTCTACCCAGAACATTTCGAAGCCTCTTGATGAGCTATAATGCGAAAATTTGGATAAATTATTATTGCTTTCTCACTCAGCAGGCATCTTTTATACTATTCATACCACTGTACAGATGGTATAAATCAGTTTGTCATTCTATATATAACGCATCGAAAAATAAATTTGCGACCCTACAAAGTATTTATATTCTTAGTCCTTATCACAACTCGAATCGATACAGCGATCTGTCCGTCCGTCCTTCTTTTCAAATCACGCTCATTCACAATATAAACCATTTACCTGGCTAAGCTCAGGATAATATTGTATGCTATTTCGAGCAGGTTGGTATTTGAAATGGGCTAATTCGAGCATCCAAAATTTCAAACATTAAGGGTATTTGTTATAATAATTTAGTATTAATTTTGCCAAATTGTTTACTCTTTCAAATATTTTGTTTACATGAACAATATTTATAGGCAAGGCGACTTCTTATGATCGTTATAAAAATATGTTTAGTTGGTAACTGATTTTGACCAAACATACTTCATTTGAAAGGGTTTTCTTTTTAGCTGTCCACCAGACTTACAGATTGGCACCGTCTGGAACATTTTTTTTTTGAAGTAATGCTCATTTAAAGTTGCTACTAACACATACATAAAACCTATACTGTGTGTGTTTTTATTATAAATATCAAAAGCCTTGTGTAGAATTTTTAATTGGATAAAATTGATTAGTATACCTTTAGGCTCCCTTAAAATAATTTATTAACAACCCCATTTGTATATCTTCTGTGTGTTCAACAAATTTTTATAATGAAATTTAATGAATTTTATTTAAAAAGTGTTGCATGGCGAATTGGCTGGAATTGATCAGCATACCTTGAGGCCCTTATAAAATTATTTATTATATGAAAAAATTAAAATATCCTAGAATTCGCACTCGAATTTCAGTGGCTGGGCTACGCACGTTTGTTATAAACAGTGCAATAATCCCAGATATTAATGCACGCTTAAAACCCAGGTGGAAGGGACTAAATATTCGGCATAGCCGAATTTAACACGTTTACTGCTTTTATTTAAAATTTGTTTACTTTTTTCAGCTTTTACACACCCAGTGTTGTATTTATATGTTTAAAATAATCTCATTTATATATTTAGAAATTTCAAATAATCCTCTTTCTAAACTGCATGGAAAAACCATTTGGAAATTGACGACGTTAACAGTTGTTTAGTTGAGGAAGTAACCCCAAAAAACTTTTTTTTTTACAATAAGGTGTTTCATTTTAACCACTACTTTGTCAAGTACTTAAACAAAACTACAACCTTCTCTAGATTACTTGACTTGTATAATCAAAAAGTTATATGTTCCAGCAGAGTATAATTATTGCAGCTAATTTTCATTTCAATTAGTGTCTTGGAAACACTTTAAATTTCTGCCATACTCTCACCAACATTTGAAGTAATTTTTATGTTTAAACACTTTAATCCCTTGCAGTGAATTAAACGTTTTAGTACTAATAAGCCAACTGTATAACATAATAAAAATAATCTACATAATATATGAATTGGCGTGTTTTGTGTTCATTTCTTTTAATAAGCAAAACTACAGTTAATAATAAAAAACAGCTCAGAGCTTAACGCCACTATGAAGAAGTGTATGTATGTATATTAAAGCAGCAATCGGTCGTTGTTTATTTTTCATAGCAGAACTAAGAATTAAGCTAACTGAACATTAACAGCAATTAATTGAACTTCCTCAAATGGCTGGGTAGACAAAAAAAAAAAAAAAAAATAGACTAATAGACTAATGGAAAATCACCTAAATAACAAACAGAACTATTAGATAAAGTGCAACAAACATGAACTCCATATCAAATGTTCAAGAAAGAAACACACGTTTTGCGCACGCGCACTTGTTGCGCATCGGCAAGCAATTAAAAGCGTGAAATTACTTTAGAAAAATAAGCAGCCAACTCTACAACTAAGTAGAGGGAAAACTAAATAATAAAACACAATTAAGAGACAATTAAACATTGATTATTGATGAGTGAGAAACAAAAAACTATAAAAATAATTTAACCTACATTTGTTGTCTGCCAAAGTCATAACGCAAAAAAAGGAATTATAAATATTTTTTTTTATTTTCAAAATGTACATATTACACATATAAAGCGAGAAGAAATTTTATTTTACACCAAGTTGAATTTCAAAAAATAAAAATTAGAAATGATAATAAATTTTTCATGTTTTATAATTGCAAAACAAACGCAAGCCAAGAACACTTTTAGAAAAATTAACCAACAACTTCAGCTTAGCTTAATTTCATGCTTTTATTAATAAAACGCAAAAACAAAAAACCACATGCATCTCTTTAGTGCTAAACTCAGTTTGAAACACTGCATCAAAAAAATTGTTAGAATATATTGCTGGCTGGCTGACTAACTGACTGGCTGACTGTATTATGATATGTTACATTAGAAAAACTTGAACGAGCATGAACTTTTGTTAATTTTCTTTGGTTGTGCTTTATATTCTTTAATATATTTCTATAGCAAAAAAATTTAAGAAAAAATAAGTATTTAACTTAATTTATGGTTTAGTTTAGTTTTCTACAAAACACTAAAACACTACAGAAAAGAACAACAGACAACAGCTGAGTAAAAAAAAAATATGTTACCATTGTTAACCATGGTATGGTTAAAGATTTTGACAGTTTAGTTTAAGAAATATGTGGGGAATGACACTGATAAGTGCAACAATAACACGGCTTAAAAACTGGGGGAGATGAGACATCATTCCAATAATGACATGATATTAATAATTTTTAATGTCATGTGGAAATAAAATTCAAAATATAGGTTAGTTACGATTATGAAAAGAAAATGTATGTCCTAGAAAGAACATTTGTAATTTTTGTTACCTACACATTTGTAGAATGCACATACATACATAAATAGTTCGATGGGCAAAAAGTAAAATTATTATTTCATACCACTGTGTTCATGTGGAAAGATGTTATTTTAATACTCTCTACACCACTGGGCAGAGTGTATACATCACTTTTTCATTCAGTTTGTGAAACTCCGAAAAATTAATGTGCGACCCCATAAATCTGTGGTTTTCTAGAATAACCGCGTATGTCATAAAATCAAAATGTTCAGCGGAGCCAAAAAAACGTTACATTTGAAATTATGGGCTCGATATAAAGATTTCAGAGCTTTTTATTTAACAGTCCTTTAGTTATGGGCAGTAAATACTTTATAAAAAATTTTGAATCAAAAATCTTCAGAGGAATAGATCCTAGAGAAGGACGAAAAAACTATATGTAAATTAAACTTAAAGTGTGTGCAGATAAAACAACTTATGTCGACAAACGTCGTTTTCTTTGAAAAAAAAAAATCAACCAATGCACCACCCATGTTGACATAAGTTGTTGTTGCTCGAAAAATGGTTCTTTTGTTCGTCAACAAAAAGTTAACGGGACTTAGGATGTGAATATAACAACATATCAAGAATAATAGTCACAAAAAATAACAGAAATAAACACACAAGTTTTTATAAGTGGTTATAAACTGAAAACTAATCCAAAAGTGATTTGCTTTTTTTTTCATTAATAACAACGTATGTCGCTATGTGTCGTTGTCTGAGAAAATAATTTGTCAGCGATCAAACGTAGGTTGACAAACGTCGTTAGTGCTGCAAATTAATTTAATAAACATTTAAGTTACGTCGTTATTTAAAGAAAAACACGTAAGAAAATTATAGTCGGTCTAGACCGACTATACGATACCCTATACCATGCGTTTAGAAACCCTATCTCTTAGGCCCAACTAACTGGACATAGAAAATAAGCAAAAACCAAATTTGAGTGGGATTTTTATTAATTTTTTTGGCTGCAGATATGAAAAAGTTCATATCGGATGCTATATCTATATGGGGACTAGGTCCAAAAATGGACCGATCCTGATCATGTTTGGTAAAGACTCTTGTATTTTGCAAAAATATATACAAACAAAATTTAAGAAGAATCAGTGCAATATTTTTGTTTTTTAATAGATTTAAGTGAAAATCGGGAAGCAGCTCTATATGGGGCCACAGGATAATTTTTGGACTACTCATTAATGGATGTAATGAACGCATATAAACCCAATTTGAGTAAGATCTATATGACAATTTGGATCTTATGACAATTTATGTCGATTTCAATTTGAGTAAGATCTATATGACAATTTGGATCTTATGAAAATTTATGTCGATTTCATAGGGTAATTTGTATGGGGGCTAGGTCTGAACATGGACCGATTCTCACCAATTTCAATAGCGTTCATCCCAAGGCCGATAAAAGCTAATATACCAAATTTCATCAAAATATATTCATATTTGCGACCTGCAGTTTGATTACAAGATTTACATGGACACACAGACGGACGGACGGACGGACGGACGGACATTGTTAAATCAACTCAGAAAGTGATTCTGATTCGATCGGTATAATTAAAGATGGATCTAGGTCAAATGTTTTTGGTTGTTACAAACAGCAGCACAAAGTCATTATACCCAAACCACATAGTGGTATAGGGTATAAACACAGAAATGGTCAATATTAAAAATAAAAAAAATTGAACACATGCAAAGAGCGTTAAAAATAAAAATATTTGGCATCGTTAACTCAACACTGACAAAATTGGACATACGCAGTTATTCCAGAAAACCACAGAAATTATACATGCTCATTCAAACAATAAACTGCTTACCTCGGTTAATTTAGGAAAATATTAATCGTCATTATTTTGAGTAGGTACGCCTTTAGAATGGGTTAAGACGGGCATAATTGTGTTAAGACATGATCTAAAATATGGAAGCAACTGTAAAAATGCTAAAAATTTCAGTATTTTATAAATTTTTTTTACTTTTTCAAATATTAAAAATCCAGGTGGAGGGTATCAAAATAGTGGTATAGACGAATTACATATTTTGTATTTTCTTCCAAATCAATGTTCGATCGCTTTTAAGGAAATCACCCTCTGATACAATACATTCGTGACAAAGTTTTTCCAATCATCGAAACAGTTGTTAAAGTCGATTTTCGGTCTGACCTTCAAAGCTCGTAGTTATTCGCATTTGTTTTCCTAAATATTTATATTAATACGTGAAAGAAAAACTTTGTAACCCTTTTGTAAGCACAATACGTGAACGAAAGAGTGTGAAATTTGGCATAGTTATTGACATTATAGAGGAGAAGTGCCGAATGATGAAATTTATGTACTATATGTGTTAAAAATATATAAAATTAAATAAAATAAAATACATGTAATAACTAATTTTATAAGAGCCTAAATGTATGCTAACAATTTTTTGCCACTTCAAATGCCTCTGCATTTCTTATTTAATCGAATTTCATTATAATTGTATATTTTGCGCCCAATGAATTGCTTACATAAATAAGCATACCTTTGGGCTTTTATAAAATTATTTATTAGCAAATCCATTTATATATTTTGTGTGTCTTCAACAAATATTTATAATAAAATTAAATGAATTTTATTTAAATATTAATAAATTTTTTATATACTTATATAGATTAAAAAAAAAAAACATTGAAAGAAAAAAATTGAATGAAAAAATTAAATTTTCTGTAATTTTCACTCGAATTTCGAGTGCAGCGAGTTTGTTGAATAGCCAGAAGGCACACGATGTTCAATCGGATGAATACGGTGGTTATGTAACGATATTTGTCAAATTTTGTGCGAAATAGTCTCGAAGAATAAAGGCACTGTGAAACGGTTCATTATTGTGGTGTAAAAATCAAAAGTTGTCTGCCGTATTATAAGCCTGTGATGCCTATAACTCAAATGATATTATCCGTTTAAAGTTTAGGGCGGCGGAAGGAGTTTATAGTGCACCACACCACGGTAATTGAAGAAAACCTTGATTATTAAAACTATTTTATCGCAGCCTTACAGTCTTGTTTCACCAGGATCTCTAAATATCAATTCATGATTTTTTCAGCACCGAATATTTGATCTCCTTGACCAGTTGATGTTTTTTTTATCTGGGGAGCTCCTTTTTGAAACTGTTTTAAATTTTTTTTTTTTTTTTTTGATAACGCCTGTGCACCGAAGGCCTCGTATAACATTCTTAGCTGTTCTGTAGCAGAACTTTTGTGCCGCAAACAAATAGTGATGCCACTTTTTTGTTCAACAAGAGCAGACATTGGTAAAATCGTCAAATTCACTTCTTGTTGTTCACTATGGACAGCACTGCCTATCTTTTAAAAAAATATTAGCTCAAATCGATGAAACAACAAAGTTCGAACTGGAAAGTCGCCTTTTCATTTGGATGGAGTATTACATGTTCAGGATTTTTTGATTTAATATAGATCGTTAAGACATCTGAGTCATCCACTTGAAATAGAACCAGTACGCACAATTTTTTGCTATATTGATTTTCAGTTGATCTTGTTGGGCCACAAATTTGAAAAATTATTTGAAATATCGGAAAAATAGCATGAATGTGTTTTAGTTCTCTGCGCATAAAATTTTTTTTAAGTCATGTCATCATCGAATCTGTGATTTTCCTGTTTTTTATACCCTCCACACCACTGTGCAGACAGCATATATCAGTTTATTATTCCGCATCGAAAAATGAATTTGCGACCCCATTGGGTATATATATATATTCATGATCCTTTTAAAAACTTGAGACAATCTCCGATTCTCCGTTCTTCCGTCTGTGTTTACTTGGGCAAACATATAATCAAATTGTTTGTCATTATTTCGAGCAGGTTGGTATTTAAAATTTTTTTTAAAAAACTTAAATTATTAAAATTATTCTTTAATTATGTCATATATTTTATGTTAAATTAAATAACACCTTCTGTCTTAACTTTATCTCCCCAGTACTGTAATATTTACAAGATCTATTTCTTGTTATACTGAATTCTTCAAATAAATAATTAATTAAAACAAATTTAAATAAAAAAAAAATGTAAAGACTTTATCAAGATTACACTTATAAATCTTAGAAAATCTGAAAAAATCTTTTTTCAACCTCTTTTGGCAATCAAAAATTAGAGTAAAAATTATTAGGTAAGGGAAGTAAACCAATGGCGGGTTTTTGTCAATAACTTTTTAATTTGAGGTTGTTAAAAAATGTATGAAATCAACCACACCTGAAAAATTCACTAGCTCATTTGAGAAATACAAAATAACGGATTTTTAGTTCATTTATTAAAATTTTATAAAATTCCTTCATATAAATAAGAATTACATATTTGAGCTCGAGGTCTGATTTTGGTAAAAGTTATTTATTAAAATCCAATATTTCAATATTCTTTGAATATCACCTTCAGAGATTGTTTTAAATCAAAAACAACAACTTCGTCATATAATATTGCAATATTGCAATTTTAGAGTAATATTAGAGTATTGCTATATTATATGACGAAGGTGGTACAATAGATTTAATTTTGTTGTTTATGATTTAAAACAATCCCTGAAGATGATATTCAGAGAATATCGACAAATTGGATTTTAGTATATAACTTTTACAAAAATCAGACCTCGAGCTCAAATATATTATTCTTATTTACAATTTGAAAGGTCGAATCAAGACATCATTAATTTCCTTCATATATTTATTATATAATTTTAGTATATTAACAACTGATTAACTTTAAAAATATTTTGTTTAAATTTCTGCTAAAGTGTTGCTAACATTTTTCAAATATTTAATCTAATTTATCTGTAACTTAAGATTTTCTTGTGAAATACCTTTCAGTTTGGTAACAAATAAAATTCCCATCATGCTCCATAGTTAAACAATAAGTAAAACTCATAAAATTCTTTTTAAGCTGTAAAAATATCATCAAAACTCGATTTTGTTCTTTGGACAGAATTTAAGGCCAATTTTATTTCTCGTTTTTTTCTTTTTTTGTTTATTGGTCTATACCTTCAAACGTTTTTTTTTTTTTTTTTGTAGTTTTTCTATTTTTTGTTTTTTGCGCAATTTCTTTTTTGAACACTAGTTTTTTTTATCATATCAGCATGCACAGCATGTCGGTAAATCGCATAGTTTTAGATATGATTTTGCAGAAAAAGCACCATGATGATGACGATGACTAGGAGTATGATGATGATGATGATGATGCTGATCGCAAAAATAGCATACAGATCGCATATAGCACATATTATACGATCATCAAATACAACAAGAAACCACGTTATACTACACAGTCACGATTTCTGGTTTACAAAATTTTTTGGAGAGAATTTTTTTTTTTTTTTTTGTTTTTAACTGAGGTTTATTTTACAGTATGTACAGTAGATGTTGGCCAGAGTTTTGAAATAGTTAAATTTGTTTGAGAAACATTTACTTTAAATTTAATTTAATATTATGAATTACAGTGACTGTTAAGTTTTAGTACAGCTTAAAATGTTGTTTTAAAGATATTTAAAACAAATTTGACATAAGTTTCAGAATAATAAATCCATAAGCATTCAGTGTTCTGGAATTCACTTTCACATTAACAACTTTATAAGTTAAATATCAAAAGTTTTTTTCTATATGTTGGATTATACAAAAACAAATAAGTGTGTTAAATTCGGCTGTGCCGAATCTTTGGTATCCTCTGCATCGGTTTTATGTCTAAATTAATATTTTGTAAACAAAATATTTCAAAAAGTAACAATTTAATAATTTGATAAACTTAATACTGAAACAGACAGGATTTATAACATTTTTTGGGGGTGTCGTCATCTTTTTCGAAATATCTCGGCACGCTTTTGTCCGATTTACCCTATTTTAAACACCAGGCTGCTCAAAGTATTGGCAAATAATATTATCATAGCTCGTCTCAGGTAAATAGTTTACTTTGTGAATGAGCGTGATTTAAACGGACAGACGGACAGACGGTCATCGCTATATGGATTTGTTATAAGGATCAAAAATATATGTACTTTAGGGAGTCGCAAATGCATTTTCGGTGCGTTACAAACGGAATGACAAACTGATATATAACTTCTGCAAAGTGGTGTGGAGGTATAAAATAGGTTTATATACGAGGGCGGTACAAGAACAACCCGACTTGACAAAGCAAACACTAAAAATTTTTAAAAATTTTCTTTATTTCTCAACGTAATCTTCCTTTTTCCCTGCGATATTCAATACCTCCAATATCCTGTTTATAGTAAGAAATGTCTAGATCCTTAAAAGAGTCATTAACCGCAGACTTCTCTTTTTCAATGCTGGAAAATTTTTACAACCGAGCCATTGTGTCAAGTTGGAAATAGAAAATAATCCAAGGGAGCTAAATCTGGCGAATAAGGTGCTGGCTGAAGCAATTCAATTTATATTTCAGGGATTTTGCCCATCGTAATAGTAGATGTGTGGACGCCAAATGCGGCCTTATTTCCTTAATGTCATAACTTCAGCGCTGCAATAAACTAGCATAATACTCGCCGTTGACTGTTATATTTTTTTTTTTTTGTTGAAAATAATCAATAAAAATAATCCCACGCGCATCCCAAAAAGCAAACGCCATAATCTTGCTTGCAGAGGGAACTGTTTTTATCTATTTTATCTGTTCCTATATATCAGGAGCGAAGTAGTGAACCCATATATCATCCATGGTTACGCCAAACACTCTATAGAAATATCTCAATTGCGATGTTTTTGTTTTATTGTGAGCAGACGCGGCACTCTCATCTCTTCTCCAAATTTTGGGTCAATATGCGATGTATAGCACTTTCTAACCGACGATCGTCCAATATGCCATGGGTGAGTATGTGATATATAGCATTTTTTAACCGACGATCGTCCAATACCATTTTGTGGATTTTCATAACTGTTTCAGGCGTGGCCATCTCAGTTGGTCAACCACTATGTTGTTCGTCTTGGCAGCTCGTACGGTCACGATTAACCTCTGCCGCCACTATTTTATAGTCGTTATCGAAAAAGCAGACTACCACAGGGTGAACTTTAGTATTAGTCGGACCTAGACCTCTCATATGAAAGTTTGACCAATTTTTTTCATGTTTACAAATTCACTGAAACCATTTACTTCTGATGGTGTTTTGAAACTGAAAACATGTGTTCTATAAGGTTGCCACTTTTCACCAAATTAATTTAATATACATCAGTCGCGGTTGCTCTGGGCCACCTTTGTATAATTTTCCGTTTTATTTGAAACGGGAATATCAAGACGAATGTCCCTTATAAATGCTTTTATATCACTCTGTTTATTGGAATTTTTGTTGGAGTAAGATTTTTTTTAACTGGACTTTCAACTTCCTGACCAGTTAGAACATTTACTTCCTGTGGATGACCACGTATTATTCAATCTTTTCCATATGATTTAGCCATTATTTCTCGCGGGTAACCTGAAATGTATAAAAGTTGTTCTAAATAACTACTAGGCAAAAAAAATCAATTAAAATTTAAATTTTTACATGTTTTTATACCCTATACCACTATGTGGTCAGCCTATAATGACTTTGTGGTGATGTTTGTAACTGCCAAAAATATTTCACCTAGAGTAATCTTTTATTCCAACGATCGACTCAGAACCACTTTCTGAGTCGATTAAGCAATATCCGTCCATCTGTCTGTCTGTGTGTCCATCTAAACTTTGCAATCGAACTACAGCTCGCAAATATGAATGCATTTTAATGAAATTTAGTATGTGAGCTTCCATCTGCCATGTGATGAACGCTGTTGAAATTGGTGAAATTCGGTTCATGTTCAGACCTAAAATTACCTCTATGAAGTCGACTTAAATTGCCAAAATATTTAAATTATAATATAGACCTCGGTCAAATTGGGTTTGTGTATGTTTATTACATCCATTTATTAGTAGTCCAAAAATAAACCCTATAGGACAATTCTTAGTCATAGCCCCCCATATGAAGCTGTTGCCCGATCTTCACTTAAATCTATCAAAAAACAAAAATATTACACAGATTTTTCTATAATATGGTTTATATATGTTTTTGCAAAAAATAAGTGACATTACCAAATATGGTCAGCATCGGTACATTTTTTGACCTAGTCCCCATATAAATATAGCATCCTCTATAAACGTTTTCAAATCCGAATGCAACAAAATTAATAATAATTCCGCTCAGGTTTGGTTTATGCGTGTTTTCTATATCTAATTGGTTGGACCTAAGAGCAATTCTCTAAACGCATAGTATGGGGTATCGATGTATACCGACTATAACTTTCTTACTCATTTTTATTTAAATTTCACACTTCAATTAAAAATTAATAAATTTTTGTAAAGATTCTAAAATTCTAACAAAAACACTTTTTGAGATGAAAGTTGACTTTAAAAATTAAAAACTTTTACTTAAATATTAAAAACTCTATATTTGTTTCTAACATTATATTTATGTATGAATTTAGTATTTAAATTTCATAAAATTTCGCAATTTCATTCTAATTGAAAACCAAAACGTTTCTGGAACAGGTGCGATTATCTATTATCTATCGAGTATTCCTGATACTTGATTTAAATATTAATTAAAACTTCATTATTTTATAAAAAAAAAATTTACGATTATTTTCAAGCTTTTTGGATACATAAAACTCTATTAATGAATGACTTCCTTTCGATTACTGATCGTACTTTTATAGCTGTTTGCTAAACAGTATTCAAGCATGAATGTAGAATACAACAAACATATGTTAGTAAAGAAGAGACCATATGCTGGCTGGCAAATTTTTTTTTTTTTTTTTTTTCGTAAAAACTAAACTTTTTTTTAACTAAAACTGATAGATAATCTTCTTAAAAGTTAAGCTTGAAGTCAAAAGAAATCTTTTAGGAAAAAACAATCATATAAACTCTTAGGAAAAACTATTGATGAAGATAGTGTAGATTTCTTTATTCCATAGTCTTCTTCGTTTAAGTCAAAACCAAAAAAAAAAAATAAAAAAATGAATCAGCATCTGTTGATCTTAGTTTAAGGTTTAAGAAACCAAAAAAAAAACTTCAATTGTTTCATGATGATTATAAGCATAATAATGATTTCTTTAGCGTTTTTTGTTGTTGTTCATATTGCTGATGTTGGTTCAGGTTTTTCCTTTTACATTAAAGATATCGTGTTATATCAATAACCGAAAAAGGGTGGATCTCCGCAAATAAAAATGTTTTATATACTCCCTACGTATTAATAAAAAAAAAAAACAAAAAAAATAAATATAATGTACGATTTTGTTTTAGTTTTAAAATTTTATCATGAATTTTGCACGTTTTACAAAAAAAAAATCCTGTTTTTTTGTTTATAATCTGGAATTTACAACTATGTATGCCATCTCTGTGTTGGCCAGAAATGAACAAAAAAAAAAAACACCCGCACTAAAGCTTATATTCCTTGTAGCCACACAAACAAACAAACGTACATATAAAGAAAATGCTGCAAAGCCTTTAAACTGCTGCTCCACTGCAGCTTTTGCGCATGCTTAACATTATTTCAAAACAACACAAATTTAGTTTAACGTTATTGTTTAACAATTGTTGTATTTTTTTATATGAATTTCATTGTTGGAGGCTCTCCCAAATAACATTTTTTTTTAAATATTATTTTTGTTGTTTTGATTTTGGTTGAAAAGGTACATATGGTCAAAAACTGGTTAATATGGTGTTTCGTTTTGTTTGGTGTTGCTGAAGTTGATGCTGTTAGTGTGGTTAGTGTGTGTCTGGTTGGATTTGATTGTGGGCTTAAATTTTTTTTCCTTTGGCTTGGTGGGAAAATTTTTATTACTTCTATAAGTATTTAAGACAATTCGTTTTGTATTGTTTGTATAACTTATCAAATTTTATAATGTTATTAAGAAATTAGGATTAATAAACCACAATGCAATTAAATAATTTTGAAATTTTTTTTTTACCAAAAATAATAAATAGTACTGTTCCCAAATGAAAATGTGCGGGTTTATCGATTTGGCAAAAAAAAAAAAAATGGTTATACTGTGTTTGACACATATGATAACAATATCATAATTGGTTCAATACAGATGCTCGTTTTTGTCGAATTTAGAGATTTGACGGAGGAAGCATTGAATATAATTTCTGTTCAAAATAGAACATCCATTATATTTCTGCTATATAAACAGAAGGGATTTTGGAGAAGG
This sequence comes from Cordilura impudica, assembly GCA_963682025.1. Taxonomy (NCBI): domain Eukaryota; kingdom Metazoa; phylum Arthropoda; class Insecta; order Diptera; family Scathophagidae; genus Cordilura; species Cordilura impudica. The sequence continues at coordinate 275,326,476 of OY821517.1, read as the reverse complement.
CCTTCGGCCGAAAAAATATTTACAAATGGTATAAGAAGTTCCAAAATGACGGAGGAAGCATCTATAATATTAATAGGCTAGGCGATTTCTTGTGACCGATGTTTTGTTTTACCGTTTTATCCCGATTTGGACCAAACATGTATTATTTGAAAGGTATTTCTTTTTAGCCGATTTGCAGATTCACAGATTTTTAAATTTTTTCCATTAGTTTAGGTAAATTGCATTTAAAGTTGCTACTAACACATACATAAAATTATACAATGTTATGTGTGTGTTTATTAAATTTGTTAATATGTTTGTAATAAAAATGAGTTTGTTTTTTATATTGATTTGTGAATTGGCTATAAGTGGGTCTTTATTTAATGAAAAAATAAAATTTCCTAGAATTTGCACTCGAATTTAGAGCGCTGCAACCTGCTAGTTGAATATAAGGAGCGTCCAGATGAGAGAAACGTTAACTGACGAATAACACGTTTAGGAAATTATATATTTAGTGTTGAAAAGTGGTCGATTGACAATCAGTGAGAATCGAAAAAAAGACATTTTTATAGATTCGATTGGCCTTTGGCATTTGTCAAACCTCAATTCTTTTCAAAAACACAAAAATTTTTAGAAAAAAAAGGATTGTAGCATTTATATCTTTAAGACAACGTTACAGATAATGCCTACGTTCAAAAATCAAGGTCATGTTAACAGTTTTCTTCAAATATGAATTCCTTTCGCCGGACAAAACCGACAAAATTATGTAAGAACTATAGTTTATGGGAAGCACTTCGATAAAAAGAGTCGATCACTCCGGGACCATACTTTTTGAATGTATTGAGGAGAAAGTGAAGTATCATTGCACGATTTGAACGCCATTCGAATACGCGAAACAGTTGTTAAATGTTTAGCAGATTGTATTGCCCCTGCGATACCTTCAAGGCCATAACATTAATTTGGAAGAATAAATAAAGGATTTTCAATTCGAAGACCTTTCACCTTGACCAGAGACCATGCGCCTTCCTTAATGAATTGAAATAAGTGCACATAGTCCGCAACTTCGTCAAGAGTATTTATGGGGAAAACATTTTGTTTCGAAAGAGGTTCATGGATCCAACTTTGCTGAAGCAATAACTGGATATAGAAAATAGCCATAAATCTATGGTTTTCTAGAACAACCGGGTAATGTCATAAACTCAAAATGAGTCAAAAATCTTCAGAGGAATGGATCCTAGAGAAAGACGAAAAAACAATATGTAAATAACACTTAAAGTGTGTGCAGATAATCCAACTTATGTCGACAAACGTCGTTTTCTTTGAAAAAGAAAATTACCAATGCAACCACCCATGTAGACATAAGTTGTTGTTGCTTGAAAAATTGTTTTTTTTTGTTCGTTAACAAAAAGTTAACGGGACTTAGGATGAGAATATAACAACGTATCAAGAATAATAGTGACAAAATATAACAGAAATAAACACACAAGTTTTTTAAGTGGTTATAAACTGAAAAATAGTTCAAAATTATTTTGCATTTTATTTTCATTAATAACAATGTATGTCGCAATGTGTCGTTTTCTGAGAAAATAATTTGTCAGCTATCAAACTTAGGTTGACATACGTCTATAGTGCTGCAAATTGATTTAATAAACATTTAAGTTACGTCGTTATTTAAAGAAAAAACTCCGAAATGGTCAATATTTTTTTTAAAAAAATTGAACACATGTAAAGAGCCTTATAAATTAATATATTTGGCATCGTTAGCTCAAAACTGACAAAAATGGACATACGCGGTTATTACAGAAAACCACAGAAATATCCATGTTCATATCTGATGTTATTTTTATATATGGACTAGGTCCAAAAAATGACCGATCATGACCATATTTAGTGAGGGACTTATTTTCTTTTTTTTTTTTTCTAAAACAGAGAAAAAATTTAAAAAAATCTATGTAGGACTATTGTTTTTGATAGATTTAAGTGAAAGCATGAAACTGCTTTACATGGGGACTAGGGCTAAAAGTGGCGGCAAAGGGTCTATTTTGTGATTACTGATTAGTGGGTATAATATATGCATACATACATCAAATTTTGTTGATATGTACGTATATATAAAAATAATCTGAATCTTATGACATTTTTAGGAACTCTGATAGATTTTATTTGTATAGCGACTATGTCTAAATTAGCACCGATTTCCAACAGTTCAATAGGGTTCGTCCCATTGCCGACATATTTCGTTCTATTTGCGAACTGTAATTTGTTTACAAGATTTACAGGCACACACAGGCGAACGGACAGACAGACAAACAAACGGATCGTCGGACGAGCATCGCTAAACTACTCAGAAAATGATTCTGAGTCAGTAGGTATAAAAAAGAGTCAGTGTGGGTCAACTTTTTTTGGTTGTTACAAACTGATTATACCCTGACCACATATTGATCTAGTATATAACAATTCCATAAAAATTTTCCAGACCGTAATCGTGAAGCAAGTAGATGTGGATAGAAGTATCCTAAAATAACGATTCTTGTGACCGATATAAAAATTGTAGTTAATAACAGATTTTGACCAAAAATACCTCATTCGAAAAGTATTTTTTTTTAGCTGTCCACCAGATTTACAGGATTTCAACGTCTGGTATATTTTTGTGGAGTAATGCTCATTTAAATTTGCTACTTACACATAAATAAAACACATACACAGTGTGTTAAAAATAAATATCAAAAGACCTTCCAGTATGTCTCGAAAAATTATTTCTCCAATGTTGGAGAAAAGTTAAGTTCTCAAATTGAAGCTCAATGTAATTCTCAATTTTTTGCCGGTTTGCTTTCAACTTGTCATCAAGTTGGGAATTAATATTTTTGGAAAAATTTCTTTGCTATCAAGTTGAGAATCACAAATTTCTCAATTTGATAACTAAGAAAATCACCATATAAAAAGTGTGATTTTTAAGTCGAGAAGGCTATAGTCGGACTATTGAGGTGTATTTGAGAACTAACATTAGAGATTTGAGAAATGTATTTGATCTCAAATGCACCTCAAGTTGATAGCAAACAAAAATGTTTATTGGGCTGTGTGGATTATGAATTGGCTAAAATTAATTAGCATACTTTTAGGCTCCTTTAAAATAATTTTTAAACAAACCCATTTATATATCTTCTGTGTGTTCAACAAATATTTATAATGAAATTTAATGAACTTTATTTGAAAAGTGTTGAATTGTGAATTGGCTTAAGCTAATTAGCATACCTTCAGGCTCTCATAAAAATATTTATTAAATGAAATAATTAAATTACCTAGAATTTGCACTCGAATTTCGAGGGCTGGACTCTGCTAGTTTTATTTATTTTTAAACGAATTTAACATTCTTTATCAAAATTTCACATATTATGCGTGGTTCTTATTATTATCATTTGTATGAAAACTAGTTGTAATATGGTATCGTTGGTAGCACATGGAAAGATATGACATCTAAAATATACATATTACAAATTTGTGTTCGTTTGACGTCCTGATTTTTTTTTGTCAATTTACAAAAAGTTAATGAAGTCGCAATTGAGAGATTATAACAAGGTGTCAGTTAAGGCAATTATTTTTTATCAATTCATGGGAGTTAGTGAAAAATCAGCAACTGGGCTCAATTTACAAAAAAGATTAATATTAAATTAATTTTCAGAATAATAACAAAAATCTGAAACAGCGATGACAGCCTAGCACTTTTCGCGCTAGACTTAAAGCTTTTTGGTAACCCCAAAAGAGAATTTTTCCCATTTGCTGCCATTTGTAAAAAAGCGTTAAGATGGCGCTATCATTTTTAGTGCCTTTGGATCGAACTTCGGTTAGAATTTTGGGTTAATTCTATTAGATATAAAAATAATGAAAATATTAAGAAACACGATAATTGTACCTACGGATAAACTTGATAATATGAAAATTGAAATTGACATTACACTTAATGGAACTTGCTTCTTAAGTTATAGTTTTTTCAGTAATATAAAGAACCATAAAAACGAAAATTATCAAGCAAGAGTTAATCGTATTCAAAAATTCTCTTATTTATGAGATAAGAGCTAAATCAACTAATTTGAAAACATAAAAAATTACCATTTCATAACTAATTTTTTTCTAATTTTACAAAAGAATTTTTAAAAAGATAAAAAGAAATCGAAGAGTACGAAAACTATTTTACTAAGTAAATTTACTGGATTGTATCAAATTTGCTTATTATCATATGATAGACTGCAAATTAATAAAGGAAAAAAAAAAAACTAAGTAAATGGAAAAATCGAAACAACTGATTTATTTATTACGCGTTGTATTTCTGAACTTGAAAAAGTCAGTCAATTAATATTCGTTCTTTGAATTATCAGGTTTCGTTATATATAAATTGAAATTTCCATATTCAAAAGTTGAAGCCGAAAGCATGTTCAATACAATGAATTTATGTAAATTCTATAATATAATACCGTTACTTCTTTAGTACATATTAAATATGAACTAAAAATTTATAATTTTATCAAATATTTCTACTAAAATTATTTCACTTAAAAAAAATATATAATAATTGGTACGACAACAAAACTATGGCCTGAACATGAGGGAGAAAATGATTTGGAAATAAAGAGTTATAATAAAAAGAGTTCTTGAATTTTATATGGTTTTTATGGTACTCAAACTAGATTTGACTTAATTTGTGTATGAGCTTTTTTAGGCCAAATAATTTTGTAATTGGTGAAAATCGGTGCATTTTTACATCAAGCACCCATACAAATAACCGACTAAAATGGTCGTAAGATCCAGATACTTTGAAATATACTTAGATTTAAACATCATATATACTAAGCACATTTCTTCAAAAAAAAAAAAAAAAATAAAAAATAAAAAAAATAAAATCAAACAAAAACAAGTAAGAAAATTATTGTCGGTGTAGACCGACTATGTGATACCCTATACCATGCGTTTAGAGACCCTATCTCATAGGCCCAACTATCTGGACATAGAAAATAAGCATAAACCAAATTTGAGTGGGATTTTTATTAATTTTTTTGGCTGCAGATATGAAAAAGTTCATACCGAATGCTATATCTATATGGGGACTAGGCCCAAAAATGGACCGATCCTGACTATGTTTGGAAAAGTCTCTTGTATTTTGCAAAAATATATACAAACACAATTTGAGAAGAATAAGTGCAATATTTTTGTTTTTTGATAGATTTGAGTGAAGATCGGGAAGCAGCTAAATATGGGGCCTATGAATAAGAGTTGTTCCATAGGGATAATTTTTGGACTACTCATCAATGGATGTAATAAATGCATATAAACCCAATTTGCCTAAGATCTATGTATATGACAATTTGGATTTTATGGAAATTTATGTCGATTTCATAGGGGTCATTTGTATGGGGGCTATGTCTGAACATGGACCGATTCTCACCACTTTCAATAGTGTTCATTCCATGACCGATAAAAGCTTATATGCCAAATTTCATCAAAATATATTCATATTTGCCTGCAGGTCGCAAGGTTGATTACAAGGTTTACATGGACACACCGACGGACGGACGGACGGACGGACATCGTTAAATCGAATCAGAAAGTGATTCTGATTCGATCGGTATAATAAAAGATGGGTCTAGGTCAAATATTTTTGGTAGTTACAAACAGCAGCACAAAGTCATTATACCCAAACCACATAGTGGTATAGGGTATAAAAAAATATATATACATATCTGTGGTTTTCTAGAATAACCGCGTATGTCATAAAATCAAAATATTCAGGGGAGCCAAAAAACGTTATATTTGAAATTATGGGCTTGATATGAAGATTTTAGAGCGTTTTATTTATTTAGATATGGGCAATAAATACTTTATATAAATATAGAGAAGGACGAAAAAAACGATATGTAAATTACACTTAAAGTGTGTGCAGATAAAACAACTTATGTCGACAAACGTCGTTTTCTTTGAAAAAGAAAACTACCAATGCAACCACCCATGTAGACATAAGTTGTTGTTGCTTGAAAAATGGGTTTATTTGTTCGTCAACAAAAAGTTAACGGGACTTAGGATGAGAATATAACAACGTATCAAGAATAATAGTGACAAAAAATAACATAAATAAACACACAAGTTTTTCTAAGTGGTTATAAACTGAAAACTAATTCAAAATTATTTTGCATTTTTTTCATTAATAACAACGTATGTCGCTATGTGTCGTTTTCTGAGAAAATAATTTGTCAGCGATCAAACGTAGGTTGACAAACGTCGTTAGTGCTGCAAATTAATTTAAATTAAATTAATTTAAAGAAAAAACTCAGAAATGGCCAATATTTAAAAAAAAAAATTGTACACATGTGAAGAGCGTTAAAGATTAATATATTTGGCATCATTAACTCAAAACTGACAAAATGGACATACGCGGTTGCTCCAGAAAACCACAGATATATGGTGTATGTGTGTCTCTTAATCTAATCAGTATTCTAAAAATAAACCCTATAGGACTACTTTTAGTCATAGCCCCCATATCCTAATCCCCGATCGTCACTTAAATTTATCAAAAAACAAAACAAGTAAGAACATTTGAGTCAGTCTAGACGGACTATACGATACCCTATACAATGTGTTTAGGTCCAACATATAAACATAAGCATAAACTGTATTTGGCATTGTTATTAATTTTTTACCTTCGGATATGCAAAAGTTCATATCGAATGCTATATTTATACGGGGACTGGGTCGAAAAAATTACCGATTCTGATTATATTAGGTGTCACTTAGTTTTTACAAAAACATATACAACAGTTTTGTTTAATAAATTTAAGTGAATATCCGGAGTCAGCTGTATATGGGGCTATGAGTAAGAATTGTCCTATAAGGTTTATTTGTGGACTACTGATTTCCGGACGTAATAAACATGCACAAACCCAATTTTTCCGAAATCTATATGATAATTTGGATATTATGGCAATTCAAGTTGATCTGAATATGAACCGATCTTCACCAACTTCAATGTCGTTTATCCGATGGCTGATAGCAGCTCACATACCAAACTTCATTAAAATATATTCGCATGTGCTACCTGTAGTTTGATTACAAGGTTTACATGGACTGACGGACGGACAGGCGTACATCGCTAAATCTACTCAGAAAGTGAATCCGAGTCGATCGATACAATAAAATATGGGTGTAGGTCAAATATTTCTTGGTAGCGGTATTGGGTATAAATATTTAATAGATTTTTTTCAAATTTTGCTTTACTCAATATGTTCATGTTTGCCCATATTGCCACAAATTAATGACCATAGCTCTAAACTTTGGTTTATGCTTGTTTTCTATATCCAGTTATTGTCAACAGCAAAGTTTGATCTAAGACCATCTATTGAAACGCATAGTACAGGGTATAGTATAGTCGGACTAGACACATTTTAAAAGTTTCCTTTCATTCTAATTTAGCGCCATTTTGCGCCCCTTGACATACATTTTGCACCTTTTGCTTGAAAAAAATTTCGAATCGCTGATCTGAAGCATTATTGAATGGCTTTTAAATTGGCTTACAGAGAAAGGCTCCATATGAAATTCAGAGCATAAACAAACCTCATAAATAGCAATGAAGAAAGTTATACTTTAGACTTTAAACTTTGCTTAAAATATGTTTTGAAAGAAAAAGAATTGATTTTATTTCATTAAAAAAAAAAGAAAACTAAGACAAAAAAGTTAAGTTGAAGTTTTTGAGTTTCATGATACACATGTTTAGATACGTGGCGACATTAAATTAAACACACTTAAACATTTTTCTTTATTTATATAGGTATACATTTTTTTCAAAGCCTAAAATTCGTGTTATTTGGATTTAACAGAACGAAAAATTAACAAAACAACAACAAACCCTATTTAACAGTATTAAGCGCCTAGTTTTCAATAGCAAAGACGGAGAAAAAAATAAGTAAATTACTCTACCGAAAAACAGAAAATCTTGGTACATTAATTGAAACCCATTAAAGGTAATTTTATGGGAGGCGTTAAGCCATGAAACGTGTAACATGGCCATTGACATGATGGCTAAGCGAAGGCACAAAAAGCTACAAAAAAAAAAATAAAAATAATAACAACAACAGTATCGAAAAAACCAGGAAGGCAGCCTGCTAAAACATGAACAGCAGTCAAGATAGTAAAACACTCAAAGTACAACAGCAAAGTCATCGTTGTGGCAGCAGCAAAAGGGATAAAATAACTAGTAGACAAAGATTTTAAGTTTTAGTCAGTTGATGTTGGTTTTTTTTCTTTTTTTTTGGCTTTCGTTTGTATTTTAGCAAAGTGATCTACCAGTTTATAGTTCACATGGTTTGTATTAAACTACATATATAAAGTTTTCAATATGCCACACATACCAGCAAAAAGCCAAACAATCTGAGCAAAAAAGGAAAGAAATAGGGTCAAAATCCATGTTAAGATGTATTTTGTTTTGTATGCATGCATGATAAAAACCATGATGTTGTTGTACGACGAGTAAAGTTGTTGTAGCTGACTGATATTGTGTTTTTTTTTTCTACTGTACGAGCTGCTAACAAGCTTGCTTACATAGTACGGAATTTGTTTCAAATGATGTTTAGTTGCACTCTGTGCGCAAGCTTACTTAATATGTTTTACAGTAGATAAATATGCCTTATTTCAGCTTCAGCTTCAACTTCAACATCAGTATCACATCTTCTTGAGTTTGAAAATGGTTTTTAAAGCGAAAACCAGACATGATAACAATATTTTTAAAATTTTAACAGTTTCTTAAGTAGATGTCATTTACGAAAAACAATTTTTTTTTTGTTTTGATAAAAATTAATTCTTAGTAAGGATTTATGAAATTCTCTTGAAACTTTAATATAAAATAATATTTTTAATATTTATGTATAATTTATGTTTCATTTACAGGTTGCAAATCATTTTTCAAACGTTCTGTGCGTCGTAATTTAACCTATTCATGTCGGGGTAGCAGAAATTGTCCCATAGATCAACATCATCGCAATCAATGCCAATACTGCCGCCTCAGAAAGTGCCTCAAAATGGGTATGAGACGTGAAGGTAAGTGTCTTTATCTGCTCTCTATCTCTCTTTCTAAATGTATATCGTTTTCTATTTACTTAATTTATTAAAAAAAAAAAAAAAAAAAAAAAAAATTGTAAATTTTTTCAGTCTTTAGGGTCAATTAAAAGTCAAATTGTAAAGGCTGGTCTGTTTTGAAAATTAATTGAAAAGAAAATTTTCTATTTTACTCTTTCTTAATACTGACCACATATTGTTGTTAGATTTAAAAATAAAACGGAAGTAGCACGAGTGTTTCATTTGCCATATAGCCAAAATGTCAAATGTTTGGCATAGATTTGCCATATTCTCATGATGATACAAGTAAACAATTATTCGCCAACTGGGTGTTAATGAGCATACCAAATATATGTGTATGTAGTGGTTTTATTTGTTCTTCTTCTACTTTGTTCGGTGTGCATTTTTAGATGAATTTTTTATATCAAGCTTTTTTAAGTTAAGCCGATTATGTTAAATATTTTGCAAAAATTTTAAAACGCTTAAATAAGGGTTGAAAATTTACACAAAACCATGTGTCTGAGGTAGAACTATTTAGCTTACGAACTAAAAGATTGTCAATTTTCACAATTTGCGATTTTTATACCCTATACCACTATGTGGTTTGGGTATAGTGACTTTGTGCTGCTGTTTGTGACTACCACAAATATTTCACCTCGACACAGCTTTTATTATAACGATCGGCTCAGAATCACTTTCTGAGTCGTTTTAGCGATGTCCGTCCGTCTGTGTGTCCATCTAAACTTTGTAATCAAGCTACAGGTCGCAAATATGAATATATTTTGGTATGTAAGCTTTTATCGGCAATAGGATGAACGTAATTGAAATTGGCGAAAATCGGTCCATGCTCAGACCTAGTCCCCATACAAATGTCCCCTATGAAAGCGACATAAATTGCCATAAGATCCAAATTATCATATAGATCTTAGTAAAATTGGGTTTGTATGTGTTTATTGTATCCACTAATTAGTAGTCCAAAAATAATCCCTATGGGACAATTCTTAGTCATAGGCTCCATATAGAGCTGCTTCCCGATCTTCACTTAAATCTATCAAAAAAAAAAAAAAAAAAAAAACAAAAATATTGCACAGATTTTTCTCAAATTTGGTTTGTATATATTTTTTCAAAATATAAGTGACTTTATTAAATATGGTCAGGATCGGTCCATTTTTTGACCTAGTCCACATATAAATATAGCACCCGATATGAACTATTTCATATCTGCAGCCAAAAAAATTAACAACAATGCCACTCAAATTTGGTTTTTGCTTATTTTCTATATTCAGTTAGTTGGACCGAAGAGATAGGTTTTCTAAACCATGGTATAGGGTATCGTATGGTCGGTCTAGACCCACTATAATTTTCTTACTTGTTTTTTATACTTTAAGACGAAAATTCATTTAAAATCAATGTTTGATTAATTTAAATAAGTAAAATTTAACTTTCAAGGATTTTTGTCTCAGCTTGACATGAAATGGGGTAACTCATTTACTCATTACTCTGCATATCCATTTGCTTAGGATCCATAAGAATAATCGAATTAATAAGTAACAAACTATAGTCGGTCTATACTGGTTATACGATGTCCCTTACCATGAGTTTAGGTAAGCATAATCCAAATATGACTGGCATTGATATTATTTTATTTGCATGCAGATATAAAACATATAAATGGGTCGAAAAATGGACCGATCGCGACTATATGTGGCAAGGTCACCTATTTTTTGCAAAAATATATATAAAAGAAATTTGAGCAAAATCTGTGCAATTTTTTTTTTTGTTTTTTTGATAAATTAAAGTGAAGATCGGGAAGCAGCTTAGTAATGGCGCTATGACGAAGAATTGTCCTAAATGGGTTTGTTTTTTGAATAATATATTATAGATTTAATAAAGACACACAAACTAAATTGGAGCTAGATTTATATGATAGTTTGGATCTGATGGAAATTGACGTCGATGTCATAGGGGCCATTTATATAATCTACTATATCTGAAAATGGTAATATAAGCGAAACAAGCTTATATACAAAATTTCAGCAAAACGTATTCGTATTTGCGACCTGAAGACTGATTACAAGGTTTACATGTACAGACAGATGGAAGGACGGAGAGACAGACGGCCAGACAGACAGACGGACGGATATCGCTTTATCGAAAGTGATTGTCAGATGATCGGTAAAAAAAGGGTATAGGTCAAATATTTTTGCTATTTGCAAACATCAGCACAAAACATATATCTGATCCCATAGTGATATCTATCTATAATATTAATAGGCTAGGCGATTTCTTGTGACTGATGTTTTGTTCTACCGTTTTATCCCGATTTTGACCAAACGTATATTATTTGAAAGGTATTTCTTTTTAGTCGTTTTGCAGACTTACAGAATTATAAATTTTTTCCTTTGTTTGGAGTAAATTGCATTTAAAGTTGCTACTAACACATACATAAAATTATACAGTGCTGTAATTGGCTGTAATTGATTAGCACACTTTTAGGGTCTTTATGTAATGAAAAAATAAAATTTCCTAGAATTTGCGCTCGAATTTCTAGGGCTGGAATCCGCTAGTAAATATAAAAGCGAAAGTATGTATATATGTTTGTTTGCTTGTCACTTATAGGAGGGTAAACCATTAGCCCGATCTTCCTAAAGATTTTACAGAGTCTAACTGTATATCTAGAAGGAACTATAGGCTTTTAACTTTTTTATATTTTTAGTGGTCTTTGCACCTTCCATACAAAAATAACAATTTAATATCATACATCTCGAGTACTATGACAGAGACAGCTTTGCAAATTTGTCTGAGGTCATCCATTATTCATGTGACAAAAAATGGGCGGGATCAGTCGAATAGACATGGCACGCCCATATAAATTAAATATTAAATGCCATATATCTAGAGTAGTGTAATAGTGAGAGTATTGGAACTTTGCGTGAGTTCATAAGTTATTCATGTGATTAGGCGAACAAAAAATGGGAGTGATCGGAGAAGTGAGCGTGGCACAGCAATTATATATTACCATATAGGTGGACTATTATAAAAGGGAAACACTTGGCACTTTGTACAAGCCCATCAGTTATTAATGTAATAGTCAAATGAAAAAGAGGTGGGACAAATTTAGTGGGTGTGGCACCTCCTACACTCAATATATGAAGTTCTATGAAAGCGATAGTCATGAAACATTTGACAAGTGCATTAGTTATAAATGTGATCAGAAGTGGAAAATATGGGTGAAATATCGAAACTCAAAAATCGCCAAAAATCAAAATTGCTAAAACCGAAAATCGCGAAAAAAAAAACGTTGAAAACAAAAAAGTTTAAAATCAAAAATCGCCAAAATCAAATATCACGTAAATTAAAAATTCCAAAATCAAGAAACGACAAAATCAGAAATCGCTAAAATAAAACATTGCACTTTGATATTCTAAATTCAAGGCCAATCGTTAAGGGTTGCCGGACTTAATTTGGAAAATCCATATTTTTCTCATGGGCAGCTATTGATAATAATTTGGTAGTTTTTGGGCCGATTTGAAACAACAACAAAATATTGTAATCGTAGGAATAATTGATTATGAAAACATACATGTCAATAAGAGTCGGTAAGTCGTAGCGAGGCTCGACAGGGCATACTAGTAGTTTATAAAAACAAGTATGAATATTACAGTCGGGCTAGACCAACAATTCGTTACCCTGTAACACGACTTTTAGGCAAGGTCATTTAAGTTTACAAAAAATTATCCTCAACCAAACTTAAATGAGATTCTCATTTATTGGTTGTTTGAAGTGATTATATGGGGATTAGTACCAAAAATGGTCCGATTGTGACTTATAAAGTCACTTATGTGTTCTAAAAGTGGCCCTACTCTGCATTTTTTCGGACTGATGATACATATGTGTAATTAGGACAAATATGAATATTGTATTTTAGAATATTTTAAGTCGAACTTATAGAGGACATTTGCATGGGGCTTATTCTGCATATGCACCGATTTAGCTTATCATAGCTTACATATTGATTGTTATTCAAGATGACCTGTAATTGGCACACACAATTTACAGGGACACAGCTGTACGGACGGACATCGTAAATAGTGTAATAAAAGGTAGCTTTAGGTCCTCTATTTTGGGTAGTTATAAAATAGCACCACAAATTCATTACACCCTCAACCACAAAGTGGTGCTGGTATAATTAAACTACACATAATTATGCAAACGGTTTACGTCTTAACTAAAATATCTTCAAATGATATTAATATTTGATATTTCATTACAAAATATATTTACCAACTATAATAAACATTTTTTTTAAACAAATTTAAATTTTATTAAGAAATAATTCTTGTTGCAGACGCAATATCAATTATTTCCACTTCCACTATAACTATTTATTAAAATATTATTTTCATTTACGAGTAGTATTACAACAAAGTTTTAAAAACACAAATGACAAAAATACAAGAGAAGAAAAAAAAACATAAAAATTCCAAATGATTTCCACATTCAATGACTTAATACCATTAATAATTATTAAATGGCTTGTATGTATCTGTGTATGTATATATATATTTGTCTATAGTTATATGATCATATACAACACATATTGACACACGCATTGGGTAACAAAAAAAAAAAACTGACTATAAAACTGGCATCAATTAAACATGAAATGGTGTTAGTTAAAAAGCCACCTTTTAGTGACCTCTAGAACTAAATGCAAAAATTAACAAACTTGTTCAAGTTAAGAAAGAAAAAAAAACAAAAAATTCAAATACAAAATACAGCAAGAAAATAGCAAATAAATTACTAGCAAAATAGTTGACGAACAATGACGAAGAAAAAAATAAACTAAACAATTGAATTATATGGTAATTAATCAATCAACACATGGTTCGCTAAGAAAATAAATGGACTCATTAATAGAGAACGAGTCTTTTATATATAAAGCGCTATTTTTCTAGACCTAAGCTATTAAACGTATTTCGATAAAAGGACTTTAGCCAAGTAACCAATCGAATGCAAGCTAATAAACGGAAAATAAGATGTAAAACTAATTTTATTTATCGTGGGCAAAAACCAACACGAATGTTGCCAATACGATCATATAGAAAATGAGCCGAAATCTTTTTAGCACATCAGGGTAGTTTCTAAAAAAATCAGTAGTTCATAATATTTATAAAAAAAAAATAATGTTTGAAATTAAATTAATAAATTAATAAAGAAAAACAAATCTACATTCCAAATGATGACAAGTTGCTAAATTAGGACACAAACCTAACACGCTGTTATCGAATTTCAGAAAGAAGAAATATACAATTTTTTGTTATATATTAATTGTTTATTATTATACCCTATACCACTATGTGGTTTCGGTATAATGACTTTGTGCTGCTGTTTGTAACAACCAAAAATATTTGACCTACACCCATCTTTAATTATACCGATCGAATCAGAATCACTATCTGATTCGATTTAACGATGTCCGTCCGTCCGTCCGTCCGTCTGTGTGTCCATGTAAAGCTTTTAATCAAACTGCAGGTCGCAAATATGAATATATTTTGATGAAATTTGGTATTTAATCTTCTATCGGCCATGGGATGAACACTATTGAAATTGGTCAGAATCGGTCCATGTTCAGACCTAGCCCCCATACAAATGATCGACATAAATTGCCATAAGATCCAAATTGTCATATAGATCTTACTCGAATTGGGTTTGTATGCGTTTATTACACCCATTAGTGAGTAGTCCAAAAATGATCCCTATTGGACAGCTCTTAGTCATAGGCCCCATATAGAGCTGCTTCCCGATATTCACTTATATCTATCAAAAAACAAAAATATTGCACTGATTCTTCTCAAATTTTGTTTGTATATATTTTTGCAAAATACAAGAGACTTTACAAACCTGGTCAGGATCGGTCCATTTTTGGGCCTAGTCCCCATATAGATATAGCATCTGATATGAACTTTTTCATATCTGCAGCCGAAAAAATTAATAAAAATCCCACTCAAATTTCGTTTATGCTTATTTTCTATATCCAGTTAGTTGGGCCTGAGAGATAGGGTCTCTAAACGCATGGTATAGGGTATCGTATAGTCGGTCTTGCCCAACTATAATTTTCTTACTTGTTCATATAATAACTTTGTAAAGCAGTAGAATAAATCTTAACAAATATAAGGGCTTAAATATATTTACCATAGACGAAATCTATAATATAGCATATTATCAAACATTCCATTAAAGTGTAACAGTTTTAACTTTGTAAAAATAACAGTCCCCAAAAGCATAGAAAAATAAAATCTATATGGTTTGGTTTTCCTGCGATCACACAGAAATTTAACCGAAATCTTTTGAAATTTAACCGAAATCTTAGTTGCTTAAGATTTAAGTTGTTGATAAGACATTAAAAACAATATATATTTTAAAATTTTTTTTAACAAATGACATGCAAACGAAAAAAATTATTTATTTAGGACATTAACCTAACACACTGTTATCGAATTTCATAATTGCATTTGTTGTTTTATATATATGAATTACTCCACTTTGGGTATATTTCTTCATGAAGCAGAAACATTAAGTAACAAGATAAGAAGATATAAATTTGAACCAGAAACAGTTGTTTTGTAAAATTAATATAAAAAAGTCATAAAAATCTCAGTCAGTCCACAAAAATATAAAAAAAAGTGTACACTCAAACCTGTTTTTGTGCGATGGATAAGGACCGCATTAAAAAAATCGCACAAAACTTCACGAGTGGCTATAAAAAATAGTTTCGCAGCGCAACTAGAAATATTTTTTTTGTGCGGTGAATAGGGACCGCATAAAAAGTCTCACTACGAAAATAACTCAAAACCTTACGAAACAACTAAATATTTTCCAATTGTATTTCAGAAAATGGCAATTGCATTTCAGAAAACATCAATTGAATTTTAGAAAACATCAATAGTATTTCAGAAAACATGAATTGTGTTTCAGAAAACATGAATTGAATTTCAGAAAACATCAATTTATTTCAGAAATCATTAATTGAATTTCAGAAAACATCAATTGAATTTCAGAAAACGTCAATAGAATTTCAGAAAACATCAATAGAATTTCAGAAATCATCAACTGCATTTCAGAAAACATCAATTGAATTTCAGAAAACATCAATAGAATTTCAGAAAACATCATTAGAATTTCAGAAAACATCAATAGAATTTCAGAAGTCATCAATTGCATTCCAGAAAACACCGATTAAATTTCAGAAAGTCTCAATTGTACTTCAGAAAGTATTAATTGTATTTCAGAAAGTATCAAATGTATATCAGAAAACTTTAAATGTGTTTCAGAAAACATCAATTGAACTTCAGAAAACATCAACATCATATTTTGCAGTGCATAAAAAATAAGTCTAAATAATGATGTTTTCTGAAATTCAATTGATGTTTTCTGAAATTCTATTAATGTTTTCTGAAACTCAATTGATGTTTTCTGAAATTCTATTGACGTTTTCTGAAATTCAATTGATGTTTTCTGAAAAGCAATTGCAGAAGTCATCAATTGCATTCCAGAAAACACCGATTAAATTTCAGAAAGTCTCAATTGTACTTCAGAAAGTATTAATTGTATTTCAGAAAGTATCAAATGTATATCAGAAAACTTTAAATGTGTTTCAGAAAACATCAATTGAACTTCAGAAAACATCAACATCATATTTTGCAGTGCATAAAAAATAAGTCCAAATAATGATGTTTTCTGAGACTCAATTGATGTTTTCTGAAACTCAATTGATGTTTTCTGAAATGCAATTGATGATTTCTGAAATACAATTGATGTTTTCTGAAATATATTTAATACTTTCTGATATACAATTAATACTTTCTGAAATTCAAATTATATTTTCTGAAATTCAATTGATGTTTTCTGAAATTCTATTGATGTTTTCTGAAATTCTATTGATGATTTCTGAAATTCTATTGATGTTTTCTGAAATTAAATTGATGTTTTCTGAAATGCTGTTGATGATTTCTGAAATTCTATTGATGTTTTCTGAAATTAAATTGATGTTTTCTGAAATGCTGTTGATGATTTCTGAAATTCTATTGATGTTTTCTGAAATCACAAACTTTCTGCTTAGCAAAAAATTATTAAATTTGTTAAATTTTCAAATTCCGCACAAAAAAAAAAAAACACACAAAACAAATCGTACGTAAAAAGGCCGCAAAAAAACAGGTTTGAGTGTATAGCGTTTGGTTTTCCTACGAGCACACAGAAATTTAGCCGAAATCATTTGAAAGATTAAATTTAGGAAATTTTATTTTTTAATTCAATTTTTATTTTTTATTTTTTCATTTAATTTCTTTCGATGTTTTTTGAATGTATTTAATAATTCAATTTTATTTATTAAATTTATTTCATTACTAGATGTAACCCGGTGTGCTTCGCTACACCATCCCCTACCCCCCGCCCCCCTCCACGAATCGTTATGAGAGGGCTCACGCAAAGTCCCAAGGTTCTCACTAATACAGTTATCACATTTAATATTGAGTTTGTGTAGGGGTGCCACGCGCATTTGTCCAATCCCGCCCATTTTTTGTCTGACTACTCACGTTAATAATAGATGACCTGAGACAAATTCTCAAAGCTTTCTCTGTCATAGTACTTAATATATATGATATTAAAAATTTACTTTGTATCGGAGGTATCACGCCCACTAAAAATATTTAAAAGAATATAGCCGGTAGCACTCCCATATCCGCTGTAAGACCCTGTGAAAATTTCAAGAAGGTCAGTTGAGTAGTTACGGAGATTACCTCCTACAAACAAACAAACAAACCAACGCATATTACCTCTTTATTATGCTAGTATAGATTATTAGTGTAGATTTTTTTATTCGAATACTTGCTGATATACAATGTTTTTTGGTTTTTCATTCGGTACAACAATTATCAGATTTTTCGGCGTTACTACCCTGGAGCAAGGTACATGTAGCTGCCCATGAGACGAAGATGGATTATCAAAATTAGAGCTGGCAACATCTAACTATTGGCCTTGAATTTAGAATATCATTTGGCAATTTTTCTTTTCAGCGATTTTTGATTTTGCCCATTTTTGATTTTGAAGATTTTTTGGGCGATTTTTATTTTTCGCAATTTTCGGTTTTGGCGAGTTTTTGATTTTGGTGATACATATTCCACGACAAATCACATTGATAACTAATGTACTTGTCAAAAGAATAATGCTTTCGTAGTACTTCATATTATTTATATAGGAGGTACCACGCCCACTAATCCCATCCCGCCCAATTTTTATTGGACTACTCACAATAATATCTGATGGACTCGTGCAAAATGTCGAGTCTTTCCTTTTTATAGAACACCAGTTATATGATATTAGATATCTACTTTGCATGGGAGGTGCTACGCCCACTGCTATGATCACGCCCATTTTTTTGTGCAACTGATCATACAAAGAACCTATGGACTCATGCAAAGCCACAAAGCCGTCTCTTTGACAGTACTCCAAATATATGACATTAAATAGTTACTTTGCATGGGGAGTGCCACGCCAATTTTTTGTCCGACTACTCATACTAAGATCTGATGGTGTCGTGCAAAGTGTCAAAGCTTCCCTTTTTTAGTACACCAGTTATATGATACAAAGTTATATGATACTTTGTATGGGCGGTGCCACTCCCACTGCACCGATCACACCCATTTTTTGTCTAACTAATCACATGAATAACTTTTGGGCTCACACAAAATCCCAAGACTATCACTGTTATAGTACTCCTGATATATGGCATTTTATATGTACTTTGTATGCCAGGTGCCACGCCTATTGGTCCGATACTGCCCATTTGTTTTCCGACTACTCACATTAATAATAGGTGACACCAGACAAATTTGAAAAGCTCTCTCTATCACAGTACTCGAGATATATAATATTGAATTATTACTTGTATGGGAGGTACCACGCCCACTTATCCGATCCCGCCCATTTCCGGCGTAGCTACTAATATTGACAATAGGTGACCTCACACAAATTTTCAAAACTCTCCCTATCATAGTACTCAATATATGTATATGATATTAAAAATTTTCTTTGTGTGGGAGGTGCCACGCCCACTAAAAATATTTAAAAAATTATAGTCTATAGCACTTCCCAAATCCGCAGTAAGACTCTGTGAAAATTTCAGGAATATCAGATGGGTAGTTACGGAGATTACCTCCTACAAACAAACAAACAAACAAACAAACAAACAAACAAACAAACAAACACACATTACCTCTTTATAATATTAGTATAGATAAATATTTGCTGAATATACACAAATAAGAGCCTAAATGTATTTGAACCACCTTGTGTGCCACCTAAAGATATGCTAACTTTAGGCAATTTACAATTCAACACAGGGAGTGTGATATGCAATTATTATAATGAAATTCGATTGCCTTGTTGTTGTTATTGGTTTGTGTGCAAAATTATTTTTCAACTCAACACAGGGCTTTCATATACAATTTTTGTAAACAATGTTCCAGACGGTGCAAACCTATAAATATTGTGGACAGCTGAAAAGAAATACTTTTCAAATGAGTTATGTTTGGTAAAAATTGATTTAAACTGACAAAGTTATATCGGTCACAATAAATCGCGTTGCCTAATAATATTTTAGATTTTATAAAAAAAAAAATAGTAGTCGATAATATATTAATGTAAAATATTTTGTGTTCTATTGAGAATATTTTTATAATTTGGACTGCGATATTTTTACTTAATTGATAAAATATTTTCTTAAACCGTTTAAGTGAAGTCACGAATCAAGTAAATCATACATATAAATTATTTTTGTGCATATTTTTGGAAACTATTTTGAAATTTTTATTATATTAAATTTGTTATATAATATCAATTACTCGCAACAAAATAATAAAAGCAAAATGCAACTTTGTTAATTTTATTTAATGCATTTTTAATTTGTTTTCAAGTTTTATTGTTGTAATTTTTGTTATTGTTATTGTTGTTTTTTTTTTGTCTGAATACAACTTGTTGACTTTGACAGCTAGCTATCAACAGTCATTAATACAAAATCACAGCAATAATTAACTAAGCATTGATTAAAAGACTTACGTACTACTGCAGATTTCCAAACAATCACAGAGACAAATCAAATACCGACAAACTACATCGAACAGACAGACAAATGACAATTTTGCTAATTCAAATACCAGTCAGTCAATGTTGGTTAATTTAACAACATATTTGCACTACAATTGACAGGTTTTTTGTTTATTTTTCTGAATTAATAGCTTTAAATAGGTATTTAGCCCCGTTTAATTGAGATTTTTTTTTCCAAAACACTTGTTGGAACATTATACATACATAACAGTTTCTGTTTTTTTTTTAAAGGAAATTTAAACCTTTTAATTACCTTGAAAAAGTTCAACACCTCTGAAATTACGAATTTCTACCACTTTTCCTTTAAAATCAAAACCAAATATTCTTGTTTTTTGATATAAGAAAAAAGACGTGAGAATATTTTTTTTTTGCTTTTTTTTGGTGCAAGTTTCTTTATTAATTCAAAAAGTTTCTTTATGTCAAGTTCACGACATTTTGTGTAGTATTCTTTGATAATGGTCAAGTTTTAATGTTAAACTATGCATTGTATATAAGCAAAGAAGATCACCACCACCTTATACGAGGTCATTACAATTAAAATATGTACGTTCACAACATTTTTGACGACTCTTCTTTTTTTTTTGTTATCATAAAACTAGCTAAACTTGTTAAAGAAAATGAGATTATTTTTTTTCAACAAATAATATAAAACAAAAAGAACCCTAAAAATTGAAAAAAGAATATAAAAAATTTAAATAAAATTTCTGAAAATTTAAAACAGATGTATGTTACAAAAATTGACAAGTTTATGAGAAGACATTAATAATATATTAGAGAAAAAAAATTTCTTTGTGTTTTTGCTGAAGATTCAAATCTTGAACTTTGTTGTCAAGGTTTGAGTCTAACATAAACCAACTTTAATTGATCAAATTTCTCTTCTTTGAATTTTTGTTTGAGATTTCAATATAAAATCTTGTGTTCATGTTTTGAGTCTAGACTAAATCAAAAATTTGTGGGATGTTGCCCAATTTCAATACAAAAACTGGAGTACAAATATTTTAATGGATTGCCAATTTAAAAAATTTTTTTAACGATTATTTTTTATTAAATTTAACTGAAAATATAAACTTGCATATTGTCATTAGAAGTAGCCAGATATCCACTTTTATTAACCAGAAAACAATATAAAAGCATTTTTCAACAACATTCTAGATCGTACTAAATAAAAAAATGAAGAAAATTATAGTCAATCTAGGCCGACTATACAATGCCCTTTACCGTTCGATTCGACAGAAGGTTTTGGATACAACTTGCTAAAGCAAAAACTGGATATACAAAATAAGCAAAAACAAATTTTACTGCTATCTATATTTTTAAGCAAAGTGAGCGCATGGAGGAGCGTGAATAGTTAAAGATCATATGAAGGAGAAGTGATGAATGATAAAATTTATGTTTAATATGTGTTAAGAATAAATAAAATAAAATAAAATAAAATATTGATAATAAATAATTTTATAAGAGCCTAAAGGTATGCTAATCAATTTTAGCCAATTCACAATTCATTGCCTGTGCATCTATTATTGATGGTTTCAAAAAGGAGTAAATTTTAATCGCGCTGTGTTGAATTGTGGATTGCCTAAAATGGATTAGTATTCTTTTAGGCTCTTATAAAATTATTTATTAATAATCCAATTTATATTTGTTCTGTGTGTTCATCAAATATTTATAATGAAATTTAATGAATTTTTGTTTAAAAATTCACAATTTAATGAACTTAATTTAAATATTCATAAATTTTATATATATATATGTTAAAAAAACAGTGAAAAAGAAATTTAATGAAAAATTTAAATTTCCTAGAATTTGCACTCGAATTTCGAGTACTGGAGTCTGCTAGTTGTTATAAATTTGTTGCGCTCAGACATGAACAAATTTATATCTGATGTTATTTTTATACCCTATACCACTATGTGGTCAAGGTATAATGACTTTGTAACTACCAAAAGTATTAGACTTAGACCCATCTTTTATTATACCGATCGACTAAGAATCACTTTCTGAGTAGATTTAATAATGTCGGTCGGACCGTCCGTCCATCTATATGGACACTCATGTAAACCTTGCAAGTAGCGAGTATGAATATATTTTGATAAATTTTGGTATATAAACTTCTATCGCCAATAGCATGAATTGGTGAAAATCGGTGCATGTTCAGACCTAGTCCCTATACAAATGACCCGTATGAAATCGACTTAAATTGAAATCGGTCAAATTGGGTTTGTGTCTGTTTATTACTTCCATGAATCAGTAGTCACAAAATAAACCCTATACTACGGTTCTTAGTCACATTCCCCATATAAAGCTGCTTCCCGATCTTCATTTAAAGCTATTAGCTACAAAAATGTTATATATATTTTTTTTTAAAATTCGTCTATATATGTTTTTTGAAAAAAGTAAGTGCCCGTACTAAATGTGGATATCATGGGTCCATTTTTTGACCTCGCCACCATATGCCCGCCTACACGATACATTAAATGGCCTCAGAAAATGATTCTGAGTCGATCGGCATAATAAAAGTAGACCCGCTTCTTATTGAAATATTTTTTGTAATTCTAAACATCAAGGCAAACTCATTATACCCTCACCACACAGTGGTATAGGGTATAGAAACACACCTACAACATTAATATATTCATTCTGTTGTGAAAACAACATTCATATATAAATGTTTATCATTTGAAGAAATCTCTTGTTGTGAAAAATCCTTCACAATCCATAAATGTATAGCCTTAAGCCTTACAACTTATAAATGTATTAACAATTCTAAAAACCAAAAAGAGAAAAAAAATTTTAAAACATTTTACAATTGTTTAGCATTATTACTAAGAAATGTTTGCATATAATATATTTTGCAAGTGTTACCATTGTAAAGCCTGTCAAAACTTTACATACACTTATGAAAAAAGTTTTTAAAAAGAAATAAAAAAAATTGAACACACCTGGATTTTTTTGTAACGTCTTTTTTTTATAAATTTACTGCTATCTTCAAAAAGTTTATAAAAATATTACTAATATAAACAAACTTATGGTCAGTTTGTAAGAAAAAAAAAGAATATTCCTTAAAGAAATCCAAACAACAAGATACAAAATTGACCCTCATTATTTATAGCAATTAAAATAAATAATGCTTTGTGTTGCTAAATTTCCAAACAACGAATAGGGGATGATGGGTGAATGGATGAATGGTTAGGAAAGCTTGTTTGTCTAGTTTTGTACGAATGGTCAAGCGTATTTGTCAAAGGGTCAGTTCAACAGTTCAGGTACTTTTGCGATTATTATTATTATTGTTTGTATTATGAGAAAACCAGTTTTTAAGGATATTAATGTCCAGTTTTTAGATTGACCATTTCAAACTGGCCTGGGAACGAAGATTTGTGTTTTTTCTTTCAATTTTGTTTTGTTTCAAAGGTGTTGTATCTTTTGGGTATTAGAATATTTGAATCTTAATATTTTCTTCTATTTGTGTTTGTTTTTCTTTATCCGTTGATAAGATGCTGTTTGTGGTCATATTTGTAATGTTTTGATTTTTAGCGTATTGTGGTTATTGTACAATGGAAAATTGAAGCAAAATCTTTAACGATCGGCAACCACTAAAATGTTAAAGTCTTACGTTTTTTTTTCTAACCCTTGAGTTTGTAACAGAAACAGATTATTTAATAAAATACTTTGACAAATATTAGCATTTTGCTAACAACACGTGCTTAAGTTTGAAAACGTTAAAAACATTAAAAAAAAAAATCATGTCATTTTGCTAAAAAGAATTAAACAAAAGATTAGCACTTGATTTAATTTTAAACCCCATTAAGGAAATTGTTCAAACACCACTTAAACACGTGTTAAATATAAAACACTAGACTTTGTAAAACAAAAACATAAAGATTTATGAGACATATGATATAAATCCCTAAATTGTAAGAGCAATTTAGTGATTAATTCCAGAAACTGTTATCAGGTCTTACGTTCTGGGGGCGCTAAGTCCAAATTTGAATTTCTCCAAACTCCGTCACTACATTTCTCAAAATCATAGCTTAAAAATACAAGAAACTGTTTTGTGCTATATTTCATTCCAAAAAGAAACGTTTTTTTTCGCTTTTTTAAGGTTAATAGGTTAATGTGTTGCGTCAACTACTTTTGAATAAGAGTACTTCAGTCTTAGGACCAGGTGTTTTGTGGAGTATATTATTAATTTCTTGGCGAGATTAATGAACAAAAATAACGTATCAGTAAAAATTAATAATATGATTTGAAAGGGAGGACCACTACTACCTTAAGATGCCTTAAAGAATTCTGTGCATAAGTTAGTTTTTCGATGTGATCAAAAAGTTGTAGTTCAGATTGGGAGTCAGCGACTATAATATTTTAAAACAAGTAAGAAAATTATAGTCGGTCTAGACCGACTATACGATACCCTATACCATGCGTTTAGAAACCCTATCTCCTAGGCCCAACCAACTGGACATAGAAAATAAGCAAAAACCAAATTTGAGTGGGATTTTTATTAATTTTTTTGGCTGCAGATATGAAAAAGTTCATATCGGATGCTATATCTATGTGGGGACTAGGCCCAAAAATGGACCGATCCTGACCATATTTGGTAAAGTCTCTTGTATTTTGCAAAAATATATACGAACAAAATTTGAGAAGAATCAGTGCAATATTTTTCTTTTTTGATAGATTTAAGTGAAAATCGGAAAGCAACTCTATATGGGGCCACAGGCATAATTTATGGACTACTCATTCGTGGATGTAATGAACGCATATAAACCCAATTTGACTAAGATATATATGACAATTTGGATCTTATGACAATTTATGTCGATTTCATAGGGGTAATTTGTATGGGGGCTAGGTCTGAACATGGACCGATTCTCACCAATTTCAATAGCGTTCATCCCATGGCCGATAGAAGCTTATATACCAAATTTCATCAAAATATATTCATATTTGCGACCTGCAGTTTGATTACAAGGTTTACATGGACACACAGACGGACGGACGGACGGACGGACATTGTTAAATCAACTCAGGAAGTGATTCTGATTCGATCGGTATAATTAAAGATGGGTCTAGGTCAAATATTTTTGGTTGTTACAAACAGCAGCACAGAGTCATTATACCCAAACCACATAGTGGTATAGGGTATAAAAATATATATTTTGGTACCAGGTTCTAAAAACTGACAGCCTGTAAGCTCCATATCTGTTAAAATTTTTCGCATTTTCTTTAAAATATTTTTTAAGATTTTCTGCAAGATTAACAAACGACTGGTTTGTCAATAATTTTATTGGTCACAACTACAGTTTTAAACAACTAAGAAAATTATAGTCGACCTATACCGACTATACGATACTCTATATCATGTGTTAAGAGGAAAGACGTTAGGGCCAACTAATTGGAGATAGGAAATAAGTATAACCCAAGTTTGAGTGAAATATTAGTTTCTTGAAAAAGTTCATATCGGATGCTATATTTATATGAGGACTACCTCGAAAAATGGATCTGTCATAACCATATTCGGTAAAGACACTTATTTTTTGCAAAAACATATGCAAGCCAAAATTAAGAACAATTTGTTTATATGGAGGCCATGACTAAGAGTCGTCTTATAGAGTTTATTTGCGGATTCGAAATTAGTGGGTGTTTATTACACTCACACATAAACCAAAATTTCACTATATGATAATTTGGATCTTATGGCAATTTAAGTCAATCTCATAGGGAGCATTTGTATGGGGACTAGGTCTGAACATGCACTGATTTTCGCCTATTTAAATAATGTTTGCCCCATATATAGGTATATACAAAATTTCATCAAAACATATTTCTGTTTATTAAATTTGCAAAAAAACCCTGTGTTCCATTGAGATATAATTTTCGACATAAACCAATAACACCAAGTAAGAAAATTATAGCCGGTCTAGACCGACTATACGATACCCTATACCATGCGTTTAGAAACCTCGTAGGCCCAACTAACTGGACATAGAAAATAAGCAAAAACCAAATTTGAGTGGGATTATTATTAATTTTTTTGACTGCAGATATGAAAAAGTTTATATCGGATGCTATATCTATATGGGGACTAGGTCCACAAACGGACCGATCCTGACCATATTTGGTAAAGTCTCTTGTATTTTGCAAAAATATATACAAACAAAATCTGAGAACAATCAGTGCAATATTTTTGTTTTTTAATATATTTAAGTGAAGATCGGGAAGCAGCTCTATATGGGGCCAAAGGGATCATTTTTGGACTACTCATTAATGGACGTAATGAATGCATAATAAACCCAATTTGAGTAAGATCTATATGACAATTTGGATCTTATGGCAATTTATGTCGATATCATAGGGGTAATTTGTATGGGGGCTAGGTCTGAACATGGACCGATTCTCATAAATTTCAACAGCGTTTATAATAAAAAGCTTATATACCAAATTTCATCAAAATGCATTCATATTTGCGACTTGCAGTTTGATTACAAGGTTTACATGGACACACAGACGGACGGACGGACGGACGGACATTGTTAAATCAACACGGAAAGTGATTCTGATTCGATCGGTATAATTAAAGATGGGTCTAGGTCAAATATTTTTGGTTGTTACAAACAGCAGCACAAAGTCATTATACCCAAACCACATAGTGGTATAGGTTATAAAAATAAAATAGTGTTGAATTGTGAATTGGCTAAAATTGATTAGCATACCCTTAAGATCTGATAAAATAATTTATTAGATGAGAAAATAAAAATAATAATTTATTAAATAGAAAAATAAATAGTGTTTGCACTCGAAATTGGAGGGCTGGGATCTGCTAGTATTTCTAAATAAAATTCGAAACACTGGATTTACAACAAATCATATCAACTTATTTTAAACTAGCTGACCCGGCAAACGTTGTTACGCACAAAAAAATATTTTATCCACAGATTAATTTTGAGATGCATTTCAATTACGAAACAAATTTTTAAATAATAATGTAATAAAACTCAATATGTTATTTTAAATGCGGATTATTTATTTCGATTTAATTAACTAAATATTGTTTCACATAACAATTTCATCGTCTGATCTTATTATTAAATTATAATTTATTGTAAAGCCGACATGTGGACAATATATTTTGTTTCTCCATTTCGGCGTATACAAAAAAATTCAATATTTTCTTGAAAACGAACCGCGTGCTCTTACTGTATAACTAAATATCCAAATTTCTAGAGTAACTAGTGTGGTGGATGACTTTATCACTCACTCCATTATCTTCTTCTATAGTAACAGATGACGTCACACAAATTTGCAAAGTAGTCCCTGTTATAGTACTTGATATTTGTGATCTCATGCGGCTCATTTTCAACAAGGCTACTCAGACAGATAACACAAAGTACCGTCAAGTCATACAAAGTATCCCTATTCTCCGTTTTTTAATACTCGAGATATAGAATATTGAAAATTCACTTTGCATGCGAAGTGACGCCCACTTATCCGATACCTCCCATTTTCGGCACCATTTAACACCCGATTACCAGTACTCGAGAGATGGGACATTTAATATTTACTTTGTATGGGATACGTCACGCCCCGACATTCTGCTATTCGGGTGCAATTAAACCGACTTTGTTTTAAGTACATATTGGGTGTTCATATTTGAAGTATCATTTCTATTTTGCTGTCATTTTTTTTTTCTATATGGAATTTTTATTCTAAATTTTTATTTTCGAATTCCAAATATATTCCGGTTAGTCAATATGGTACGCTACAGGAAGGAACAGCGTGTTTTTATTATTAAAACATTTTTTGAAAATGGCAAAAGTTTTCAGAATGTAATTAGGAAACTTGCAGGTAGAGAAAATGCTCCAACAAATCGTGCCATCAAGCTGGTGGTTGAGAAATTTGAAGAAGCTGGATCCGTTCAGGATAACACAAGCAGAATTTATCATCATAGTGGTCGTTCAATCGATAATGTAGCAGCTGTGTTGAAGAAGATCCAAAAACTTCCACTCGTCATCGTTCTTAACAATTTAACATCAAAGGACCCACATTATTCAACATTTTGCATCGCGATCTCCATTTAAAGGCTTATAAGATCCGCCTGACCCAAGAATTAAAACCAGCTGACTACGCATTACGTCGGCAATTTGTTTCTTGGGCCATCGAGAAATAAAAAGAAAATGAAAATTCTTTTTAACAAAATAATCTTCATCGACGAGGCCCATTTCCAGCCAATGGCTACTTAAAAAAGCAGAATTGCCGCATTTGGAGTGAGGAGAATCCAAGACTTTTCTTAGAGCAACCATTACATCCACAAAAAGTTATGGCTTGGTGTGGTTTGTGGTCAGGAGGAATCATCGGACCATATTTTTTTGAAAACGAAAATGAAAATGCGATTACGGTCAATGGAAATCGCTACAGGGAGATGATCCGAAGATTTTTGTGGCTGAAAATTGAGGAGTTAGACGTAGAGAATATGTGGCTTCAACAGGATGGTGCCACTTGCCACACAGCAAGAGAAACAATCGATCTTTTGAAAGAAAAGTTCGAAAATCGCATTATTTCTCGTAGAGGAGGATTGAAGTGGCCAACAAAATCGTGCGATTTGATAGCTTCAGATTATTTTTTGTGGGGGTTTTTTGAAATGTACAGAAATAAACCCACAACAGTTCAAAAGCTTAAAAACAACATTAAGGAGCAGATATCAACCATTGACAACAGTTTATTGCAAAACGTAATTGATAATTTTGGTAACAGATTGGGAGCCAGTAGTGGGGGTCACTTGATCGACATAGTTTATCGTTTCTAACCGGAAGATATTTGTAAGAGCAATACAAATATTTTTAATATCTCAAAAAAAAAACTCTTTTTTTATTAAAATTAAAATAATACCTCAATTTTGTACACCCTTTACCAACATACATAAATATATGTAATAATATTTATTCAAAAGCTTAAAATTTTATTCCTTTTGCATCAAAACTAGCAGAGCCCAGCCCTCGAAATTCGAGTGCAAATTCCAGGAAATTTAATTTTTTCATTCAATGTGCTTTTTTTTTTATTAATAATTCTATCGTCGTAACATTTTAAAATAAGTAAGTTTTTTCACTTTTAAGATATTACTAAAAAAAACTATTGCAACAAAAATAAACTTATATAAACATAAAAATACACCATATAGATAACAATTAAAGTGGAAAACCTAATAAATAAATTCACTCAATAATTTTTTAATCTATATATATATATATATATATATATATATATAAAATTATGAATATTTAAATAAAATTTATTTAATTGTAAATTTTAAAATAAAAATCATTAAATTTCATTATTTTTTTTTTTTTTCGTTTATTGATTGCTAATGAAATATAATACACTATAATAAACAATAGTTAAAAAAAAAATATTTTTGGTATATACAATGCCCCTTGATAGAGTACTCTAGTATTATAAATATGGTAAAAATGATTTTGACAAATAAATATTGGTATTTCTTATTACATATGAAGCATATATCATTATAATAAATTTTTTTTTTTTTATTTTTTTTTTTTTATTGCAATGAAAAGTTTAAAAAAACATTGCTTTTGTAAGAAGGGTTAAAATGGGTCAAGAGTTAAAAACGGAAAATTTATTTTTTATTCCGATAACCACCAAAACTTTTTGGTTTTTGATTCTTTAAAGGAATTTAAATCTCTTCTTGATATGTTTGTATCATATTTAATATTCAAATTTGATAAGTTGCAGTCCACTGCTTTTATATTTGCCCGTCTATAATCATTAAATTTCATTATAAATATTTGTTGAACACACAGAAGATATATTAATGGGTTTGTTAATATATAATTTCATAAGCGCCCGAAGGTATGCTAATCAATTCTAGGAAATTAACAATTAAAAACAGGGCTTTTCATACAAATTTTTTGCAAACGCATTAACAAATTTAATAAGCACTCATACAGCATTGTATAGCTTTATGTGTTTTATGCACGGGTTAGTTCCAACTTTAAATGTACCAGATGGTGCGCATCTCCAAAAAAAAAAAAATACCTTTCAAATGGTATATATATTTTTTTTGTCAAAATCTGTTAATAAATAAAAGCGTGGAAGAGGTCCAAAGAAATCGCCTTGCCTATTAATATCTTATAGTAGATATGTAGCTTAAAATACTAATATTTGCTACCGACTGTATATGTTTTGCCATGTTGGAAACTTCCAGAAGTTTGTAACTTTCATTATACTCAGAATCACTTTCTGAGCCGCAAAAAATAAGTGAACTTAACAAAGACGGTCAGGATCGGTTTATTTTTTGACCTATTCCCCACATAAATATTTCCGAAAGCAAAAAAATAATAACAATGCCACTCAAATTTGGTTTTTGCTTATTTCCTACATCTGATTAGTTGGACCTAAGATATAGGGTCTCTAAACGCATAGTATAAGGTGTCGTATGGTTGTTGTTATTTTAGAAAAATCTCGAAATATTTTAAATTTTACAATAAGTTTTGTGTTTTGTTAATAAACACTAAGTCATGTTGTAGAATTTTATTAAGTTAAACAATAAGATTCAATTAGTGTTTTTTTTTGTAAACAATAAAATTTTAAACATGACAAATTTTCTGTATTTTCAGTTTAAGAATATCTTTCAATCTAAAAGTTGTGTTGTCAAGTTTCACAGTTTCTTCTTCACAGATACTCGTACATGTACAAAAATAAAATTTGCATTCAAATCATTATCAATTTGCTTTTGATATAATATAATAACAAAATGTAATCAGTAGATGTGAAAAAAAGTGTCAACGTGTTTTTAACCTTGTAGTTCAGCGGCAGTGGAAAAATATTAATAAACACTTTGCCTATCGTACGTACAACGTACACTGATAGAAACAACGCAAACTTCCACAGTCCATCTACGAGAAGTTATATGTTTCAACACAATGCATTGTTTTTATACTGCCAACGAATCGTGAAAGTGTTTTTCCACACAGATTTTTCTATATATTCGTATATTTGTTGTTATTTTTTTAATTTTTTGTTTTGTTTTTTTTTTTTTTTTTTGCATACATAAGCTGTATTAATGTAAATTTTAATTAAAAGTAAATTTTTGGTGTCCTCAATAACAGCGATAAACAAAGAAAACAATAACACAAAAACAACACCAACAAAAAATTTTCAAAATTATACATAAAATATTTTTACACAAATACGTGTACTTAGCAAAATGCGTTGAAAATATTATATATGGAAATATAATATGTAATTCGAGAAAATTTACATATTCTCTGCTAAAGTCTTGACGATACTGGAAAGGGTTGTTGTTGCTGGGTGATGATGTCTTTTGAAAATTTCTGGCTTAAGAAAAAGTCTCTTCTTTCTTAATGTCTATGTGCTCGTATGTGACTAGAAAGAGTTTTTTTTTTAATCAGGAAATTCTTATTTCTTGTTCTTTTTTTTTTTTTGCCTAACTCCTTTCTTGTTTTTTAGGGTTGCTAAGAAAGCAAAAAAAAAAAAAAAAGTAAATTTCAATAACAATGCCAAAGAGATTGAGGTTGTCTGATTTAATTTCAACTTTTATTATGATATGTGGCATTATTGTGAACAGTTCAGAGTGAACATTGATGTCACAGAGATGAAAATGAAGTATTGTATTACGTGTGATATAGTGGTCATAATAATTGTGTTGTTTGACCAGACATTGTATGGGTACACATGTCGTAAAAGAAAAGAAAAAAATGTTTTATTAAAAAAGTTCAAGAAAACAATATTAAAAAAAGATTTTTGGGGAACAGTTTTTAAACTTAACAGAAATATTTAAATATTTAATAATACTAGCAGATTCCAGCCCTCGAAATTCGAGCGCCAATTCTAGGAAATTTTATTTTTTCATTAAATAAAGACCCTAAAAGTATGCTAATCAATTATAGCCAATTCACAAATCAACACAAAAAACAAACTTATTACAAACACATAAACAAATTTAATAAACACATACATAGCATTGTATAATTTTATGTATGTGTTAGTGCAACTTTAAATGCAATTTACTTAAAGCAAAGGGCAAAATTTAAAAATCTGTAAATCTGCAAGACGTCTAAAAAGAAATACCTATCAAATAATACACGTTTGGTCAAAATCGGGATAAAACGGTAGAACAAAACATCAGTCACAAGAAATCGCCTAGCCTATTAATATTATGGAATAAGAGGTCTAAGAAACTGCTGTATTGCCAAAATTCATAAGCACTTCTTCGCGTTGCCTATTCGAAAGATTCCCAAGACGTTAGTTTAGGTGGGTAGCCCGAATTCCAATCTACTTGCAGGCCAAGTGGCCCAATGTAAAAACCTTTAGAACAAAGATAGATAGATAAGATAAATGAAAGATTTAAAAGATAAAGGAAAATAAAGGCCAGACTGTCAAAGAACCTTGTCCCTAGAGTTTGGGCATTCAAAAAAGTTAGATGTTGCACATCCATACATCTTCATTTGGGAATCGGCTCCGTGGAGACCTATGTGTTCAGCAATCCGCCCTATTACACAGTGTCCACTGAGCACCCTTATAAGTAGGATATTTATTTATTTATTGTGCTTCGGGGTACAACAAGAAAATTATTCTTATAACTAGCTGTTTTTACCCGGTCTTGCCCGGGATGAAAAGGCCTTTAACTTGAAAAATGGTTCACTATGCTTACCACGCGCTGTGTACTTAGTCCCCAATTAGCAAATTCCCCAATAAAATGAACTTTCTCCCCAAAAATTTGTATGGGCAGTAAATTCATTTTTTATTGCAATTAAAAAGATTTTGGTTTTTTAATTTAGAAGTTTTTTATAAGATGCTGCAGCAAAAATGCTTCAAAAATAAGGTGCGAAGCCGCTTTAAGTTTTTTTTTCAGTATATTTATAAACATCAAATATAACGGAATGGGCCGCAAATTAAAGGAATCAAAAATTTTAAAAATTGAATTAATTCATTCAATAAGTGATCATCATTGAGCAGAGACGTCAAATTCAAGTTTCAGAATTGAAAGACTAATGCGACGTTTAATATTGTGTCGCAAGGTTTCTTTAAGCAACTGCTTATAGTATATGTGTGGCCTATTTTGATCAACAGGTAATTATTTCACATACGTAGATAAAATTTATCATACGACATTTCACTAAGCTGTGTTCCGCGAGCGAGTCGCGTCCGCTTCCGCGCGTTTGGCAGCCAGACCCGTGCTGCCGCGCAGTTGTTGTCAACTTATTTTAATCGCCAAAGTAAATTTTTCAGATCATTGCGATATTTTTGGTAAGCTGTGTTCCGCGAGCGCGTCGCGTCCGCGTCCGCGCGCCTCGCGCCGCTTCCTCGCAGCTACTACCCGTGCTGCCGCTTAGTTCTCGTTAACTTATTTTAATTCCTAAAACATATTTTTTAGAGCATTGCGATATTTTAGCTGAGCTGTGTTCCGAGAGCGCGTCGCGTGCACATCCGTCGCGTCCGAGTCAGCGGTCACGCGCCGCGCGTTCGGCAGCCACACCCGTGCTGCCGCGCAGTTGCTGTCAACTTATTTTAATCGCCAAAATATATTTTTAAGATCATTGCGATATTTTAGCTGAGTTGTGCTCCGCGAGCGCGTCGCGTCCGCGCGCCTCGCGCCGCTTCCTCGCAGCTACTACCCGTGCCTCCACTTAATTCTCGTTAACTTATTTTAATTCCTAAAACATATTTTTTAGAGCATTGCGATATTTTAGCTGAGCTGTGTTCTGAGAGCGCGTCGCGTCCGCACCCGTCGCGTCCGAGTCCACGGTCGCACGCCGCGCGCCGCTTCCGCGCGTTTGGCAACCACACCTGTGCTGCCGCGCAGCTGTTGCCAACTTATTTTGAAAAGAATACTCATTTTACTAAAATAAATAATTAACAAAATTCATTAAATACAAATATGTAAAAATTTAAGAATGAATTTGGGGAGTAAGTTCATTTTTTATTTCGATTAAAAAAAAATGGAGAATTTGTTAATTTCTTTTGGGTACCTTTTTTTAAGTTTGGGGAATTTGTTCACCGTGTAGTTATTTCCGTGTAACCCAAATTTCAGAGAAATCCATTGAAAAGTACAAATTTGTATAAGGAAGAAATATACCACACAACAAAATATGAATATTATAAGAAAATTGGGCGTAAAAATCGGTAAAAATCATATAGCGACCTTCCCTGGAATATGTACTAAATTTCGAAGAAAGCCATTGAAAAATAAAAGTTTTTATAGCAATCAAATAAAGAAACAAATAAAAGGAAAAAAATAAGTTTTATATAGGTTTTATGTAGGCGTGGCCTGTAAGAAGCATATGGTGACCTTCCCTGTAGTATAGAGATCGTGTGACCAAATTTTAGACATCCTTTGAAAAATAAAAATTTCTATAGTGAACAAATATACAAAAAAACAGAAAATTAATTTTATATAAAAAGCGAGCGTAGAAGTAGGCGTGACCGGCAAGAATCATATGGCGACCTCTCTGGAGTACAGAGATCGTGTGTAGCAAATTTCAGAGAAATCCGTTAAAAAATTGTGTAGCGAACAAATGTACCAAAAAACAGAATATGAATTGTATACAAAAAGTGGGCGTAATAGTAGGCGTGACCGGTACGAAGAATATGTCGACTTTCCCTGGAGGAGAGAGATCGTGTGTACCAAATTTCAGAGCAATCGGTTGAAAAATAAAAATTTGTATAGCGAACAAATATACCAAAAAACAAAATGAATTGTTTACAAAAAGTGGGCGCTAAAGTAGGCGTGTCCGGTACGAAGCATATGGCGCCCTTAGGTGGAGTATAGAGGTCGTGTGTACCAAATTTCAGACAATTCCGTTGAAAAAAAAATTTGTATAGCAAACAAATATACCATAAAACAGAAAACGAATTGTATACAAAAAGTGGGCGTATAAGTAGGTGTGGCCGCAAGAATCTCCCGGTGACTTGGCCTGAGGTACAAAGATCGTGTGTACCAAATTTCAGAGAAATGCGTTGAAAAATAAAAATTTGTATAACGAACAAATATACAAAAAAGCAGAAAATGAATTGTATATAAAAAGTGGGCGTAAAAGTAGGCGTGGTCGATAAAGAGTATATGGTGACCTTAGCTGGAGTACAGGAATCATGTATACCGAATTTCAGAGAAATCTGTTAACAAATAAAAATTTGTATAGTGAACAAATATGAATAAAACAGAAAATGAATTTTACATAAAAAGTGGGCGTAAAAGTAGGCGTGGCCGGTAAAAATTTGTATAGCGGTCAAACAAACAAACAAACAAACAAACAAACAGAAAATGAATTTTATATATATAGATTACAGGTCAGGATTAATTAATTACAAGTGTACAATGTGCTGATATAAATGAAATTAATTACATACTAGCAGATTGCAGCGCTCGAAATTCGAGTGCAATTTCTAGGCAGCTTTTTTTTCAACTTAACCAATTCACAAACCAACACTTTTATGGTTTATTATTATTGTGAATGAAGATAACAAACACATTAACAAATTTAATAAAACACGCATAGCATATGTATAATTTTACGTATGTGTTAGTAGCAACTTTAAATGCAATATACTCAAAATAAAGGAAAGAATTTAAAAATCTGTAAATCTGCAAAACGGCTAAAAAGAAATACCTTTCAAATTATATACGTTTGGTCAAAATCGGGATAAAACGG
This sequence comes from Cordilura impudica, assembly GCA_963682025.1. NCBI lineage: Eukaryota > Metazoa > Arthropoda > Insecta > Diptera > Scathophagidae > Cordilura > Cordilura impudica. The sequence goes on along the minus strand of OY821517.1, from coordinate 275,290,558 downwards.
TAGAACAAAACATCGGTCACAAGATATCGCCTAGCCTATTAATATTATATATTAAAATTATTTATAAAATAAAATAACAAAAAAAAAATAATAACAAAATACAAAAAATTCAAAGATTTTACCATGCAAAATAATCAAAAAATAGTTTCTTAAAAAGTCTTGCGTTGCTTGTTAGTTGATATGTTTGTGGAAGTGCATTCCAAAGACGATCTCCGTGCACAAAGTATTGCTGTTCGGAGACTAGTGTCCTATGAATGGGAATTATGAGCTTTCTTCCTCTATCAGATCTGGCAGACTGCAATTTTTCGAATAGATAGCCGGGTTTCTTTGAGTAAATAATTTTGTGCATAAAAATTAGAACTCTAATTTTTAAAAGATTTAGTTCTCTGGACATTTGACAAAGCCTAGAATTTCTAGAAAATCCTACAAAATGTCAGCTGTATCCATCTCGTCACCAATTCCAAATCAAATGTCTCTTCAGTAATATTCGATAGCTACAATAAAGGGATTAACATAGTCAGCCAACTCGTTCTCCATGACAACCGTATAACTCTGCAACCCATATCAGTCCCAAGGTACAATCTGCCACACATTTCGACCTCTCAAGACCTAGAGAACAGCAAGGCTGTCCATATTCCATTTCAAAACTTTCTTCATTGCTAAGTTATTTACATGAATCTCAGTCTGAGAAACACTACATCTGTTAAGGAGTCTTTGGCTTATCCGAGATTCATTATGCCAAAGCCAAGATTTTTTATATATATATATAAGCTACTTTGCTTTTGTTTAACTAAAAATTATTGTTTTTCGATGTTTTTTTAATGTTCTTGAAATAATTGCAACTGATTCAAAATTTTAATTTTCTCAAATTTTTAAAAATTTTTTTTTTTAATTTTGTATCTTCTTTTCGTCAAGCTTTCTCTTTTTCATAAAATTTATGTCATTCTTCACTAATTTGTATGTATTTTTTTCTTTCTCTTTTTAGCTGTACAACGTGGTCGTGTTCCACCCACTCAACCCGGTCTGGGTGGTATGCATGGTCAATATCAATTGCCCAATGGCGATCCTATGGGTGTTGGCGGTTTCAATGGTCACTCCTACCTAAGTTCCTATATCTCATTACTCCTGCGTGCTGAACCCTATCCCACCTCCCGCTATGGCCAATGTATGCAACCCAACAACATTATGGGCATTGATAATATCTGTGAGCTGGCGGCTCGTCTACTTTTCTCAGCCGTTGAATGGGCCAAAAATATACCCTTCTTCCCCGAACTACAGGTCACAGATCAAGTGGCCCTCCTACGTTTGGTATGGTCGGAACTATTTGTGTTAAATGCCAGTCAATGTTCGATGCCTCTGCATGTGGCGCCTCTATTGGCCGCCGCTGGTTTACATGCCTCGCCCATGGCTGCTGATCGTGTGGTGGCTTTTATGGATCACATACGTATCTTCCAAGAACAAGTGGAGAAATTGAAGGCTTTACATGTGGATTCAGCTGAGTATTCCTGTCTCAAGGCTATTGTGCTGTTCACCACTGGTAAGTTGTTGGATATCCTTTATAAGGATGTGCCAGCACTGCTAAACAAAGTTTCTCAAAAAGTGTGTTCCGCAAATGCTAGTCACAATTCCTCTGATAGTTCGGATAGATCCGCTGAAGGCCAAACATTAGCGGATGAAATCATGATGGTAGTTAAAGATCATTTAGATGACTTAAATCGTGTTGAGTCTGAACAACAGCAACATTTGCAAAATTCTGCTGCTGCCATGCATTTGGCTACTTTCATAAAGACGGTAGCCGGTGTGGAGGCAGTAACACATAATACCTTAGCATTGACTAAGGAAAATCTAACGCCCAATCACAATAACAATGAAAGGGAAAAACGTACCTTAGATTCATCTGCGACAGCTGCAAGCATTGTGCCCTCGGCCACAAGTGCTTTCAGTACTTGTAATCCTTCACATAAATTTTCAGCTCAGCAGCAGCAGCAGCAGCAGCAACAGCAACAAGATGATCTCTTAACTGCTCTATATAATTCGGCAAATAATGTCAATTCTCTTAATCAAACCAACAACAGTAGTGGTTTGGGAAATTCCCTTAATTCTCAGACCCATAATCTAAGTCATTCTCCGGGAAATGTCAGTAATTTGAATACTCCTAACACGAATACTATCATGACTAATCCCGCTTATCTTTCGCCTTCCCAACAACATAGCCAGCAACAACAGCAACAGCAGCAGCAGCAACAACATCAGCAAGCTGCTGCTGCTGCGGCTGCTACAGCTGCTATGTTCTATCAAACACCTCCAAGATCAGCTTTTGGCTCGGCCTTTGATCTGTTCCATCACAGCACACCATTTGGAGTTTCGCATGCAGCGGCCGCAGCGGCTGCTGCTGCTCATTCCTCAACGGGTGCCTCCTTCGGTAGTCCTAGTTATAGATACTCGCCCTATAGTTTTGGCAGTAGATGGCAATTATAATAGATATCGTAATTTTACATGAATTCAAAAAAAAAAAAACCGTGAAGAACCAAAGTTTTACAACTCAGTGTATATTTCTTTGTACTTAAATTGTAGTTATATTTACTTATGTAAATTAGTCTTGCTCCCAAATGACTCTCTACCTCTAGTGTTTTAAACAGTATTAAGTATTTATTTTGTAAATGCCAAAAATTACTATAGGTTTTCTAGTTTAGTTATTTATTGATTTAATTTTAAATTAGTGCCTACTTATTTTAACTAAGTGTAAGTTTTAAATTATTATAAAAACCAAAAAAAAAAAAAACTAAAAAATTTTAAACACAATATACAAGACAAAAATTTTTAAAAAACAAAAAACGTAACTGGTCTTATCTCTCATTTTCATTCTATATTTTTAATTATATTTTAACAAAATTCTATTGGTTGTTTGTGGATTAACTTGACATACAATGGTGGTTGTTGGTTATTCTTAGTTGCTTTTATTAAAGTTATTCTTACTGATCGTATTAGCTTTTTATGAATGCTTTTGCTTAGCAAAATATATACTTGACAAAAAAATTTTTTTTTTGTTCAAGATATATTTAAATGTTTATGCTAAACTAGAAATTACAAATATTACAAAAACTACAATTAATAACTGTTTTAATTTTATAATCATATGATGTTTGCATTAATAATGTTAATATTGGTATTGAACAGATTTTGAGAAATTGAATAATATTTTGAATAACTTTTCAATATGACTTAAAACCATGAATAATACTTTAAAATTAAATAAAGTCGCTTGTGGACTCAATATACTGTAAATTAAAATTAACTTTAATTCATTTTTTGAAATACAAGTCACAGCAAACTCTAAATTTTATTAATGATCGCTGAAAGGTGTTTGAGTGCTCCGCCAAGCTTAGTTTTCTAGATAATTTTCAAAAAAGACGTGAGTTAAAGTTTTAGTTCCTGAAAGACTTCATAAGTCACTAAAGGGTTTTACAAAAATAACTAGAGCTCTCCTTTATACAAATTATATATCGGAGACCGAAAAAAGCAGTTATTTTCAAATATTTTAACCGACAAATCATGAAAAGTAAGAGGAAAATGTCGAAGAATTGATTCATGTATACAGTTTTGATCCTTGTTAATTTTGATTTTTATAATTTTGATTTTTGTTTCTTCGAGCAGTAATAAAAGTTAGGAAATAACAGTCTTTTCCTGATTTGGATTGTACCATGGAGAAATATATTTTTTTATACATTCTTTTTTTTTTGAGCAGAAATAAAAGTTATTTACAATTATATTATATGTGAATTTTTAAATTTTTTTTAACCAAAATAGGAGTCGGTCGAGACCAACTATAATTATAATAATTCCCCATACAAATGACCCCTATAAAATCGACTTAAAATGCCATAAGATAAATTATCTTACAGACCTGGATCAAATTGGGTTCTTGGGTGTTTATTACATCCATTTATCAGTTCTCCAAAATTAAACCCTGTATGGCAATTCCTTGTCATAGCCCCCATATGAAGCTGATTGCCAATATTCATTTAAATCAATCAAAAAACAAAAATAATGAACAGATTTTTCTCAAATATATATGCTTTTGAAAAAAATAAGTGACCTTACCAAATATGGTCATTATCGGTTAATTTTTCGACCTAGTCCCCATATAAATATAGCAGCCGATATGAACTTTTTCATATCTGAAGCCAAAAAATTAATAACAATGCCATTCAAATTTGGTTTAAGCTTATTTTCTATATCCAATTAATTGGACCGAAGAGATAGAGTCCTAAACTATGGTATATGGTATCAAATAGTCGTCTAGACCGACTATAATTTTCTTACTTGTTTTTCTTGAGTTGTCTGATTTTTATATTTGCTAGAAAACTCAAATATATATAAATTTGGCAAATATATATAAAATATATATATATATCAAATATATATAAAATTATAGTGGGCCTAGCCCGACTATACGACACCCTATACCATGCCTTTAGAGACCCAATCTCTTAGGCCCAACTGATTAGATATAGAAAATAAGCATAATCCAAATTTGAGTGGCATTGCTATTAATTCTTTAGCTTTCGGATAGGAAAAATTTCATACCGGGTGCTAGATTTGTATGGGAACTATGTCGAAAAATGGACCGATCCTAACCATATTCAGTAAGGTCACCCATTTTTTGCAAAAACATATACAAACCAAATTTGAGAAAAATTTGTGCAATATTTTTGTTTTTTGATAGATTTAAGTGAAGATCGGAAATAAGCTTCCTATGGAACTATGACTGAGAATTGTCCTATTGGGTTTATTTTTTTAGTACTAATAAGTGGATGTAATAAACATACAAAAACCCAATCTGACCAAGATCTATATGCTAATTTGGATATTATGGCTAGTCGATTTCATAAGAGTCAATTGTGTGGGGACTAGGTCTGAACATGAACCATATTTCACCAATTTCAAAAGCGTTCATCTTACGGCTGATAGAAGCCCATACACTAAATTTCATCAAAATATATTCATATTTACGATTAAAAAATTTACATGGACTTGCAGACGGACAGACAGACATTGCTAAATCGACACGTACATTTGTTCTGAGTAGATCAGAAAGTTATTCTGATTCGATCGGTATAATAAAAGATGGGTCTAGGTTAAATATTTTTAGTCCAAAAAATAAAAATCAAAAAATGACTTGTGTCAAAAAAAAAAAATAATCATCAAAAAATATATCTGTGGTAACGAGCATTAACCGCCTAAGTTTAAAATCATGCTTTCAAGAAAAAAAACTTTTTATATAAATGTAATGGGGCTTCATTACGACTTAGGTCAGTATATTTTTATACCCTATACCACTATGTGGTTTGGGTATAATGACTTTGTGCTGCTGTTTGTAACTACCAAAAATATTTGACCTAGACCTATCTTTTATTATACCGATCGAATCAGAAACACTATCTGATTCGATTTAACGATGTCCGTCCGTCCGTCCGTCCGTCCGTCTGTGTGTCCATGTAAAGCTTTTAATCAAACTACAGGTCCGAAATATGAATATATTTTGATGAAATTTGGTATATAAGTTTTCACCGACCATGGGATGAACGCTGTTGAAATTGGTGAGTATGGGTCCATGTTCAGACCTAGCCCCCATAGAAATGACCCCTATGAAACCAACATGAAGTGCCATAAGATCCAAATTATAATATAGATTTCAGTCAAATTGGGTTTGTGTATGTTTATTACATCCATTAATCAGTAGTCCAAAAATAACCCCTATAGGACAATTATTAGTCATAGGTCCCGTATAAGCTGCTTCCCGAGCTTCAATTAAATCTTACCAAAAATCAAAAATATTGCACGGATTTTTCTCAAATTTGCTTTATACATATTTTTTCAAAACATAAGTGACTTTACCAAATATGGTCAAGATCGGTCCATTTTTCGACCTAGTCCCATATCAATATAGCACCCGATATGAACTTTTTCATATCTGAAGCCAAAAAAATTAATAACAATGCCACTCAAATTTGGTTTATGCTTATTTTCTATATCGAATTAGTTGGACCGAAAGATAGGGTCTCCAAACGATGGTATAGGGTATCATATGGTCGGTCTAGACCGACTATAATGTTCTTATTTGTTATTAATATCTTTTTAAAAAACAGTGTTAGAGAAATGGGGATTTCACGTAAATATAAAGCGTTGTTTGTAGAATATTATAGCATACATAACTCAAATCGTTCTTAAGCCGTTTAGACGGTTAACGCTTGTTACCACAGATATATTACTTCTGCTCAAAGAATCAAAAAATAACATTCTGCCTGCTCGGAAAAAAACAAGCTTTAATTTTGTGATTTTTATGTTGAAAGTATAACTTTTACGGTCCCTGTTTTATATATAAAGAATTTTATCAATTAAATCGCAAAAATTTTTACCATGTTTAAGCCAGTAACCGCTCTGATTAAAAATATCCTTAGATTACTTATGATTTTCTTCTTCTCTGTCATAAAAGCTTGAAAAGATTTTACGTTTATATCTAAACCTTTAATTTAAGGGACGTGAGCGAAAATTGAAGTTTCTCAAGGGCAACCTGAATATTGGTGAAAAATTTTAGTCGTTAGAAGTTCAGTAAATCTATAAATTAGGAGTTTTAAAAAATCTATTAATTTCTAAATTCAATTTTTTTTTTGAGATTCAAAAAGTAATTTTGAGATTTTATAGTTTTAGGAAATTAAATTCAATTCTGTGGAGTATGTTTATAGCCAGAAACATTCTATATTTTGTGACCACCATCAACTATTATTTGTGTTAAACATAACTTTTGCTTATTTCGTACTTTGCTTTTCTTCTTGTCTTTTCTTGATTGTCTTTTTGTAGCTTTGATTGTTGCATTTTTAGTTAATTTAATATAATTTGACTATAATTTTTAATTGCAGTTTGAGAAATTGAAAATTATACTTAAATTATTTAAATATTTTACTAATACTTTTGTATTTAATTTACTAACTCGTATTTTGCTTTTTTATTTACTAATATATATTATATATTTAATTTGTCATTATTTATCTCTTATTTTGAAAGTGAATTACAAGAAACAAATGCACGACTTTAAGACATTGGTGATGTGTAATAAACTGTGGTATTCATAGTTCAGTAAGTGTTTACAAATTATGATATATCATAAAAAATCTGTTAATTAAAGGCTGTCATATTTTAGTCCCTCTTTATTTGCAACTCTTTAAAGCCTTAAGGAAGCAATACTCTCAGATCTTATGATAGATTTTTAGTTTTTAGTATTTACAACTCAAAACTAGAACATGTTTCATAAATTTAAGTTTCTTATGGTTAAAATCTAATCTTCAAAAGAAACCATTTTGTATTTTGTTTAATAACACTGCGCGACAAAATTAGACTTTTCGCGACTTGCTTGCTACTTCAAGATTGTTTTTCATAGAGCTATGCGCTAGAAAATTCAAAAAGGTGTTTTTTTTTAACAATTTGGCTAGGCTATAATTACCGATATTTATTTAAGAGGCACCATTTTTATCACAAAGTTAATAATATTATATTAGCAGATTCCAGCCCTCGAAATTCGAGTGCAAATTCTAAGAAACTTTATTTTTTCATTAAATAAAGACGCTAAAGGTATGCTAAGCAATTATAGCCTATTCACAAATCAACACTAAACAAAAACTCATTTTTATTACAAACACATTAACAAATTTAATAAATACACACATAGCATTGTATAATTTTAGGTATGTGTTAGTAGCAACTTTAAATGCAATTTACCCAAAATAAAGGAAAAAATTTAAAAATTTGTAAATCTGCAATACGGCTAAAAAGAAATACCTTTCAAATAATATACCTTTGGTCAAAATCGGGATAGAAAAGTAGTACAAAACATCGATCACAAGGAATCGCCTAACTAGCCTATTAATATTATAAATTTGGGGACTACGAAGCTGGTATTTTTTCCGTAATTATAATGTGACACATCTTGTAAACCAAAATTGTCATGATACAAATAATAATATTTTTTTAATCTTTCGTGTTTTGTGAAATTGTAGTTGCGGATGATGCTCAGTAGTAACATATGAAATGAAAATAGTCTAAAAGAAAGCTACGAAACTTAAGTTTAAAACACTTATGCCGGTTTTCTCAATGTATCGTCAAACTGGCTGTTACTTAACCAGGACATAAATTTATTGTACCGATAAACTGCCTGTTAACAATTTTGGTTTTCTCAATGTACCGATAAAAACATTATTTTCAGTTGGCAATGCCTCTCAAAATACGTATGAAAGTTGGGAGAATTGATTTCAGTTGGCAATGCCTCTCAAAATTGATATGAAAGTTGGGATAATAATTTATCTGTACGATAAATAAATAATTGGCAGATGAGTGCCGGTTAGCTTTGCGACAAAATAGAAGCAAACCAGACATTGAGAAAACCAAATTTCTTTAATCGGCATTTTCTCGTTGGGATAAAAGATAATCGCCTATTGAGAAAACGGGCATTAAAGAACTAAAAAAAAATTTTTTGTTACAAAAATGCCAAGTAAATTTATTAAATGCATTTGAAATAAAAATATATCCGCGAATGAACCTTTCAAATGCATTTTTGGCTCAATATACCACCCTTTATGTTTTTTCTCATCGTTTTTGGAAAATATGAAATTTGTTCTTTAATTTAGCATTCCCAGCTTTCAGGTCTACGAATCGCCACTTTTCCACCCAAATTACTCTACAGCTCACATCCTTCCACTCTTTAAGCTGGTTTTTTTTTTTAAATGTTTGTTTTGTGTTGGCCCGTCGATCCCTCTTTTTGACTTTTTGGTTCCGGCTCATATTTTTTTGGATTTTGTCTCCAAAACTTGGTTTTGGCGCAAGAATGGGTTTTTTTTTTAAACATATTCAGTTAAGAATCCCCGTTTCGTTAAATCTTAAAAAATTGTCGGCGTGAACCTGCGGAGAAAAAATTGTTCTTTTTTAATTTTTCCCAAAACCGGCCATAATGTTCCAAAACTTTTCATGGAGAAGCACTTATGGAAGAAAATTATGCACTTTTGGAAAAAATTTATTAAACAAGACGTGTTCAGAATCATTCATGGAATACTCACAAATTTTTTCAGAATTTTTGAACACATGTTTTGACATTATAAATAATGGCCAAAGGCAGACATTTTTAAATGTATGCAAAAATTCCAGAAAAAATTAAAAATTTTTCGCAGTTTCACACAAACAGCTGCAAATTTAAAAAGAAACAATTTTTTTTCGTAAAATGCAACAGTCAAAATCAAAAATCCCAAAAGAGGGCTCACTGGGCAAACTCAAGACGAACATTTACTAAAGAAAAACATAACTCAAAGAGTAGAACTATGTGAGGTGTGTAGTAATTTGTGTGGATCTCTGGCGATTCGTGCCATTGTCCACCGTCCTACAGTGTTTAGTATTCTTAAAAAACCCCTTCACTAATTTTCCCTGTAAAGTGTAAAATATTTTGGCTTATTTAGTTAGGAATACCAAGTTAATTTAAAAATTTCTACATTCTAGAAACGTTGGGAAATATAAATTTGGAGGAGCAATTTAACCAAAAGCACAAAAGTGTAAAAATTTTTTCAAAATATTTTTTTAAAATATATTTTTAAAAGACGACTAGAAGAAAGTGAATCGAATCATACATATTTTTTAAAATGTGGCGAAATATCGCGGACTAAATATTTACATTTAATTACCCGTTTTTTGTACAATTTGCACTATTTTTTGAAATCTTTTAGTTATATACTGAATATTTCAGAACATTTTCATTGGATTTCCAATATATAAGAAAGATTTGTTTATGGAAATTGTCTAGTTTGCGAGTAATGTTGAAATCAGCAAATTTTTAAGCATATTTGCAATTTATAAGGAAACATTTCAAAAATAAAAATGTCAGTAAGATGCCACGAAACGAATACTGACATGATTCTATTCCAACGAAACACAATTTTATGCAGATTTATAATCTTTGAAAAAGTTTAATGATTCTATGGACCAGTTTTGAAAACTTTAAGAAGGAACACAAAAGTGTGAGATATGTAACGTAAATATTTAAATATTAACAAAAACTTTTCCCGATTTGGACTCTGCACAAAAAAATTTAGGTTTTGTAAAAAATTTAAAATTTATGTCAGTTACTAATGACACAGATATTCCTCGTTTACTTTCCATACGGTTGCCCTTTTATTATTAAAAAAATAAAAAGACTATAAATTGGCGAGTTTTGAATTAAGTCTTATAATTGAAATCTCTTAATGACCCCATAGAGGTTTTGGTCTTTTTTGGCAGATCTCTCAGGTAATGGGCAATATTTTGTAAATATCGGTATAAATATTTGTTGGTTTTACTCGTATAAAAAAGTAAGAGAACGAAGTTAGAAAGCGGCGATATAGTGATATCAAATCCTTTAATCACTTTTTGAGGAGTATTTTTTCCCCGATATATGGCAGCGTTAAAAAACCATTATAAAAGAAAAAAATCGGTTATCTTTAAAAATACCATTTCGAACATATTTTTCAAATAAGCGGCTGCTTTTCACTATATAATATTTAGTGAAAAAAAAAATGCCTCAATTAACATCTCGTCATTTTATGTTAATTTCCTTTTTCTTTAATCTAATAAACTGATATAAACTCATGTTGGCAACTTCATTTTAGATGTCATATGTTGACATCTGTTGCAAATGACCTATATTACAATCCGTTTTCATGGAACTGACAAAAAAAATTTTGAAAACCAGGATAACTTATAAAACCAAGTATAACAAGTGAGAAAATAATTGTCGATCTAGACCGGCTATACGATACCCTATACCATCCACTTATAGACCCTATCTATTAGGTCTAACTTTTTTTTTTTTTTTTTTTTTTTTAAGCCTAGTTCCGCGAAGCCGATGGCTTGTCTGCAGATTCTAATTTTGGCTACTTTTTTTTTCTTTTTTTTTTTTTTTGCAGCGACACACCAAAGCCACTGGTGGGAATCGAACCCACGACCCCCGCATGATAGGCGAGCACGCTACCTACTCACCTACCTACTAATTAGATATAAATAATAAGCATAAACCAAATCTGAGCGGCATTGTTATTAAGTTTTTGCCTTCGGATATGAAAAAGTTCATAACTGATTCTATATTTATATGGCGACTAGGTCGAAAAATGAACTGACCCTGACTTTATTTCGTAAGGTCAGTTTTTTTTATACCCTACACCACCATGTAGTTTGGGATAATGACTTGTGCTGCTGTTTGTAACTACCAAAAATATTTGACCTAGACCCATCTTTTATTATACCGATCGACTCAGAAGCACTTTCTGAGTCGATTGAGTGATGTCCGTCCGTCCGTTTGTGTGTCCATGTAAACCTTGTAATCAATCTACAGGTCGCAAATATGGATATATTTTGATAAAATTTTTTATATAAGCTTTTATCGGCCATAGGATGAACGCTAGTCCCTATACAAATGACCCCTATGAAATCGACATAAATTGCCATAAGATCCAAATTATCATGTAGATCTCAGTCAAATTGGGTTTGTATGTGTTTATCATATCTATTAATCAGTAGTCCAAGAATAATCCCTTTAAGACAATTCTTAGTCATAGGCCCCAAAAATATTGCACAGATTTTTCTCAAATTTGGTCTGTACTTATTTTTTCAAAATATAAGTGACTTTACCAAATATGGTCAGGATCAATCCATATTTCGACCTAGTCCTCATATAAAAATAACATTCGATATGAACTTTTTCGTATCTTCAGCCAAAAAAATTAATAACAATGCCATTAAAATTTGGTTCATGCTTATTTTCTATATCGAATTAGTTGGACAGAAGAGATGGGGTCTCTAAACCATGGTTTAGGGTATCGTATAGTCGGTATACACCGAGTATAATTTCTTAATGGTTTTTTTTTGCAAAAATATCTACAAAGCAAATTTGAGAAAAATCTGTGCAATATTTACGTTTTTTGATAGATTTAAGTGAAAATCGGGAATAAGCTTCATAAGGGGGCTATGACTAAGAATTGTCCTATAGGATATATTTTTGGACTAATAATAAAAGAATATAATAAACATACACAAACCCAATTTGACCGAGATCTATATGGTAATTTGGATACTATGGCAATTTAAGTCGATCTCATAGGGATCACTTGTATGGTTATTAGGTCTGAACATGAACCGATTTTCACCAATTTCAATAGCGTTCATACTATGGCCGAAGCTTGTATACTAAATTTCATCAAAATATATTCATATTTGCGACATGTAGTTTGATTACAAAGTTTACATGGACACACAGACGGTCGGACGGACGGACAACGGACAGCGTTAAATCGATTCAGAAAGTGATTCTGAGTCGATCGGTATAATAAAAAATGGGTATAAAAATATAAAATCAATAAAAAAATTCCATCTAATGGCAATGGTTTATTTTTAACACAGAAATTAAAAAAAATCCGCTCTGTAAATTAAGCACAAGTGAAGAGAAGACAATCACTAATAACCCACATATATCTGACCCTGCATAAAAAACCCCACCTAGTGTGTCAAATTTCATGAATTCCCTTTCTTCATATGAAATTTTCATATGAAACCGCTCCCAAGTCTCAAAAACTTCAGATAGTAATATAAGAATGTAATTACATAAAACACACACTATTAAAATGCAACACAGAGGGTAAAATTTAATTTCGTTTTACTCAAAAACTTGTTTTGACACACCAGGTGGGTTTTCGTATGCAGGGTCACATATCTGTAGTTTTCTGGAATAAGCGCGTATATCATAAAATCAAAATGTTCAGCGGAGCCAAAAAACGTTATATTCGAAATTATGGGCTCGACATGAAGTTGTTAGAGCTTTTTATTTAACAGTCCTATAGGTATGGGCAATAAATACTTTATATAAAATTTTGAGTCAAAAATTTTCAGAGGAATAGAGAAGGACGAAAAAATAATATGTAAATAACACTTAAAGTGTGTGCAGATAAAATAACTTATGTCGACAAACGTCGTTTTCTTTGAAAAAGAAAACTACCAACGCAACCACCCATGTAGACATAAGTTGTTGTTGCTTGAAAAATGGATTTTTTGTTCGTCAACAAAAAGTTGACGGGACTTAGGATGAGAATATAACAACGTGTGAAGAATAATAGTGACAAAAAATAACAGAAATAAACACACAAACTTTTGTAAGTGGTTGGAAACTGAAAAATAATCCAAAATTATTTTGCATTTTTTTTTTTCATTAATAACAACGTATGCCGCTATGTTTCGTTTTCTGAGAAAATAATTTGTCAGCGATCAAACGTAGGTTGATATACGTCCATAGTGCTGCAAATTAATTTAATACACATTTAAGTTACGTCGTTGTTTAAAGAAAAATACTCAGAAATGGTAAATATTTTTTTTTTTAAATTTAACACATGTAAAGAGCGTTAAAAATTAATTTGGCATCGTTAACTCAAAACTGACAAAAATGGACATACGCGGTTATTCCAGAAAACCACAGATATATATATTTTACATTTTGGTTAAATCACTTTTCAAGATATTCCATTACATCTGACTACGAAATTCTACATTTCGATAATAAATGTAAATTATGTCTTCATACCTTTTTATCGATTAGAGTCATGGCTTTGCAAGTCTTAAAGATAAAAGAAATTGTTCGGACCACTATTGAGCTTATCATGAATTTTTAACTTTTCGCGCTCAACATTGTGGGAGCTGTTATAGCTACAGATTTAAAACTGTAAATCTTTCTTATGCCGTTTTCTCTTCTGATAAAAAAACTAAAAATTTATTTAAACTTTTTTCAAAAGGTTTTTTTTTAAATATTCTACACAAAACGCGCACATTAGCCCCTTCGAGGGTTGTGTAGATCCCTAGAATGGTCTAAAATTGCAACCTTGTAAAGTTGAAAGGATTAAGGCTATTTCTTGTATGTCTTAGAGTGTGAATATTACCCCTTTTGTTGCCCTGTGTTGTAGTATTCTCACTTTTTGCTTAATAGAATACAGTAATCCCATTTTGTAGTACTTTAAAAAGGTAGGTAGGCCTTTCGAGGAATGCATAAAATGTGGGTTCATTTTATTTAGAATATATACGAGTACATAAAAATATAATTTTTTAAAAAATGGAAATAAAATGCTAAATTTTTTGCCAGAAAAGAAAACAGCATTAGTTACGATTTAAAGAACATTAAAAAAATAAATATTCCTATATATGCATTATAGTCGTACATAAAAAACTTTTTTAATTGCCTTAAATTAAATTAAAAATTTTATAAAATGTTCCCTTTTCGTTGGATCTCACTGTAAGCATATATGCAATTTTACAAATAATTTAAAAACAATGTAGGAATTTATAGTCTCCGGATATTTACTAAAATCTGCCTAAAGTTTACTTAAAATTTAGTCATGACCAATCAATTTTTGGACAAGTCTCATTAAATATAACATTCGAATTGAATTTTAAAATATTTTCTAAGTAAATAGAAGATATTCTCAGTTATAATTCAAAACAATTTATTTTTTATATATTACCCAATATTGATTTTTAAGGTCCGTTTCCCTTAGTTTGAAATTTTTTTTTGCTAAGCAAGGAATTCAATGAAGATCAATATATGTCGATATGTCGGAAACTAATGGACAGATTTGCTAAAGATTAGAGATTTACTTTGCTTAAATGATAAAGCACATTAGCTGCAGTTAATGCTGAATAAATTTAACAGAGAAATATATAATTTTATACTCCTAATGTTATCTTAAACATTCTAATATATTAAATACTTAATCTATCTTATCACTTTCAAAATAATAGATAAATAATATAGTCTAGTAACTATTAATTTTGGATTTCGCTTTTTGATTTAGCATCTGTTTCATTTTATTTTCTGTTTGTTCACATTTTAGTTAAAATTGTTTTAATTTATTTAAACAATGTCAACTTAGTTAAGTAATGGTAAACAAAAAAATTGCATATTGTAGTTATTTGGTTATTTTATTTTGGTTATTTATTTTCTTTACTTATTTCGATTTCACTATTTTGTATTAAGTAGAATATTGATTTTTTCCTATTGAGTATTTTGTAGTATTTATTTTATCAACAGAATACTGAAATCGGCACATATTTGTTTGCTTAATGCCATATTGACTTTAATTAAATATATAATAAAATTTATTTTTTTTTATATTTAATTTGACTCAATGTGATTTTTTCCTTAATTTTCTATAATTTTCCTTTATACCAATAATAATATTTTTTCTTTTCATTTTTGCAAGCTTTAACTCATACCTACTTATCACCTTTTTTTTAACACACGCTCTCTCATAAGCTCTCACACACATTTCCAAATAAACGCACTTTTCCTAACAGCCTAACAACTTCATGCACACACACCCACACACACACACAGAATCATAATCGCAAATCACATGTGTTTATAATGTGAAGCACTCAAAGTGTAATTAACACTACTTAACTACAACAACTGCTACTACCGCAGAACACTGGGCAAAGTCAGTGCCTCGAGGATAATTATGTAATTATTGGATACCTATGGGCCACTAACATGCAACCTACACCTTCATTCACATCAAGGAGGAAGTATTTTTATAATACATCCATCTCTTTATTTTCGTACTGGTTACATTTATTTGTTTTTATTTGTTACTATTTATTTAATTTGTTGTTTAACTACATTTTATGTTGTTTTTTTATAATTTTTTTTTTTTTTAATATAAAAATAAATTATTTTAATTAATTGTGTTATACCAAGAATTCTAAACAAATTGCATTTATTATTTATATTTTTATTTAATTTAAATTAATTTTTAAGATATATTGTTTTTTTTTTTTTTTGTAAGTTGTTCTTATAAAAAGGGAAAAATTTGTTTAACATGTTATGTTTTTTAATATACATAAACATGTTAGTTGTGGGCCTTGATTGGACTTGGAAATATTATTAGAGATAAGTGAAACCCTGGGCGGGTGTATAGTAGTTTCTGCAGTCATAGGCTCGTGGGCAAATGCTCGGACTTAGGTACAACGAACACTGGCGCAACTGCGGAACACCTGAAGAAGAGAAGATCTATGGCTGTGAGCGTGAAGATTTAGGGAGTGTCAGGTACTAGGCAGACACTTGCTAGCCAATCTATCTGATCTTATACCCTATTTTAATATTTCATTTTGGATTAAATACTTTTGTAATATTTCTTTGAGTAAAGCGGTATTCCAACCATCAATTGTGGTTGTTTTCACGAAGTGTGGTGGGTTGTTTTTCTGGAAATTTTATTATATACAAGCAGATCCCAGCCCTCGACATCCGAGTGCAAATTCTAGGAATTTTTTTTTCATTCAATTTATTTCTTTCAATGTTTTTTTTTATTCTATTTAATTACTAAAATTAATTTCATTACAAATATTTGTTGAGCACCAACCTAAAGTAATGCTAATTTTACGATACTCACAATTCAACACAGGGCGTTTGATATGCAATTATTATAATGAAATTCGATTGCGTTAATGCCCTTATTGTCGTTATTGTCATTAATGTTTTATGTCAAAAATTATTTTTCAATTCAACATAGGGCAAACACATTAAGGAATTTAATAAGCACACACACAATATTGTATAATTTTATATTCCCAGACGGAAAATTTGTAAAACTGGTGGGCAGCTAAAAGGAGATACCTTTCAAATGAGTTATGTTTGATCAATATCGGTTAAAAACTGACAAAGTTACATCGGTCACAAAAAATCGCCTTGCCTATTATTATATCAAATTTTTTAAATGTGACCTTCTCCGAGAAAAGGGACATAGTGTGTCAAAAAACGGTTTGTGTCAAAAACGGTGGATTCTGGTACCTGAAAGGGTGTAGAAACTTTAAATGCGCTTTTTTCTCAAAATTTAATTTTCACACACTAGGTCCCTTTTCTCGGAGAAGGTCACATATGCATTAACACCATGTTCTATCCTATATATCCTTTTTGAAGTAGTTGTGGTCAATTAGTGGTTCTACTTTCCACACGATCATTTTTATGGTGCTAAACTGCTAAACTTGGGCTGAAAAATAAACCGTATGTTTCAGTTCCGAAAACTGTTCTGTGCTATAATAAAAGTTCAATTTTAAATTCAACTAGACCTCCATCGGATTAACCAAATAGTCACTTATTAAGAATCAAATCCTGCTTGTATTTTTCCGATAAATTGCAATAAAATTCCAAACAAAACACCAACAAAAACAATCAACATTCCATGCAATTCCATATTAATGATGCTCTTTTCAGTTATCAATAAGAAAAAGCGACAAAATTTCTAATTCCATTTATTACTAATACTAAATATTTAAATGTTATCGAAAATTTGTGGTTTCTTGAAAGCCAATTTTAAACAAACCGTTATAAACTTAAACTAGAAATAATATACCAAGGCTTTTTTTAAATTTCAAAATCTTTTTCTTTATGTTTAACAACATATCTGCTATTCCAACAACAAACAAGGGGGAACATCAATGTTATGCCTTTTAAAAATTGGTGAAAAATTATTCATTATTCTAACGAAAATAAACTCCTGACGATGAAAGACAAAACGTATGCCAGCCAGATTTTAAAAGGGTTATTTCATTTCGTAATCAATTTTTGACATAAATGAAGTACTTTATAATGTATCTATTGTTCACTCTTGCACTATTAAAAGCTGTATTGCTAATTTTAAGATCGCATGAGGCGATCAAACACCTCTGGATTGTTTGATTT
This sequence comes from Cordilura impudica, assembly GCA_963682025.1. Classification (NCBI taxonomy): domain Eukaryota; kingdom Metazoa; phylum Arthropoda; class Insecta; order Diptera; family Scathophagidae; genus Cordilura; species Cordilura impudica. Next base: position 275,272,773 of record OY821517.1, on the reverse strand, counting down.
TGAAATATTAAGGGCAAACGTGGCCGCAATAAACAGGGCTGGAGAGCCGCAGCTGGAACCGGAGCCAGAAAATAATTAAAATCAGCTCCAACTCTGGAAATTTACAGCAAATTCAATTTGATTCTTGCATTTTGGGATTTTTCTAAAACAAACCGCTTGTAATTGAAATTTTCTCCAAAAAGTGTTCATATTGGTTACATGAGCGTTTGCATGAATGTATCTATTTTTTTGAAATTTTTTTTAATTTTTAAATACTAAAATATTGCAATTCTTGTGGTATGCCATATTTGTTATTTCATTCAATCAATCCAATCAGGTTATAAATAAGTGATATAAGAACATAATAAATAGTTTATTAAACTGATCGAAGGTTTAACAAATATTGCTATGACATTTCTGAAATAGGTTGATTTAATATGTACATTAGGATGGAGCGACATAGCAGTTGCTTAAATTTCACTTCGACTCTAAGCGGGTTGGATCCATACAGAAAGATGTAAAATAATAGTCTTAAAATTGCATGCGTGCATTTTATCGGTCACCGTGGTCACTAACCATTACAAATTAAACAATGGTATAGATATGCATACATGTGAAGTATTTATTGAATGGTATATCGCTAACACGAATTTTTTTTAAGGCGTGTGGTGATTTCTCTTTTGTACACTTTCGATAAATTTATTTTACAATAAATTTTTATTTAAAAAAATTCAGCTTATAAAATTTGTTCATTTGTCTTAATCCATACTATACGCGTCCGAATATTGGATATAAAATTACCCATAGATTTTCCATCGAATTGAAATCCGGTGATTGGGCTGGTTAAATCAAACCACCAACTGCATATGATTGTAGCCATGCGGCTATAAGTATGGAGGTGCGTTTTGGGTCATGTTGGAACTATTAGATCAAGGACATATCCATCCTCCGCGTACGGATACATTACTTCTTTTAAGATTTGCCTGTATCGAATCCCAGTTATATTATTTTTTAATACTTGAATTAGGCCAAATCCTTGGCCCGAAAAGCAACCGCCAAACTTGACAGTACTATTTATATATTTTTGGTTTAGTCTTTTTCCCTTTGGCCGCCATACAACGTTCTTCCATCAAGGCATCTTAAATTAAAGTTGAAGTCATCTAAAAAGAGAACCGTATTAAAATTCCGTCTTGTGCTCTTTAGAAAAATTTATGCGAGCCAGGCGATTTTTCTCTAATACAGTAGTTTCTTCACAGGACGCTAACAACGGAAACCAGCCTCACAGTTCGAACACATATTTTTAGTTTCAGATTGATAGTGACCTCTTAGTTAAAAATTTTAAAAAATAACGTTAAAATCTCTTGCTATTATATTTCGCGTCTTTGAATCGTTTTACGTGGCCGGCCGCCTAATTGTTGAGTAGCCACCTTACCCCTCTCACAATATTTCTTTACCATTTTTGAAATTATCTATTAATTCATAGAATATTTCTCACAAATTTTCATTAGTTTAAGACCAGCAATAAAATCGTCTATTTTTCTGGCTTATAGTTTACACAAAACTTTATTTCTGCCATTATTTTATAAAAACGCAAGTCTACAAATAAAAAAAAAAATTGACTGCATGTTTTTAACAAATCTGGGTGCGCTGAATTCGAAATTGAGATACCACGTCTGGTTTATTTTTTATCGCATGCTGGCAATACTGTAAAACAGTCAATACTGACACTACAATTCCACAATTATTAATTTGACAGAAGCCCACATTCATTCTAAATCTTCATAATAGTAACATTTAAGTATATCAGGGGGATCGTGTGTTACTGATTCAAGTTATTTTGCTTTGTGCGGGGTGAAGATTTGGTTGGACAAAAAGGATATGCAATATCAGTATTATTAAAATATGCATATTTACATTATTTTGGTTTTGCTGTCAGAAACTTTGACAAACCGTGCACACCGACAATATTTTGCAATAGTTGCAGAACAGTTTTATATAAGTGGTCAAACGGCAAGAAGATCTATTTTGATTTTTCAATTACCAAACCGATTGTTATTTCTGTTTAACAAAATTGCTTGATTGAGTATGAAAAACCGAAAAATATTACTAACGCGAATGTCCCATCGGTTTCCAAACCAGTTCAGCGTCCACCAAATGACCCATTACCAGTCATTACCAGTGATACGAGCAGTGAGTCCGAAACATGATGAACGCCATTTAGTGATTCAAGCTGAGCTGAATGATCTAATTCCGGATTTACATTTAACGAAGCAAGACGGAGAATTACTAGCTTCATGCATGCAGCAGTGGAAACATCTTGCAGTTGGGACAAAAGTAACAATCTATACAGATAGAAACATGGAATTGGCTGCATATTTCGGAAAGAAACACTCTATTCTATACTATACTGATATTTACGAACATTACGAATCAATGACTGAAATTTTGACATTACTCAAATACAACGATCACAAAATGGAAGATCTGTGGTGACCTTAAGGTGTGTGATTTAAATTTCTATATATATATATATACTAGCTGTATTTACCCGGTCTTGCCCGGAACAAAAAGGCCTTTGACTTGAAAAATGGTTCACTATGATTACCAGTCGCTGAGTACTTAGTCCCCAATTAAAAAATTCCTCAATAAAATGAACTTTCTCCCCAAAAATTTGTATGGGCAGTAAATAAATTTTTTATTTCAATTAAAAATTTTTGATTTTTTAATTTAGAAGTTTTTATAAGATGCTGCAGCAAAAATGCTTCAAAAATAAGCGGCGAAACCGCTTTAATTTTTTTTTTCAGTTTATTTATAAACATCAAATATAACGGAATGGTTCGCAAATTAAAGGAATCGGAACTTTTAAAAATTGAATTACTTCATTCAATAAGTGATCATCATTGAGCAGAGACATCAAATTCAAGTTTCAGAAATGAAAGACTAATGTGACGTTTAATATTGTGTCGCAAGGTTTCTTTTTAAGCAACTGCTTATAGTATATGTGTGGCCTCTTTTGATCAACAGGTAATTATTTCACATACGTAGATAAAATTTATCATACGACATTTCACTAAGCTGTGTTCCGCGAGCGAGTCGCGTCCGCTTCCGCGCGTTTGGCAGCCACACCCGTGCTGCCGCGCAGTTGTTGTCAACTTATTTTAATCGCCAAAATATATTATTCAGATCATTGCAATATTTTAGCTGAGCTGTGTTCCGCGAGCGCGTCGCGTCCGCGTCCGCATCCGTCGCGTCCGCGTCCGCGCGCCGCTTCCTCGCAGCTACTACCCGTGCTGCCGCTTAGTTCTCGTTAACTTATTTTAAGTCCTAAAACATATTTTTTAAAGCATTGCGATATTTTAGCTGAGCTGCGTTCCGAGAGCGCGTCGCGTCCGAGTCCGCGGTCGCGCGCCGCGTCGCATCCGCGCGCCTCGCGCCGCTTCCTCGCAGCTACTACCCGTGCTGCCGCTTAGTTCTCGTTAACTTATTTTAATTCCTAAAACATATTTTTTAGAGCATTGCGATATTTTAGCTGAGCTGTGTTCCGAGAGCGCGTCGCGTTCGGATCCGTCGCTTCCGAGTCCACGCGCCTCGCGCCGCTTCCTCGCAGCTACTACCCGTGCTGTCGCTTAGTTCTCGTTAACTTATTTTGATTCCTAAAACATATTTTTTAGAGCATTGCGATATTTTAGCTGAGCTGTGTTCCGAGAGCGCGTCGCGTTCGCATCCGTCGCTTCCGAGTCCGCGCGCCTCGCGCCGCTTCCTCGCAGCTACTACCCGTGCTGCCGCTTAGTTCTCGTTAACTTATTTTAATTCCTAAAACATATTTTTTAGAGCATTGCGATATTTTAGCTGAGCTGTGTTCCAAGAGCGCGTCGCGTCCACATCCGTCGCGTCCGAGTCCGCGGTCGCGCACCGCGTGCCGCTTCCGCGCGTTTGGCAACCACACCTGTGCTGCCGCGCAGCTGTTGCCAACTTATTTTAATTGTCAAAATATATTTTTCAGATCATTCCGATACTCTACCTAAGCTGTATTCCCCGTGCGCGTAGCTTCCGCGCAACGAAATGATGCTATTGAAAAGAATACTCATTTTAAATGCATTTATTGTAGGACATATATTGAGAGCAGTATGCAAACGTTTACTAAAATAAATATTTAACAAAATTCATTAAATAAAAATATGTAAAAATTTAAGAATGAATTTGGGGATAAGTTCATTTTTTCTTTCGATTAAAAAAAAAATGGGGAATTTGTTCATTTCTTTTGGGTGCCTTTTTTTAAGTTTGGGGAATTTGTTCACCGTGTAGTTATTTCCGTGTAAACCAAATTTCAGAGAAATCCGTTGAAAAGTACAAATTTGTATAGGGAAGAAATATACCACACAAAAAAATGTTAATTTTATATGAAAATTGGGCGTAAAAGTAAGCGTGGTCGGTAAAATTCACATGGCGGCCTTCCCTGGAATATGTACTATATTTCGGAGAAAGCCATTGAAAAATAAAAGTTTGTATAGCAACCAAATAAAGAAACAAATAAAAGGACAAAAATAAGTTTTATATACATAGAAGTTGGTGCAAAGTAGGCGTGGCCTGTAAGAAGCGTATGGTGACCTTCCCTGTAGTATAGAGATCGTGTGACCAAATTTTAGACATCCCTCGAAAAATAAAAATTTCTATAGTGAACAAATATACCAAAAAACAGAAAATTAATTTTGTATAAAAAGTGGGCGTAGAAGTAGGCGTGGCCGGCAAGAATCATATGGCTATCTCTCTGGAGTACAGAGTTCGTGTGTGGAAAATTTCAGAGAAATCGGTTTAAAAATAAAAATTTGTATAGCGAACAAATATACCAAAAAACAAAATTAATTGTGTACAAAAAGTGGGCGTTAAAGTAGGCGTGGCCGGTACGGAGCATATGGCGACCTTTCCTGGAGTACAGAGATCGTGTGTACCAAATTTCAGAGAATTCCGTTGAAAAATAAAAATTTGTGTAGCGAACAAATATACCAAAAAACAGAAAACGAGTTGTATACAAAAAGTGGTCGTAAAAGTAGGCGTGGTCGATAAAAAGTATATGGTGACCTTAGCTGGAGTACAGGGATTGTGTGTACCTAATTTCAGAGAAATCTGTTAACAAATAAAAATTTGTATAGTGAACAAATATGAATAAAACAGAAAATGAATTTTACATAAAAAGTGGGCGTAAAAGTAGGCGTGGCCGGTAAAAAGTATATGGCGACCTTTCCTGGGGTATAGAGATCGTGTGTACAAAATTTCAGGAAAATCCGTTGAAAAATAAAAATTTGTATAGCGGTCAAACAAACAAACAAACAAACAAACAAACAAACAAACAGAAAATGAATTTTATATATATAGATAGTATAGATCATCGTAAATAACTGAAAATTAATCTGTTGCAGGTCATTGATTTGTTGACCGGTATGCAAGGAGTTTCCACTAAATATTGTTGTTTCCTTTGTCTATGGGATAGTCGGGCTACATGTCATCATTACGTCAGAACAGTGTGGCCAAAAAGAACTGGGTATTCACCAGGAAAACAAAATATTACCAATAAACCATTAATAGATCCAAACGACGTTCTTCTTCCGCATTTAGATTTTTTCCACAAAAACTAGGTGCGGTGAGCGACGAACAAGGGGAGCGTGTTCACCAAGATTTAATGAAAATTGAAGGAAATTATCAACGATTTTGGGACAAAGGCATGCTGGGAGACATTTTCTGGACTTTTTTACCTGAAACCATTAACTTTTGAAAATTCATTGATTTTTAAGTAAAAAACGGATAAAAACATTTTTTTTATCTCGAAAACCTGACGTGATAGAGAAAAATCAATTACAGATTCGAATTCAGCCCACCACATTACGCTAGGAAAGATATTTTGTCTTGTTGGCTAGTGTAATTAATTATAAGAACGAAACATTAAAAATATAATTGTGTTGAAAAAACTGTTGAAAGGAAATATCAGAGATTAACATTTAATTAGCTGTGTTTGATTCTATACATTTTCATGTATACGATCTTGTATTTTTATTGTTTTAATCACTGTCACATATTGTAATTCTCCTTGACAAAATTTGCATTAATTCCGACTTCCATGTAAAACAAGTATAGAGAAAAATTTAATCAATGTGATTCACGATTTGGAAATAGATAAATATTTCATATTTGATCAAGCAGAATACAATTAGTGAAAAAATGTTGAAATTATTTTTAAATATATGCCTTTATCAAAATGATTAGGTGATGGAGCGACCCTGAAAATGAACTCTGATACACCTAAAACTTCGCATATAGAACCATTTCTTCAAACTGACGTTAGCCGATCCCATCCCCCGAAATTCGCGTGCAAATTCTAGGAAATTTTATTTCTCATTTCATAAATTATTTTTTAAAACCATAAGTGTAAGCCAATCAATTTTCACCACTGCACAATTTAACATTTTTTAAAAAAAATTCATTAAAAATCATTATAAATATTTGTTGAACACACAGCAGATATATAAATGGATTTGTTAATAAATAATTTTAAAGAGGTATGCAAATCAACTTTAGCCAATTCACAATTCAACACAGGGTTTTAATATTTTTAATAAACACACACACAGTATCTTATATATTAAATCTTATATATTAAAAGAATTTATGAATAAACTTTGCATTCAAGATTTTTTTCAATATTTTTCTTCTCTCAAACCTCTATAACTAGAGTTAAAATGAACGTAGGCTGTTGACATAGGTCTAAGAACACTCAGTCGATCAAGCTCCTTCTTTTGAGCTATTAACTGTTTAAATTCGTTGGGTTTGAGGAAAGTTATGCATGGCGAATCAACTTTACTTTTACTGTACGTTAACTTATCTTGGCATATTTTGGCATTGCTGTACGTTAACTTCTCTTGGCAAATTCGTTGGGTTTGAGGAAAGTTATGCGTGGAGAATTAACTTTACTTTTACTGTACGTTAACTTCTCTTGGCATATTTTGGCATTACTGTACCTTAACTTCTCTTGGCAAATTTTGGTATTATATTATAAAAATTAATATAATATAATATAATATAATATAATATAATATAATGCTGCGGAGCAACAGGGTCCTCTAGTGTGTTTTAAAAAGAAATAGCCTTCAAATGAGGTATGTTTAGCCAAAATCACCTATTAACTACAATTTTTATATCGGTCACAAGAAATCGCTTTGGCTATTAATATTATAGATATATATATCATATATGCTTAAATTTAGTTTATTTTTTTTTTTTTTTTATTAATCTGTTTTAAATACAAGAGCCGGAGCGGAAAATTTAATATGAAAAATTGGCACCGAAGTCAGAGCTATAGCTAAGCCAATATTTTCCGGCTCCGCAGCCCTGGTGATGGATCAAATTTTATTATTTTCTTTAATTTTCTGTTTATAGAATATTTGTCCATAATATGTTTCTAATAATAAAGACTGTAAGAAATATTTCAATTTAATTTTTTGCGGATTAGACGGAATACGTCAACATCATGAGGGATTTATTCTTTAATGTTTTTTATACCCTCCACACCTCAGTGGCTAGACCGTCCGTTTTTGTATAAAATCGTTTACTAACATCCCAAAGGAGTTGCTATTTAAAATCGTCAAAATCGGTCAAAGGGGTCATGAGGTATGAATGAAACTTTGAAAAAACTTTTGAAAAAATACAATTTTTCAGTGTGTTTGTTGTTGTTCGTAAAATATGTTGTAAATTTTGTATTTCTTCTTATTGTTAAAGTCATTACAGTTGTATGTGTAGTAAAACTGCACGTGTCACATAAAAATAAAAATTGATAAAAATTAATAAAAATTAAAAATTAAAAATAAAAATACAAAATTAAAAACTAAAAATGAAAAATGGAAAATGGAAAAATTAAAAATGAAAAATGGAAAATGAAAAACGAAAAATGGAAAATGGAAAATGGAAAACGAAAAATGTAAAATGTAACTGGAGAGTGAAAAATGGAAAATGAAAAATGAAATATGAAAAATGGAAAATGGAAAAAGAAAAATGAAAAACTAAAAATGAGAAACAAAAAATGAAAAGTGAAAAACGGAAAATGGAAGGAAAATGGAAAATGAATATTGAAAATTGAAAAATTAAAAATGGAAAATGAAAATTGAAAATTGAAAAATGAAAAAACGGAAAATGAAAAATGAAAAAATAAAATTGAAAAATGGAATATGAAAAATGGAAAATAAAAAATTACAAATTAAAAATTACAAATTAAAAATTAACAAGTAAGAAAATTATAGTCGGTCGAGACCGACTATATGATACCCTATACCATGCGTTTAGAGACACTATCTCTTAGGCCCAACTAAGTGGATATAGAAAATAAGCAAAAACCAAATTTGAGTGGGATTTTTATTAATTTTTTCGGCTGCAGATATGAAAAAGTTCATATCTGATGCTATACCTATATGGGGACTAGGCCCAAAAATGGACCGATCCTGACCATGTTTGGTAAAGTCTCTTGTATTTTGCAAGATTATATACAAACAAAATTTGAGAAGAATTAGTGCAATATTTTTGTTTTTTGATAGATTTAAGTGAATATCGGGAAGCAGCTCTATGTGGGGCCTATGACTAACAGTTGTCCCAGGGATCATTTTTAGACTACTCATTAATGGATGTAATAAACGCATACAAACCCAATTTGAGTAAGATCTATATGACAATTTGGATCTTATGGTAATTTATGTCGATTTCATAGGGGTCATTTGTATGGGGGCTAGGTCTGAACATGGACCGATTCTCACCAGTTTCAATAGTGTTCCTCCCATGGCCGATAAAAGATCAAATACCAAATTTCATCAAAATATATTCATATTTGCGACCTGCAGTTTGATTACAAGCTTTACATGGACACACAGACGGACGGACGGACGGACGGACATCGTTTAATCGAATCAGATAGTGATTCTGATTCGATCGGTATAATTAAAGATGGGTGTAGGTCAAATATTATTGGTTGTTACAAACAGCAGCACAAAGTCATTATACCCAAACCACATAGTGGTATAGGGTATAAAAATGGAAAATGAAAAATGAAAAATGGAAAATGGAAAGTGAAAAAATGGAAAATTCAATATGAAAAATGAAAAATAAAAAATTAAAAATGAAAACTGAAAATGGAAAATGAAAAATGGAAAAAGAAAAATGAAAAACTAAAAATGAGAAACAAAAAATTAAAAGTGAAAAACGGAAAATGGAAAATGAAATTGAAAATTGAAAAATTAAAAATGGAAAATGAAAATTGAAAATTGAAAAATTAAAAAACGGAAAATGAGAAATGAAAAATTAAAATTGAAAAATGAAAAATGAATAATGGAAAATGAAAAATGAAATTTGAAAAATGAAAAATTGAAAATGGAAAATGAAAAATTACAAACTAAGAATTACAAATTAAAAATTAAAAATGGAAAATGAAAAATAGAAAATGAAAAATGGAAAATGAAATATGAAAAATTAAAAATGAAAATTGAAAATGAAAAATGAAAAATTTAAATTGAAAAATGAAAATGAAAATGAAAAATGGAATATGAAAAATTAAAAAAGAAAAATGAAAAATGGAAAACAAATATGAAAAATTAAAAATTAAAAATGAAAATTGGAAATGAAAAATAGAAAATGAAATATGGAAATTGAAAACTGAAAAATGAAAATTGAAAATCAAAAATGAAAAATGAAAAATGGAAAATGAAAAATGAAAATGAAAAATGGAAAATGAAAAATTAAAAAAGAGAAATGAAAAATGGAAAATGAAATATGATAAATTAAAAATTAAAAGTGAAAAATGAAAAATGGAAATTGAAAAATGGAAGATTAAAAATGAAAAATGAAATATAAGAATGAAAAGTGAAAATGAAAAATGGAAAATGAAAAACTAAAAACGAAAAATTAAAAATGGGAAATGAAAAATTAAAAATGAAAAATGAAAATTGAATAATAAAAAATTATAAATGATAATTGAATATTTTAAATTTAAAAATTTAAAATTGAAAATTAAAAATTTAAAATTAAAAATTAAAAATTTTAGGTTCTTACCTGTTTTTATTATTTTTGTTTTTTTGTATTAAATAAAATTATTTTAAAATTTCTTTTTTAAATTTTGAATCATCAGTATCGGCAACAGATTCAAAGTGGTAGCCGTACCTAATATTCGGTGGAGGGTATCAAAAATTCTGCACAGCCGTATTTAACACTCTTACTTGTTTTTAACTTAAATGGTTTTGAAATTCTAAATCCCCTTTAATTCGTGTCTTCCTAATTCTTTAATATTAATAAGCAAAGATTATTTTCAGAACTTTAATTTAAATAATTATTGAAAACTGTATGACTCTTTGTAAATTATATCACTCTTAGGTATCATAAGTTCTGAGTGCTCAGCGATTCGTTGTCTGTTAAATTAATTTTTTTTTTTTTTGAAACTTAAAGTTAGAATTCTTTCGAATCTCTGCTATATCTGAAACAAATACAATGAAAGCGAAGATCGTCGCTGGTAAATAAGCGACATAAACGAGTGTTGTATTAATGTTCGTAATGTGCAATCTTGACGTCAATAAACGTCGTCGCTTAAGTAAAGGACTGCAAAGCAAATCTATACATGATGTTTGTGTGAGATGTTGTTGTTGCTGTTTTATTATTGCTGCGGTTGAAGTGGTGTGTAATGTTAAGGAAGAAACATTTTCAAACTACAACAAATACTATAAGACAGTAGAAAACAAAACAACAACCTCATTTAAGTAGATGAAGCACTGTGGGAAATTAAATAAAATCACTTTGATTATAATAATTCTTTTAAGAAATTTCCTTAACGCATTTTATAGATGACTGAATAGGTACTATAGCTGACGGACTCCTACTACTTCAGAGAAAACAACAGTTAAGCTTAGGTTCCAAATAGTATAATGTAAAAGTTTTAATACTTTTTTAAGCATTTAACAATTTTGATCCACAACTAAATGTGGATTCATAAAATTTAAACATTAAGTTCATGGGCTCAAAGATATTTAAAAAATATTTTTAAAATTGTTAACATTATTTGTTGTAGATTGAAAAAACATATGTTCAAATTAATCATTGTTGCTTCCCATCAAAGGGAAGTGCCTTTAGTTAAATTACCTTTAATGTAAAAGGTAGAAAAATCTTTACTACATTCAACATTTGTTTGAGAGATACCAACTAAAATGTGTATGCAATGATGTCTAAACGATTTAACATTAAGTTGCAGATTTTTTTATCATTTTTTTTTTTTTTTTTTTTTTTTGAATTACAACAAGAAAATTTGCTGTCAATGTCTGTATGAACAGAAATATTGTTAGCGGTTATTTAGGAAGTAGCTTAACAGACAAAATATGTGTCATATACAAAAGATAACAAATTATACAAAATGACCCACATTTTCAAATTAATCCGTTATATAAAGTTAAATAAATTTAAGACAGGAATTTAGTGTAATAAGTAATTAATTATACCCTATACCACTATGTGGTTTGGGTATAATGACTTTGTGCTGCTGTTTGTAACAACCAAAAATATTTGACCAAGACCCATCTTTAATTATACCGATCGAATCAGAATCACTTTTTGAGTTGATTTAACAATGCCCGTCCGTCCGTCCGTCCGTCTGTGTGTCCATGTAAAACTTGTATCAAACTGCAGGTCGCATATATCAATATATTTTGACGAAATTTGGTATACAAGCTTCTATCCGCCATGGGATGAACGCTGTTGAAATTGTTCAGACTTAGCCCCCATACAAATTACCCCTATGAAATCGACATAAATTGCCATAAGATCCAAATTGTCATATAGATCTTACTCAAATTATGTTTGTATGCGTTCATTTCATCTATTAATGAGTAGTCCAAAAATGATCCCTTTGGCCCCATATAGAGCTGCTTCCCGATCTTCACTTAAATCTATTAAAAAACAAAAATATTGCACTGATTCTTCTCAAATTTTGTTTGTATATATTTTTGCAAAATACAAGAGACTTTACCAAACATGAACAGGATCGGTCCATTTTTGGACCTAGTCCCCATATAGATATAGCATCCGATATGAACTTTTTCATATCTGAAGCCAAAAAAATTAATAAAAATCCCACTCAAATTTGGTTTTTGCTTATTTTCTATGTCCAGTTAGTTGAGCCTAAGAGATAGGGTTTCTAAACGCATGGTATAGGGTATCGTATAGTCGGTCTAGACCGACTATAATTTTCTAACTTGTTTTTATTAAGTTGATTCTGTAATCGTAGTTAAAATTGGATTGGGAGGTTTAAGGTTAGTTTCGAAGTGACTGCTTATTTATAATATTACCTGACTTGAACACTTGATGTATGTGAAGATATCATCATTAAATGGGAGATCAGAGAAACTATGATGTGGCAATGATTTCAATGTCCGAAGCCGAAATCTTTTGAGCAGCTGGGAATATAAGAGAAAGTGTTCGATACTCTGTGCCTGCATGCAGTTGCGACCGAAATCATTTGACGAGACTTTGATGTGTTCAGCGTGTCTTTTTATGAGGCAGTTATACCCGCCACCACCGTCGAATTCTCTACACGGGGAAGTGAAAATAATGAATAAATGCATGTCCATGTCAGAGATAGCCAAATTTACAAAGTAAAATTCTAACTTGCTCGATACCAGGTGTACCAACGTATTCCACTTCCCCTGGAACATGTAGCTTAATTTCCTGTTTTTCTAGCTCTACAGCTCTGCAGCTTTCCAGGACATCAATATGAATATTACATCAAACTGATTAGCTGCCTCATTTAAGAACGAACAGCATTGGGGGTTGTTTTAGTTTTCAGGGACGTTGATACCACGGATCTTGCTGCGGCTTAACTAGCAGAGTAAATGCTGGCTATGGTAGCAGATAGAATATTTTGGCCGAGCCACCCAAAAACTTCCTTTATTGCCATCAATTATGCCTGACCCATTCCAATCTTCTTTGCGTAAACTCCAAAAACGGAAGTTCGATCCGTCAGTGTAGATTTGTTTGGAACATCCGCTACAGGGGTCTTTCCACATCAAGATACCACGGCTAGATTTAGGGTGTTGTAATGTAAAATCTACGATCAATGGTATGATCTACGATGATCTACGTGATCTACGATCACGGTATGAATAAAATTTTTTCCTCGCCATTGTAGTGTGCTCCTTAGTTCCCTAATATGTACAACGGCATTAGGTGAAAAAGATGTTCAATACATTGAAGGGTATAGTACGATAGTGATACACACTAGATGCCATTCCTTACACTTTTGCGAGAAAGCTAATATTAGATGCCTGTATATGGCACAGATGAATTTAAAATAATGAAAGATATTAGATGAAGTGTTTATAGCCCGAATCTTAATATAAGGTGGGATATTTATTTTGTCATTTTGCTTTAAATTTCAATCGATTTTCGGCAACAAATCTTTCTTTATAAAATACAAAAATTTTCTAACCGTGGTTGCTATCTTCTCGTTTAATGGCTTATGGAGCTTCTTGCTTGTAATGCCTCAAATTCTGAAGAAAAACATTAAAAATTCCAAAACTCTATCCCTGGTAGACCTACAAGACATTAAGGAATTTTTAATTGCCCTAGATTGCAAGTCAAATTGTTTTTTAATAAAAGATTCAAAAGGAATTTGCTACACATTTACTTCTACCAACCAACTTAATAGTCATTCAATTTTATGTGAGAATTTTATAAATCACAAGATTGAAAATTGATCGCCCAAAACTTTGAAACCGTTTACTATTAATAACCAAGACAACACGATCATGAACGATAATAAAATATCTCTGCCCGTGTGCAAACTGCTGATTGTTGGTAAAGCGCCCAGTGACAGGCTAACGAACACAAAATAAAAACGGTTGTGATCACTAAAATCACTCAACTCAACAATAATTGTCAATTGACTTTCTATTAAGCAACAAAGTTGGTCACTAAAATCATGTTCTGCGCACACAATACCAACATATCATTGTAAGGTTGAGAAAATTCCATTTACAAACCCAAAGAGTTCGAAAATACTTTAAGGAAAACTTTAAATGTTTTTTCTTCTTCTTTGTTTGGTTTACTGCTAAAGGTGCGCAATTGTTATTGCTAGAAACCGTGATTCTGTATAAAGAAATTGAATTGATTTTTATGGTAGAAAGCTAAAGTCAATACCGATATTAACTCAGTCATAAGGAGAGGGTGTTAGTAAATTCCCCCAAAATAAAATTTTCTAAAGAAGCAATAGTACTACCTCAACAGAAAAAAAAATCTGATTTCATGACATACACACACTATAGGGTTACAGTATGAGTGTTCTTTTTTTTTCCTTACAACCATGGGTAGTCAAGCACTTAGTCAGCACTGCAGCAGCAATAACAAGTCATCTGCAAAGTGAAAGACATTCCTAATACCTGATGGAGTATATTAAAAAACAACGTTGATCAATAGAGGAGGGAAGATGATGGGTACAGGGTTGTAAGGCAAAAGTCTTTCTCAACATTTGTGGCATACAGTATTGTGGACGCCATTAGAATATTAAACAAATTTGAAGTATATAATTTTATAATTTCTTGAAAATAAGAATTTCAATTACCTGTAACTATTTGAAATCATTCTAAAACCAAGACATCCAGGTTTTCTGGATTACGTTTATATCATTATTCAGGGAAAGAATTATGCTCAAAGTCTCCAAGGATGGTATAACACCACTGGTGTTGACTCGAGCTCGTCCGTTGGCGTTCCAGCTATTCGTACCGTGTGGGAGTCTTTCTTTCCTGGTGGAAGGTTGCCAATATACAGCCAATTCCTTAAAAGGTTGAGACTAGTAACTCTAAAATTGTCGTCCAATTGCAATCTGCTCTGTTCTTTCAAAGATGATGGAGATCATGATCAATTTTATCTTGTCAACTCACTTTTTAATTATCGACAGTATGGCTTCCTTATAAATCGTCCTACGGAAAACCTACTAACTCTGCTTTCTGAGCGCTGGAGTTGATACATTCATAATTTTGGTAAAAGTAAAGATATTACCAAGACGTTCGATCACGTGTGGCACGGTGCATTGATATCAAAGCTTACTGCATTTGGGATCGGTATTGACTTCTCTCGATTTAATTCGAGTTTTCCCACAGACCGCAAAATACGTGTTGTTATTGATGGGGCCTCATCTAATGAGTTTCAGCTTAATTCAGGAGTACCCCAAGATTCCGTTCTTTCTTCTTCTCTTTTCTTAATTTTTCTTGGTTAAACTTTTAATTCTATATACTCTTTCGCAGATTGCAGCAATATTTGTCACTTATTTTTCTTCAATTCTAGGCCAAGCCTTTTAGAGGTTGGGGGGCAAAAGGCGGACAATGAATGACACATTCAATCAAGACTTGTTAAAAATCTCCGAGTGGATCAAAACGAATATTAATGTGCAGAAGACACAATGTTGTTTGCTGACCCAAAGAGCCATGGATTCAGCAATGTCATCTGTATATATGGGTGATATTGGTATTGAGGAATCGGATACTCCTGATGTTCTGGGTATGAGAATTCATTGTGATGTCCGTTGGAGGAACATGCATTTCAAGTGTCGCAAAATGCATTCAAGTGTATTGGTTTTCTAAACTTCTTCTGATCTCCTCAAAATTTATACCAGTTACATCCGATTGAAAATGGAATATAACTCCTATATATGGGCACGAGCTTTAAAGTCAATTTTGGAAGGGAGTTGATGCTCATTAATGACAGTAGGATACCCAACTTTATTGACTGTTTAGACCATAGTCGAAATATGGATTGTGTAACACTGTTTTATAAATACTACCATGGGAAATGTTCCTCTGAGATGAGTGAACTCACTCTACGTGCCCAAGTTTCAGTGCACTCTACCCGCTTCTTTAGTGGTTACATCCGTTTGTAGTCTGTTGTCCAGTTGACCGCACGACGCTTTACAGAGAAAATTTGTTTATCAGTCGAATAATAAACTCCTGGCACAGTTATAATCTAATAAAATTTAAGGCAAATAACAACAAACACAACTTTCTCTTGCCTGCTTCCCACGATCTATTTTCCTGAAATCCACTGAATTTGTAGGAGGCATTCCCTGAGTGTTGGTTAATAAGAAGAAAAGTCCTGAAAACTTACGACTAGAAATTCGTTGAAAATCGTTGCATATTAACCTAGGCGCCTATAACTAATCTATGTTAGACCGACTAAAATTAGCAAATATATATATGGAGTTGTCCAAATTCTCGATGAGTCGTACAGATTCCCAATCCATACTTTAATTTATCAGAAAACGAAAATGTTGGACTGAATTTTTTCAAAACTTGTTTGTATATGTTTTTGAGAAAAATAAGTGAGATTACTAAATACGATGTTGGTCGGTCCATTTTTGACCTAGTCCGCATATCAAAATAACATTAGATATGAACTTCTTCATAAATTAATAACAACAGCACTTAGATTCGGTTTATGCTTATTTTCCGGATCCAAGACCCTCTCTAGAAATCCAGGTTAGTGTCTAGGCCAACTATAGTTTCCTTACTTATTTTTTTTATTGCCATTGGTAGTAATATTGTGTTTTATATCTGTGGCAAATTGCATGTCAATATTTTCGCTAGTTTTTTGTAATCAACTAAAAATTATATTGGCGATTTGAACAATTTCTGATTTTCCTGTACAAAAACTTTCATTAAATATTGTTTATTGAATAAAACATTAAGGAAATTGCAGAAGGTGTTCGGATGGCGATTATGTCGAAACAAAATTTTTATAGTCGTGCAAACAATTTGAAAAAGGCAAATGAAGCATTGAAGACAAATTGTGTCCCAGAGGAGGAAAAACTTTATCAAACATTTGGTGATAAAAAAATTACCAATTGGTATTTCGAGCTCTTGCCGCAACTCCTTATATTGGAAAAGGATCGATCATTAACCCTTTGAAATATATTTTGAGCCCCAAATCTCGATTGGTGCTAAAAAACTTGTTTTTCTTTTTTTTTTGAAAAAGAGCATTTATGTCTCTGAAATACTGCTCTCTGATAATCCAGAACGAAATGGAATACATCAGTACGGGTGAAGAGATTTGAATCTGTGCTTACGACTCCGAAACGATCAGCCAATCAAGCGGTCATGTCAAAAGTTTCTTCTATTATAGTAGTTGAGTGCCTTGCTTCGTTCGCGTGAAGCTATTCGCAAAAAGAGGCAGACAACGCATGTTTTTGAAAAACGATAATCTACCATCTCACACTGTATTGTTTCTTCGAGACCAAAATTCGGCTCATACAGTGTGGCTTCTCAAAAAACCATCGTTTTGAATCGATCGAGGATATAAAAGCCAAATCACTGCGTGCCCTGACGACTAAAAAGCTGTTTCAAGAGTTGGAAAAAATGGTGGTTAAAAGGCATTATATCGAGGAGGAATTACTTTTATGGTGGTGAGTTTTATTTGGAAGAATAATTCAAGATTTTAATTTTATAATAAAAGTCACTTTTTAGTTTGAATTTTATAGCAAATCGACCTACTTACGTTAAAGTAAAATAAGCAGTTTAGATTTCTGTTTAGAAATATGTGAGTGACCCAACAATTTGTGTGAAATTATACCATTTTAGGACCCCATCCAACTGCAAGGTCAATACATATTTTTCACATATTTTTTTTTTTTTTTGGCTATATAACGATAAAATTTGAGAAAACGCGACAAAATCATATATATCGCTGACAATAGAAATAGTTTTTTTTTTTTGCAAATTTGTTGCTAGTATTTCATTTTATCATTAGTCGTCAAATATATGATAGTTGATTGCTCCAAAACAAGGAAACCGAAAGATTAAGAATTATTTTTTTTTCTAATTTGGTTAGCCTTCACAATTTCATACATAATTCGTTTTAGGGAAAAGAAAATTGTTAGTATTCCAACGTAGTTTAAGCGGTGTAAGTCAGTTATTATCGGGAAACAAAGATTTGCTACTTACAACATATTTTTGATTTATAATGTCAACCTTAAATATTTTGAGCTACTTAATAATTCATAATTGAGAAGTGTTGTTCTAAAGGTATTAGGATCGCGTTTCACATAGTCATGTAAACTTAAGTTTGAAAAGGTACATTCAGTTATTAAAAGTCAAACATTATTTGCAAATGCAGCGAAAATGATATTATAAAAAAAATTTTAAAACTTCAAATTCATTGACCAATATTTTAATAAAGGAAGAAAACTTCAAAGGATAATGAGCCCCTGAGCCTGCAGTCGGTATCAGGTTATTCAAACGTAGTTTCTAATTTGGTTTGATAAAAATTGGTTTCGTAAGTAAAAAAAAAAGTTTTTCAAGAAAGAAAATCCTTGCATTCATATTATTTTACAAAATTCAATCGAATTGTTTGATTAAGCTGACCATAAAGGGCTTTCGTCTTACTTTTCTAGCATTTAAACCTGCTTTTGAAGCACATTTCTAATTGTAGACGAGCTTGCTTACTTGCCCAAGTCGTTTTCTGCTAGAGAAGCAAGTTTTAGTGCAATTTAAAAAGGATTATCTTCCACTTTTTTTAAATAAAACGCTCTTCTACTTCAGAGAAAAATTTGTTGTGGGAGTTGTTTGATTGGTTCTACACTAATTTACTGGTATTGAAGCGTTTTGTAATATTGTGTTCAGTTAAATGGCTTCCGTCAACCATCTTCGTGCTTTCACGGACACTGTTTTCCCTCTTTGGCATGTTTAATAATTAGTTTTCTGACTTCAGTACTAGTTTATCGTCTTTGTCCAGACATCATCAGATCAGATTTGCTTTTTGCTTGTACAATGAAGAAAAAAATGACAACTCGAAGTTTCGACTATATATTCTAAATGTACTCAGGAAAGTTGGCTGCAACAATGATAATAACTAGTTGTTCTACGCTAATTTTTGGTATACTAAATAAATTCACTTCTTATTTTAAAATGTGTAAAATATGCATAACTAGTAACTAATTAGTAAAAAACAAGTAAGAAAATTATAGTCGGTCTAGACCGACTATACGATACCCTATACCATGCGTTTAGAAACCCTATCTCTTAGGCCCAACTAACTGGACATAGAAAATAAGCAAAAACGAAATTTGAGTGGGATTTTTATTAATTTTTTTTTGGCTGCAGATATGAAAAAGTTCATATCGGATGCTATATCTATATGGGGACTAGGTCCAAAAATGGACCGATCCTGATCATGTTTGGAAAAGTCTCTTGTATTTTGCAAAAATATATACAAACCAAATCTGAGAAGAATCAGTGCAATATTTTTGTTTTTTAATAGATTTAAGTGAAGATCGGGAAGCAGCCCTATATGGGGCCAAAGGGATCATTTTTGGACTACTCATTAATGGATGTAATGAACGCATATAAACCCAATATGAGTAAGATCTATATGACAATTTGGATCTTATGGCAATTTATGTCGATTTCATAGGGGTAATTTGTATGGGGGCTAGGTCTGAGCATGGACCGATTCTCACCAATTTCAACAGCGTTCATCCCATGGCCGATAAAAGCTTATATACCAAATTTCATCAAAATATATTCATATTTGCGACCTGCAGTGTGATTACAAGCTTTACATGGACACACAGACGGACGGACGGACGGACATTGTTAAATCAACTCAAAAAATGATTCTGATTCGATCGGTATAATTAAGGATGGGTCTAGGTCAAATATTTTTGGTTGTTACAAACAGCAGCACAAAGTCATTATACCCAAACCACATAGTGGTATAGGGTATAAATATATATATAGGCCATTTTTATAGTGGAACAGAAATATTTTTCGTGGAGTTTGGCCTGTATTAGAGAAAATTTATTTCTCTACATTTGTATTGAGTTATAAAAAAATCGAAATAAAGTATAACATCAAGTACTCATTAAAAATTGAATGGAATTATTTATTCGATTTTTAGAAGCTGGACAAAACAAATGCGTATTTGTGAGCGCTTAAGCGGGAACTCATCACACATTAATAAAGCCTTATGCCAGTGGAGGTTTTTATTTTTATACCCTATACCACTATGTGGTTTGGGTATAATGACTTTGTGCTGCTGTTTGTAACTACCTAAAATATTTGACCTAGACCCATCTTTCATTGTACCGATCGACTCAGAATCACTTTCTGAGTCGATTTAGCAATGTCCGTCCGTCCGTCTGTCCGTCCGTCTGTGTGTCCATGTAAAGTTTGTAATCAAACTACAGGTCGCAGATATGAATATATTTTGATGAAATTTGGTACGTAAGCTTTTATCGGCCATAGCATGAACACTATTGAAATTGGTGAAATTCGGTCCATGTTCAAACGTAGCCCCCATACAAATGACCCCTATGAAACCGACATGAAGTGCCATAAGATCGAAATTATAATATAGATCGCAGTCAAATTGGGTTTGTGTGTGTTTATTATATCCACTAATCAGTAGTCCAAAAATAATACCTATATGACAATTCTTAGTCATAGGTCCCATATAATCTTCATTTAAATCTATCAAAAAAACAAAAATATTGCACAGATTTTTCTCAAATTTGGTTTGTGTATATTTTTATACCCTATACCGCTATGTGGTTTGGGTATAATGACTTTGTGCTGCTGTTTGTAACAACCAAAAATATTTGACCTACACCCATCTTTAATTATACCGATCGAATCAGAATCACCATCTGATTCGATTTAACGATATCCGTCCGTCCGTCTGTGTGTCCATGTAAAGCTTGTAATCAAACTGCAGGTCGCAAATATGAATATATTTTGACGAAATTTGGCATTTGATCTTTTATCAGCTATGGGATGAACGCTGTTGAAATTGGTGAGAATCGGTCCATGTGCAGGCCTAGCCCCCATACAAATGACCCCTATGAAATCAACATATATTGCCATAAGATCCAAATTATCTTACAAATCTTAGTCAAATTGGGTTTGTATGTATATATTACATCCTTTAATCAGTAGTCCAAAAATGATCGCTATTGGACAACTCTTAGTCATAGGCCCCATATAGAGCTGCTTCCCGATCTTCACTTAAATCTATCAAAAAACAAAAATATTGCACTGATTCTTCTCAAATTTTTTTTGTATATATTTTTGCAAAATACAAGAGACTTTACCAAACATGGTCAGGATCGGTCCATTTTTGGGCCTAGTCCCCATATAGATATAGCATCCGATATGAACTTTTTCATATCTGCAGCCGAAAAAATTAATAAAAATCCCACTCAAATTTGGTTTATGCTTATTTTCTATATCTGGTTAGTTGGGACTGAGAGATAGGGTCTCTAACCGCATGGTATAGGGTATCGTATAGTCGGTCTAGACCGACTATAATTTTCTTTCTTGTTTTAAAATATAAATGACTTTACCAAATATGGTCAAGATCAGTTCTTTTTTCGACCTAGTCCCCATATGAATATAGCACCCGATATGAAATTTTTCATATTTGCGGCAAAAAAATTAATAACGATGCCACTCAAATTTGGTTTATGCTTATTTTCTATATCGAATTAGTTGGACCGAAAGATAGGGTTTCTAAACCATGGTGTAGGGTATCATATAGTCGGTCTAGACTGACTATAATTTTCTTACTTGTTTTTTTTTTTGCAAGGGCGTTATCTTAATAATAAATACTAGCAGAGCTCAGTACTCGAAATTCGAGTGCGAATTCTATCAAATTTTATTTTCTCATTTAATAAATAACTTTATGAGAGCATGAACGTATGCCAATTCACAATTTAAAACCTATTAAATAAAATTCCTTAAATTTCATTATAAATATTTGTTGAGCACACATAATATATATAAATGGGTTTGTTACTAATTTTAAAAGAGCCTAAAGGTATGCAAATCAATTTTAGCCAATTCATAATTCACCACATAGCTTCTGATATTTATAATAAACCCACACAGTATGTGTTTTATGTATGTGTTAGTAACAACTTTAAATGAGCGTTACTCCAAAAAAATGTTCCAAATGGTGAAAATCTGTAAATCTGGTGGACAGCTAAAAAGAAATCTCTTTCAAATGAGGTATGTTTGGTCAAAATCGGTTATTAACTAGAATTTTTATATCGGCTGCAAGATCTCACCTTACCTCTTAATATTATAGATTTGTACATTCGCCTTTACAATCTGATATTTTCTTTTTACAGAACTTATAAGTTGTAGAGTGAAATGGTGTACCAAAGTATAGACTAAAATAAAAAGAATTTTCAGCTAAATTTGAATTTTTATTTATATCTCTGAATAAATGTTGACCTTTGATCTTTTGAAAATATCTTATCAATGTATATTACATGCCATTTTAAACATATGTAGTTTTAAATATCTCAACACAAAATTGTGGCTACACAAGTTCAGAAGATAAGCGCATTTATGCTAGACTACTTTTTAATAATTTTTTCACAATTAAGGGGGAGGGTAAAATTTTAAAACCCTTTTCTTGAATTTCGTTTTCTGAATACACAACATGTTGAGAGTGTTGTGTCAAAATTCCAAGTAAATCGGAGCAAAACTAAAAAAGATACAGCGTTTCCGGTGATCAGCCTGGTATATCGCATATAAATCAGTTTTTAACAAACTTTAAATCGATTTTCTCGCAAATATCATGTTTGAAGTCTGTGAACATCATAACTCAAAATTTATTTGACCGATTCTTTTGAAATTTTACACGTTATTTCTGCATATAAATCGCCAGGTAACCGCGTAAATTTTTTTTATTTCCTATTTTCTTCCCCATTTTTTAACAAGAAATTCACCAAAATTTTATAGCAAAAATCGTGTTTTTCACTTCAAAATGCTACAAAATTAAAGAAAAATAAAAAACTCTTCGTGATTACCTCGGGAAACATATCAGCTTTTAAACGCATTTCGGCTTTTTTATTTTGCATGATCCTGTGACGAGTTATTATGTTCACCGCAAAACAATAATGCCTCCTGAGATTCGTTATCACGGACTTATTTAGTAAAATTTTTAATTGGAAATTCGTTCAAAGATTCTTCAAATGTTATGCTATAACGCGAAAATGAAAATACGCATTTTTTTGCTTTTAAAACATAACCCCCCCCCCCCCCCACTTTCTTAAGTATTGTCAGTAAGTGAAATCTCCTTAACAGGTACCAATGTTAAAAGTCTCATATACTAGTCGCATATTCAAAAAAAAAAAAAAAAAAAAAAAATAAATAAATAAATAAAAAAATTAATAATAAATAAAATTAATAAATAAAAATTTTGTTTCAGTGATATAATATTCCACAATTGTCCAAAGCTTACATATTTAGGTATCTTCAAATGAATAATGTATGAATTAGATCACTCTCTTATTTAAGGAGTGTGCACGAAATAAATAGTTTTCGCATTTGTCGCAATAAAATTGTCAAAATAAAAAGTTTATTATTTTTTAAAATTTTTTTATCAACAAATGTTAAATTTAACTATTAAATTTACAATGCCATCATATCATCAATTTCTCTTTAATAAACTCTACTTTATTCCGGAACGCCTTCCATAAGGCCCACTTTTTTTCGAACTCTTTATCAGTTCGACCAAATCCTTTAGTCGCCTTGATTTTTTTTTAACTAAAGTCCAATGCAGTTTAATCGGTCGGAGTTCTGGGCAATTTAGAGGATTAGCTTCCTTTGTTACCAACATAATACTCTTTGTTTCGAACCGCTCAATATTACTTTTACTGTAATTGCAAGTAGCAAGGCCGGGCCAGGAGAATGAAGACACATTGCGTCTTCATTTCTTCACACTTAGACATAGAAGAAATCGTTTCTGAAGGGACTCATTTATGCTCACATCTGTATTTAGGGAACCTGTGGTTATGAATAAAAGGCTACTTTGGGTGGGCAGACCAAAAACTTTTTTTTTTGGAAATATGGAATTTGTTTGAAAACCGACAGTCCTCTGCAGCATTCCCTTATAAGTTTGCGACCTAGAATTCCACGTACATTTCATTATCCATAACACAACACTCAAAATTGAGGATAAAATTCGTTTGAAAAACTTTTGCTTAATTTTTTACATCAACATTTTTTTTTTAATTTTTTCCGGGACTTTTTGCACTGTGTACGTCTTTAGGCCAGCCTCCTATTTAACTTTTCTTACGGAAGTCGTGCAACAAATTGCCAGTTTGGCAACTTTTCTTGCAGAAATATTCAGTTTCTTGGAGAAAATACTTACTACAGCTTTCTTACGGTCTTTTTTTCTTTAATTGCTGGGGGCGGAAAAATCTTCCTAAGATATGATGGTGTCTTTCATATGTGAGATTCAACCCGTGTGGGGCGCCTACTCACTAAAAAACCAACTCCCCAGTCTTCAGCCACTATCCTAGTGGGACTGCCGTTAGGTATTACTTCGCGACGTTAGAGCTGGTTAGCGCTTTAGGCTACTCCTGAACTCGCCCTATGGATGCTCTTATCCTCTTATCCTCCGATCTTAGCATTGCATCTATTATGTGCTCCGGGTCTATATCCTGACCAATTTCCCTGATCACTATGCGTATGCATTCCTCGAATCAGGGACATTCAAAGAAAACATGTTCCGCATCTTCACATATTTTCGGGCATCTTGGGTACAGTGCTGAATCATCATGCCGGCATTTAAAGAGGTAGCTCCTGTGAGGATGCGATTTCGATATTACCCACTTCTGGTTGCAAGATTTCTCTCTTCTTGCGTACGCTAATCAAAACTACCTCCGTTTTGTGAGCGGCTAGTTCAAGTCCAACCGTTCCGGGCCAGGTCCTTACTAAACGGATCGTCTGATTCGCATAAAGTTGAACTTCGTCCAGGAAGCATGCACTGACTACTACGGCTATATCGTCTGCGAATCCTATGATGTCGTCCTCCTCTGGAATCTCAAGTTAAGGAATCTGGTTGTACATGACATTACACAGTGACGTCCCCAGTACTGAGCCCTGTGGGACCCCTGCCGAGGTCTCGTATGAGACCATTCCAAATTCTGTCGCATACCAAAGGGTCATGTGTGAGAAGTAATCACTCATGATCCTCATAAGGTATTTCGGTACGTTAAGCCTCCGTAGTGAAAGCATTATATATTTCCACCCCGCGCTATTAAATGCGTTCTTTATGTCCAGTGTAATCACCGCACATTATTTCTTGGCCGCTCCTTTCCCCTCTATGACCATTTTCGCTATACGCCTCATTCTGTATATAACATCTATTGTCGATCGGGCTTTCCGAAATCCATATTGCCTTTCGGATAATCCCCGACCACTTTCCACAACTTGTAGGATTCTATTGTATATGACTCTCTCTAGTACCTTCCCGATGGTATCCAACAGGCAGATCGGTCTGTAAGAGAAAGGTTTTCCATGGCATTTGTCTGGCTTCGAAACTAGGACTAACTTCTGTTTCTTCCAGGGTTCCGGGAATACTCCGTTTTCCAGGCACTTATTAAACAATTCCGCGAATAGTTGTGGTCTGGCCTTTAACGCCGCCTTAAGCGCCTTATTCGGCACCGCGTCCAGGGCTGGTGCTTTACACTATTCTTCCAAGTAGGTGCGGGCATGTCACTTGGGGTGATCTAGTCCCCTTAAATCTTGACATCACTACCATATTGACATCACTGCACGGATTTGAGTTCACGTCTTCACACAGTTTCCTAAAGCTTTCGCTTTTGCTCCTTTTAACAGCATTTTGGATAATTTTTCTGGATCGTTTGTATTCCAGCTCTCTTCTTTCCGAATCGGGTGTCAATCTACCCCTCTGAGACCGTCTCCTTACCCTGAGACATTTTGGTCGGAGTTCTGCTATCTCCGTGTTCCACCAGTAGTTTGGTTTCCTGCTCTTTGTTTGCCTTCTTCTGGCATTGCCGCACCGCATGCGTCATTTAGGGGCTTTCTTACGGTCTGACTGTTTACGGTAGTAACTGTTTATACGTTAAAGTACTTTTTGTTGATTGTCCATTGTTCAAATTTTAATATTGCAATGAAGCTAACATTTAGCATGAGGTTTTTTGACAATAATGACAAGTGTATACAAATTAACAATATCCATTTTTTTTAATAAGAAAAAATTGGTATTGGAATTCTGAGAGCCTAGGTGGGTTCTATGCCCCGTAGACAACAACTTTTACTACACAGAGCAACGCAATATTTTATAAGTTACAAAAATATATTGTTAATCAAAAAAGAATAAATATGAATTTTCTTTTATGGAAATCTAAATATTTGGGCAATTCACAACCGCGACTTAATCAAAAATGATGAAGTCTTCAAAAACTGTGAAAAATCTTAACTTCCACCCGAGCTGCAATTAAAAATTGTACTTTATCGTCTGCGACTCTCAGATGATGGTGCTTCTGTCCGAAAGGCAGCATCTCTGTTTGCCATAGGCGATGGCGGTACTCTTCAAAATGTGACACGAGGAGTATTTAAAGCAATTTTAAAGCTAAAGGGTCAATTTCTATATTGGCCCAGTGAAACGGAAAGGGCTCAACTTGTTGTAGCAGCAAAGAACGAGTTGTCCGGATGTGTAGGCTACATCGATGGGTCTGGAATTAAATTTGCGGAAGCCCCTTTCACAAGACATAAGCTGTACTTTTCACGTAAACGCCAATACGTCATTAAGATTCAAGAACTTTGCGACCATACACTATCTGTAGATTACTATTGTGAATCCTGGTAACGTTCACGAAGCCAAAGTTTTTTTAAATTCCCTCTTATGATACATCATACAACATTTCGTAGATATAGTAAATGAAGTTGTATCATTGAGTCAGATTTTGTAAAGTAATTCACTGTTGTGAATTGTCCAATTTTTTTTAAGAAGTATTTGATATTAATTAAAAATGTATTTAAAAATAAACATGATAAAATATGAAACAAATAACTCAATATACTTAATACATTGCATATATAATTATTTGACAGAGGAAATTTTATATTTATTTTCGTAACGAATATACGAGAACTTTCCAATGTTCAACGTCTAAACTGTACTTCATTTGAACTTGGCATTTTTTACAGTACGTATGTGTAGGTTCCTTATTTTTCGTAGTTGTTGGTAAAGAGTTCAATGAGGTATTTTTTTTTTTTTTTTTTTTTTTTTGAAAAGATCGTGACCGCATGTCTTAAATGCATAATGACCGTAAATGCATTTAAAGTTTGATGCCACAGCTACAGCCACGGCAGTAACAACAGCATGCAGAAAAAAAATCTCTACTTTTAAAAACTTATGTTACAATAATTTTTCAAAACTTTGAATCTTTAGAAGGAAAAATAGTTTAAAGAAACCTCCGAAAAAAAATGGATTTCTTGACAAAATACGATGGTGTAGAAAAGGTTAAACCGTTTTTGAGTATTTATAAATTGTAACATAAAATTTATAGCTCTTGCTCTTGTATTTGTTTTTAAAAGAATATTTATTTAGTTGTTCACAAAAATATTATATTAATAAAAAAAGAAAAACGTTTAATAACTTTATTTGTTTTGCAAATAACACGTTTTATTTATTTATATTGTATCAGCGAATGTATGTATATGTTTGCATTAGCGATTTCGTTTCTCGTTTATTGTGATTTTGAGGTCATAGTACAATTGAATTTATGAGCAGTTGCTTTCTAATGATTGGTATAGTTACTCGTACCCATTTATATCAGGTATGCATATTACAATTTATGTCATTATTTGTTATATCGTTTTTTTTTTGCTTGTTTTTGTTTTTCCCCATATTTCAAATCATATTTATTAATTTATTATTGCCTGTCATTAAATCTGTTGAAATATTTAAAGTTGTGTAATTAAATCTATTAATGACTTCATAGATTCTTTGTTTCATTTAATAACCATATAATTTGTATTATTTTTAAGATTTAGCTGACGTCGGCAATTAGTTGACGCAAAAATTATACATATTAAAAAAAAAAAAAGATTGCGACTACTGTTAAGAAAGTTTAGACAAACAACAGCTCTAAAAATATTCTATATATATAGGTTTTTACTCTCAAATTCACACTTTTTCCGTTCAATTTAAATTTTTTAAAAATCAAACTCAATTTTTTTCAAAGCAACTTCAATTTTATTCGGAACAAATTAAATTATTTTCGACACATATTCATTTTTTTTTATTTTAAATTCAATTTTTTTTTTTTAGAATTAAATTTTATTTTTTCAAATACAATTTTTTTCAAAAACATTCATTCTTTTATTCGTGATTCCTTTTCTATTAGGAATTCATTCATTCTTTTATTCGTGATTCCTTTTCAATTAGGAATCACAAATAAAAGAATGAATGTTTTTTAGTACATTCATTAATCGGTGTTTTTATTATTGTACTGGAAAATATATTCCAGTATTATAAATAACACAATAATAGAAAAGGAATCACGAATAAAAGAAAAAAAAACAGGTTTTTAAATCTTTACATATTGAATTCGTGGAAAAATTAATTTGAAGTGAAAAAAATTTAATTTGAAAAAAATAAAATTTAATTCTAAAAAAAAAAAATTGAATTTAAAATAAAAAAAAATGAATATGTGTCGAAAATAATTTAATTTGTTCCGAATAAAATTGAAGTTGCTTTGAAAAAAATTGAGTTTGATTTTTAAAAAATTTAAATTGAACGGAAAAAGTGTGAATTTGAGAGAAAAAACCTATATTCTATATATCGCTGATTTCAGATTTTAGTGGCCCAACTAACTGGGATTTCTATGAAAGCTTTCGCCCTAGCTTACATATGTAAATGATATTTTACGCAGTGAAATTAATAATACCCAGCCCTCGAAATTCGAGTGCAAATTCTTGGAAATGTTATTTTTTCATTCACAAATAATTTTTTAAGACCCTAAAGGTATGCTAATCAATTTTAGCCAATTCACAATTCAGCACAATTTTAATAAACACAAATATAGCATTGCATATTATTTAATTTGAAGCTTAAATATGGGCTTTATGTATGTGTTAGTAAAAACTTTAACTTAATTTTACTGAAAAAAATGTACCAGATGGTGCTCTTCTGTAACTATGGTGAACATCTACAAAGAAATATGTTTCAAATGGTATATATTTTGTCAAGATCGGTTAGTAGTTGAATGTGTAGAATATGTCACAAAAAACGCCTTGCCAATTGATATTATATATTAATTTTTTTGGCCAGTCTCATGTCCATTATTCTTATAACGCATACTTGTTATTCTACTACTAAAATTAAAATTCTATTGACTAACATAAAGTTTCCATGCTCTCACTATCATAACGCTTTATATCTATTACTTTGACTGAAAGGTGCCACGCCCATTGGTAGGATATTGCCCGCATTTGCTTCAACAGCCTAGTTTTATAACTTATGTATTTGCAGAAATTTTAAAACTCTTAACATCGTAACTCCGTGGAACATTCTCGTGGTCAATATCTGGGCGTTAAGAAATTCCAAGTCAGGGTGAAAGTTCCAGGCCTATATAGTAAAACCTTTAAAAGGATTGGAGTTCTTAGGCAAACAAACATCAATATAAAGAAAAAATATATATGGTTTGGCCTTAGAAAGCGTAACCCTTAGGAGGTTTTGCTATACTGGCCCATTACTTTAACAATTACTTGGAATTTTTAGCCCCCTAGAATTGCTGTAGGACAGTGTAATTAATACTCTAGTTATTTGCTTGCCATTCCAAGAACTCTCTTTTTGTTTTGAATTTCGACTTTTTTGGAACCAAAACTTATTTTCGACATTTTCTCGAGCATTAGCAATGTAAAAATGTTTCTACCAGTAGATATGTACCTTTAGTCGTTCATTATGCAGCAGAAGAGTATTTCTTTGTGAAACATGACTTTAGTTTCCGTGCACGGTTTTTGGCCTCTAAATTTTTTGCAGCATTCCTATCTAGAACTTCTTGGTTTTTGCATAATTTTAAACATACTGGATGTATTGAAAATTCTTTTCAATGTGCTTCTTATTTTCTACCTTTTCTTTCTTTACGAACCGTGTTGTTGATTTCTCCTGATAGTTTCTAATAATACTGGAAATAGTTTTGACCTTTGATTCGTTGCCCAAGTTTTTGTAGGACAAAGTTAGATGTAGCTGAAAATATTTAAAAATTTTTAACACGTACCTCTATTTTATCATTTATTTTATTCAAAATAACAACAAATGAACAGGGTTGTCATTAATAATATTTTCTAAAGATAAGATAAGACTTGCGAAAAAAGTCGAGAAAAAAAACTGCGATAAAGATTTTTTCGATCTCACTCCTAACGTTGCAAGTGTGTTTAATGTACCGTAAAAAATTACTCTAGAACCTTGCTAAATAAATTAGCAACCAAAACAAAAATATCTACTATAAAAACAGATTTTTTATTTATTTAAAATTTAAAATTTTTGTTTTTTTTTTGCTTTTTCTGTTTCACAAAAGAAGATTTTTATACCCTATACCACTATGTGGTTTGGGTATAATGACTTTGTGCTGCTGTTTGTAACAACCAAAAGTATTTGACCTAGACCCATCTTTAATTATACCGATCGAATCAGAATCGCTTTCTGAGTTGATTTAACAATGTCCGTCCGTCCGTCCGTCCGTCTGTGTGCCCATGTAAACCTTGTAATCAAACTGCAGGTCGCAAATATGAATATATTTTGATGAAATTTGGTGTATAAGCTTTTGTCGGCCATGGGATGAACGCTATTGAAATTGGTGAGAATCGGTCCATGTTCAGACCTAGCCCCCATACAAATTACCCCTATGAAATCGACATAAATTGTCATAAGATCCAAATTGTCACATAGATCTTACTCAAATTGAGTTTATATGCGTTCATTACATCCATTAATTAGTAGTCCAAAAATGATCCCTTTGGCCCCATATAGAGCTGCTTCCCGATCTTCACTTAAATCTATTAAAAAACAAAAATATTGCACTGATTCTTCCCAAATTTTGTTTGTATATATTTTTGCAAAATACAAGAGACTTTACCAAACATGATCAGGATCGGTCCATTTTCGGACCTAGTCCCCATATAAATATAGCATCCGATATGAACTTTTTCATATCTGCAGCCAAAAAAATTAATAACAATGGCACTCAAATTTGGTTTGTGCTTATTTTCTATATCCAATTAGTTGGACCGAAGAGATAGGGTTTCTAAACGCATGGTATAGGGTATCGTATAGTCGGTCTAGACCGACTATAATTTTCTTACTTGTTTTTTATTACTTATGTATATAAAAATAATATCCCTTTTTCCTTATTAAAACCTTTCAGAAATAAACTTTAGTGAATTTTTCTTGCAAACAATTTAAGAGCTCATTCTCAATAGCACTTTGAAAAAAATTACATTACATTACAATGAACATTTTTCCTATGAAACCTTGATCGGATCCAAAAATCATTTTTTTAATATCAGACTTATAATACAATTAATTTTGCGATTAATTTTATTTTTTGAACTAGTTTCCAAATTTTTATATTAACTTCTATTTTATTGCTTCGGAAGATGCAGGAATTGCAAAAAAAAAAAACTTTATTTTCTTTTTTTTAGTTTGAAGCGCAATATAAATTACACAATTTATATGGAATACTGCTGTTCGATATGAAATTAGTTTTCCAATCATAAAGATTTATGTTGTATTTGCTTACAAAGCTTTGCAATTTTTGCACATACCACATGCATGATCAATTTTCACGCCTCTTGATAAAAACTGTACACTACACCATTATATAGCCAGAGCTTGAAAGAATTTATTATTTTATTAAGTTTTATAAAGAATAAATAATTTTGAAAATAAATTAAAACTATTTTAAAATGCTTTTTTTATTAAAATTTGGATCTAGTGGAATTGAAATAAAAATAAATGAATCCCAATCTGAAATAAGAACTTCTCCAGCAAATCTTAACTAGACAGATAATTATTTTTTACATAGAAATCTTTAAGGTGCCTAAAAGTAATAACCAACAACTTCAAAACACTTGAATGTAAAGGAGTATCAGTCACATATTTTAATTTTTAGATATTTTCTTTATTTTAGTTAATCTTTAATCTTTGATTTTTATTTGTTATTACTTTTGGCAGTAAGAATCAAATATTTTACAGCTCTGAATATCTACAGTATTTAAGCATGCTGAGACTTATAAATTAAACTTGATTTTAAAGCTAATTTTGTATAAAAAAATCTGTAGATTAAGGAAAAAAAAAACATTTTTAATTTGTTTTAACAAATTTGTTGGACAGTAAATTTTTTATCGTAAAAATTATATAAATTTTTTAAATAAATTAAATTATTTTGGCCAAATATTTTTACAAATTGTAAATTTATAATAAATAAATCATTATATTCTATTGCAAAGTAGAATGTGGCTATTTCTCAAAAGAGTGATTTAAAATTATTTCTTTGGTACAAAGAAGATGAATTACTTTTGTACATATAAAGCTTCCTGAGTTCGTCGTTCTAGTTAGACATAAATTCATTGGTCTAATGATTTCATTGTTAACATAAGTTTGAAATTTATCCTGAATTTATTTGTCCTGAAAAAGGTCCCATTACTGCTGGTATTAAAATTAAAATAAATATTAATAGGCTATGCGATTCCTTGTGACTGATGATTTGTTCTACCTTTTTATCCCGATTTTGACCGTCCGTATATTATTTGAAAGGTATTTCTTTTTAGCCGTTTTGCAGATTTACAGATTTTTAAATTTTTTCCTTTATTTTGAGTAAATTGCATTTAAAATTGCTACTAACACATACATAAACTTACACATATGCTGTGTGTTTTATTAATTTTATTAGTGGTTTCGTTAATGAGTGTGTTATCTGCATTCACAATAATAATTAACCATAAAAGTGTTGGTTTGTGAATTGGCTAAGTTTAAAAATATAGCTGCCTAGAAATTGCACTTGAATTTCGAGGGCTGAAATCTGCTACTGAAAATATATAGTCAAACGCAATATGATTTTGAGTACATGTTTTCTCCATCTTCTTACAATGTGGAACACTGTGTTTTTTTGGGCATTGATTATTCTGGCGAAAGACGCTTGCATTTAGCTAATACAGTAAAACTCCCGAAACGTTTGACGCTGTACGGGTACAGTCTCGTGTAATGTTTTAATTTTTTTTTTCAAAAACTGTAAGAAATTAGTCAGAAATGGTATTCATCTGCGCATAATATTCTGCTTGGATATCTTCTATATATCCAACAATCCAAGGGTCATTTCAGCATCCTTTTAAAAAAATAAATAAAAAATTCCTTTTAAACGGTTGCTAAAATGTGCCGTAGTACTATCTCAATTTTAGCCCCAATGTAAAGCGCTAAATTTATTGCACAGTGTTATCTTCAAAAAAATCTCAAATTCTAATGTTTTAGTACACAATTTATAATAACGATAGATATACATACATATATTCCTATACAAAAATACACCCTTAGTACTTTTATTTAAAAAAAAATTATTTTCAGAGAACTTTCTTATATAAAATTTGCGATTGATATGAGGAGTTTCTAGTTGAACAGTTGTATTATCTTTCTTGGATCCTGTAAAGTACCTTTTAATTAGTGCTTAGGATGTCATGATAAAACGCTACTTCTGTATAACCGTTTTGCAGATTTACAGATTTTTAAATTTTTTCCTTTATTTTGAGTAAATTGCATTTAAAGTTGCTAGTAACACATACATAAAATTATACAATGCTATGTGTGTGTTTATTAGATTTGTTAATGTGTTTGTTAATGAGTTTGTTATCTTCACTCACAATAATAATAAACCATAAAAGTGTTGGTTTGTGAATTGGCTAAGTTGAAAAATAAAGCTGAATAGAAATTGCACTCGAATTTCGAGCGCTGGAATCTGCTAGTGGGATATAAATATTCTGTTTTCGATATAAATTTTTTATTATTATTTTTTTTAATTTCTTAGTTGAATTTATTCAAATATAAATTTCCAATGTAGCTTAATCTGCATTAGCTAAGCCATATCAACCGCAAGTAGTGTGATATGAAAAACTTTGAAATGTCAAAAAGTAGCACTAATATGTTGTAAGGACGCTCTCAAAATTTTAAGAGATCTGATGTTTATTGTCAGCACACCAACCCTGTATACAATTAAAGCGTAAAAAAAATATTTGACTTGTCTGAATAACTCCAGCTTGGCTCCACATTATATTGGTTGTTTATGCCATTGAAATGCAGTGGATTGAAATAAGTATGTGAGAGCACATAAATATTACAATTTGTGATTATAATAAAATCCTTGCCGGTCCAATGATATCCGTCCTAATGCCTGCGTGATGATATACCAACATCAGGACCATAACAAGTGGGCTTGGTTAAATTGGTAAAAATATTTGGTATCAAAAAAAGAACCAAATAATGAAAGTTAAAATTTATTTGCAAAGCTGTGTAGGAACCTTTTAAGTTATTACTATTTTATACTTTAAGCCCCCTTTTCCGAACAAATTTTTTTTAACTAAAATTAAAAATGGGAAAATATCCACTAAAATATGTATATAAAATAAACAAAAATAAATTAGTTGTGTGTTATTTTTAATTATACTTATTCAAAAGCCGAAACATAATAATCCAGGGAACAGTTAAAATATGTGTTAAAATACATATATCTAAAAAACAGAAAAAATGTAGTAATAAAAATTCAGGATATTGAAAATTACGAATTATAGTACCCCAGATAATACTTTTTGTTTAGAAGGTGCCACGCTCACTAACCCATTTTTGGTACGACTACTTACATTAACAACCAATTAACTTGCAGAAAGTTCCAAGACTCTGGCCTACATAGTAATCTAGATACATGTTGATATGTATTTACCATGTATGGAAGGTGTTACGACCACTTGTTTGACCCCCCCATTTTTAGCCTAACTTCTCACATTACTAACTTATGTACTCCTGAAAAGTTTCAGGACTCTTGCTATCATACAGCTCCAGATATATAATGTTAAAAAAATTTTATATATGGGATGTGTCACGCCTACTTCATATATTAAAAAAATGTATAGCCGATTTTACTTTCACGATAGAAACTTGCATACTGTGAAATAATTAATTTCAGGAAGCATTTCTAGACATTCTGTACTCTTCGATTCCCAGGAACTTTTAACCGGGAACCCGAGGATAGAAAACTGCAAAAAATCGAGTAATTGTCAAAAAAAAAAGCTTAAAACAATTCTTGGCACTATTTTCTGAAACTATAAGATTAGAGAAATCGAACAATGTAACGGAAAATCTATAAGCAGTATAGATCTTAAAAATATATAAGTAACTAATGGTTATTGTTTATGGCATTTTTGGCACATTAATATGCCATTCTTCTAAAGTTTGAAAGATATATTTTGTATTTTGACAAAATATTTACTATGCAGATAAGAGAATTGTAATTGTAATCAACCCGAAATTTGGTTATCGAGTTTTTATCAAGTTCAGGGAATTTTAAAAAATCTGAAAATTTCATGCAATTCTAACAAATCTAGATCAGATATTTTATGGTTTGTTAACAAAGAAATCGACTATGCATTGTTAATTTTCTTTTGAGGGAAAAGAATCGAATATCTAATTTCACTATTAATGCATTTTTCATTATTTTCAAATAGCGGTTTTAAATGTCGTTTATATATTTTTGTTTTTTGGTCCTTAAGTTGTGAAATTTTGCATTTAAGTGTATAAACCTGTATTGCATCACCTCACTACATTGACGAAAAATTTGATTGTTGTTAAAGACTTTTTTTTATTATAGCCAGAGGCGACGAGAAACGTACTAAAACGAACACTTTTGATGTTTGAAAGCATGTAAAAAGATAAATCTGTGGTTTTCTGGAATAACGGCGTATGTCCTTTTTGTCTGTTTTGAGTTAACGATGCCAATTATATTAATTTTTAACGCTCTTTACATGTGTTCAATTCTTTTTTTTAAATATTGACCATTTCTGAGTTTTTTCTTTAAAGAACGACGTAACTTAAATGTTTATTAAATTAATTTGCAGCACTAACGACGTACGTCAACCTACGTTTGATCGCTGATAAATTATTTTCTCAGAAAACAATACATAGCGACATACGTTGTTATTAATGAAAAAAATGTAAAATAATTTTGTATTAGTTTTCAGTTTATAACCGCTTGTAAAAACTTTTTTTTGTTTATTTTTGTTATTTTTTGTCACTTTTATTCTTGATACGTTGTTATATTCTCATCCTAAGTCCCGTTAACTTTTTGTTGACGAACAAAAAACAAGCAACAACAACTTATGTCTACATGGGTGGTAGCATTGGTAGTTTTCTTTTTCAAAGAAAACGACGTTTGTCGACATAAGTTATATTGTTTTTTTCGTCCTTCTCCAGGATCCATTCCTATGCAGATTTTTGACTCAAAATTTTATATAAAGTATTTATTGCCCATACCTACAGGACTTTTAAATAAAAAGCTCTAAAATCTTCATATTGAGCTTATAATTTCAAATATAACATTTTTTTGGCTCCCCTGAACATTTTGATTTTATGACATACGCGGTTATTCTAGAAAACCACAGAAATGTAATTATTTAGTACAACAAACATTTAGTATAACTTTTTAGAATCTGACAAGTATCGGCAATATCATCCTCAAGTATCATTTGAATCGTACTGTCCTTCTGGCGTTGTTAAACTACAATTCAAAAAACTCGGCCACTTTCCATACAAATACAGTCCATAGATGTTTCACATCATTTTGCAAAAAATTTTCCAAAAATTCCTGCTATAATTTTATACATTTTCAAGTCAGTTATACTAAGAGACTAATTTCCTGAAATATTAAAGCTAACTAATATTCGAAAAAGATCAGCCACTTTACACTCAAATACATATATGAAAATATGTTCTCCGTATAAAAAGTTTAAACTCATCTTATAGGAAATTACTCAAAGATTACAAATTTGCAACCCTCAATAAAATCGTATTTTTAGTTTAGAAGATATTACACTTCAAAGTTGACCGATTTTCAGTTTTCAAGTAAACACACCATTTTTAGGAAATTTGGTCCAGTTTCAGGTAGAATATAGAAAAAAATAGTTAACAAATCGTATTTTATTTGTTTCTATTGATTTATGTATTTATTCAGAATGGTAAAAAAAATTTACTGTTTGCTTTGCGTTTGTCCAGGAAATTCGGTATTTACCAACTCTCTATTTTATTTCACTATTTTTCAACTTTGATGGAAAATACGAAAAAAAAATATAAAAAAAAACCTTGAGAAAAAACAAAAAAATATGAAATTGTTAAGAATCATGTTTAGTTAACGTAGACATGATTTCTTTATGCCATTAGCAAATTTAAACTTTGATAACCCATAAGTAGGCATTTAAAAGATATCCCACCCTGTTCAAGAACTTATTTCATAGGTTGGACAATTATCTATTATACGCTTCTTGACTTATTTGATTATCTCAACCGATTCTAGAGTTATGATTTTTGCAACGAAAAAACTCAATAAGCGCCACTGTGCGTCGGTTTTATACTAACCACTTTCGATCAAATGTATGCTCTTATTTTTAGTTTGACGGTATTTTCCAAAAATTTTTCCACAATGACTTAATAAAAAATTATATGCCTTACACCTGCATACATAACGAGAAAAATTCCTTCAAGTTTCAAATCTTTCCATCAAAAATTTAGGTTTGGATGAACCACTACTCGACAAAAAAAAAACAACAAAAAAATAGTTTCCAAAATTATGTAAACATTTTTTGGTTCACTGCCCATATTTGACTATATCATAGATGACACATTTAAAGGCATTCTGATTTAAATTGAAAAAGATCAGCCACTTTCTTATATCTTATTGCAAGTTTGATATATTTAAAAGAAAAATTTTTTTCATGTCGAATTGTTAAAAATTTTTGCTGTTTGCAATTGCAAACGTAAAGTTTTAAAGCAATCCGATCATACTTGTGCTGCTGGAAAAGTACTACTCGTAAAAACTCGACCACTGTAGGAAAATATGTATTCCATTGAAATTTGGCCTCAATTTACAAAAAAATTTTAAGGAAGACATGGTACAAAATTAAAATTTTTGGAATTGCAAATATGACGGTATTAAGTTTTTAAAATTTTAAAGGCTAAATTTTGGTTTGGACGAACTAATTCTCTTACAAAATCAGAGACTTTCTACACAATAGTGGGAAAATTTGTTCTTACTTCAAGTTTGAGATAATTTTACAAAAAATTTTCCATAAGGACTTTGTAAATTGTTAAATTTTTTACAACTGCAGATGTAAGGAGAGCATTTTTTATAAAATCTAAATCATTCCCACAATAATTGTGGGGCGAGCACTTTACTACTCGAACAATTTGAAAAATTTACATGAAAATGTGCGAAAACATTTACTCCTTAAAAGTTCGACATCACTTTACAAAAAATTATCCAAAAATGTTTAAATTTTAAACATCTAGGGCCGTATGCAAAAAAATTAAAGTGTACTTCAAGTAGACTTTATTGTATTTTTTCATGCAAAATTTGTTGATAAATTCTACTTGAAGTACACTTAAATTTTTTTGCATACGGCCCTTAGTTTATAAAAGCTAATAAAATTAAAAAGTTAATATTCTTTTATTCAAAACTAGAAAACTACTTCATCTCCCAACATCTCCCAACATTAACAAAAACATAAGTATTTAGTTAAAAAACAAGTAAGAAAATTATAATCGGTCTACACCGACTATGCGATACCCTATGCCATGGTTAAGGGACCCCATCTCTCCGGTCTAACTAATTGGATATAGAAAATAACCATAAGCTAAATTTGGGTGGCATTGTTATTAATTTTTTTGGCTGCAGATATGAAAAAGTTCATATCGGGTGCTATTTTTATATGGAGACTAGGTCGATAAATGGACCGATCCTGACCATATTTGGTAAAGTCACTTTAATTTTGAAAAAATATACACAAACCAAATTTGACAAAAATCTGTGCATAAGTTTTGTTTTTTTGATTGATTAAATTGAAGATTGGGAAGTAACTCTATATGGAGCCTATAACTAAGAATTATCCTATAGGAATTATTTAGGGAGCACTGATTAATGGACATAATAAACATCTAAAAACGCAATTTGAACGAGATCCATATGATAATTTGGATCTTATGGCAATTTATTTCAATTTTAATTGAAAAGTATCGCTAGTTTGTCAGTAATTTTTTCTACATTCTTTTTACAAATTTATAATTCTGTGTTCTCTTAAAATTTGGAATTTTTAGTTTGTTAATTAATAAATAATTTTCAGCAACATTTTATTACTGGTGATTAAGTTCTTCTTGCTCAGCATCGCAAATATTTCATAATTTTTTATTATTTCTACTTCAATTCTAATGTCTTTTTTATTGTTGCTGTATTACTTAAACCCCAAAATTATGTCTAATTTTGCAATGGCATCAATATGTCGTTTAATTTCAATGAAATAGCGGTTGGAAATTCATGTTAAAACATTTTATTTCTATACCCAAAGCCAATTGTGCATACATAAAACTATCAATTAATGTCCATTTAAATTGACCATAAATATGTGGCTAATATTATGTCGCGTCGGTTAAAAAAAAAAAATGAAATAAAAAATAAATAATTGCATATAAAAATGCTTAAACCATAGTTTAAGTAAACATGTTTGAGTGTTTGTTTAATAGCCTATGAATGGAAGTTAGTTTAACACTTTTAGTTTCAACACAAATAATGGGGTATTGGATGGACAGATGAACATATAGAGTTTTCTTAAGCTTATTTTATACAGTAGTTTTCTCCTTTGAAACTTACTTAAGAATAAATGGAAATTTAATATATTTTCCATTAAGTTTATCAACCCAAAAATTAAAAAAATAATAATAACAATAATAAAAAAATATTGCTTTGGCTTACGTCTTTTTAATTTTTTTTTTTTAACAAAACCATCGGAAATTGTTTAGTAATATTTACTTACATTTGATTAATTTCAATTAAAAATATTCTTCAAATTTTCTTGGAATGACATCATATGTATGTATCGTGTTTATTTAAAGTGGTTTTAAGCTAGACGAAAGCAGTTTTATGCCGTTTAAAGTGCTTATTAAAGTGACATAAATTTTTCCAAAGAAAAAAAAATCATATTAAAAAAAGTAATAAATGTCTAATCAGTTATTAAAAATTTCTTAAATTTTAAAACATTCTTAATTTGTCATATAATTCTTCTTTTTAGATGCCTGCGGTTTGTCAGATGTCACCCATATAGAATCCCTGCAAGAAAAATCTCAGTGTGCTTTAGAAGAATATTGTCGGACACAGTATCCCAATCAACCAACACGTTTTGGTAAACTATTATTAAGGCTGCCATCGTTAAGAACGGTTTCGTCACAAGTAAGTTGAAATTATAAATATGTAAAAATTTATCTTAGAAATTTGACTTGAAATTAAGAAAAATGACTTGCAAGGGGAAAAGGAATTTGGAGCTATAAGCGGGTTTATATATTTATTACAGTGACAATTAAGAAATTTTTGATTTAAACCATGAGTCTCTGGTAAGGGTTCTAAATCCAACCGCACTGGGTGAGGTCAAAATAAAATATCTTTAATGTCGTACGGTGGCATTTGATAGGTTTAACATATGTGTACTCCTTGTCATAAGAACATATGCTTTGAAACGTCAATTCAGTATAATTTTTACCAAATAACGTTGTGTACTAAAACAACGCGCCAAAATAATCGTTCAGTTGTGTTAATTTAACGTACATATCGTCGCAAATATCGTGACCAAGAAGCACTGTCTGACAGCACTATTCGTTGTTTAGAGTCGTATTTTGTTGAACACGGGACAGTCGGAATTCTTCCACGTGCCACTCATCAACGCCCAAAACCTTCCAGAGAACTGGTTGAAGCAGCAAGTGTTGTCAAGGACCCTAGAAAGTCTTATTGTGACAGCAGTTGAGCGTCAGTGCAACCACTTTGCGGTGCATTTGGAAGCATGATTTGCACTTGTTTCCGTATAAAGTGCAATTGACTCAAAGAATTTTGGTTACAGACCGGCCAAGTCGCTTGCAATACGCCAAAACAATCGCTCGAATGGCTGACACTGAACCTAAATTTTGAAAGTAAATTTTGTTGATCGATGACGTCCATTTCGTAGTCTGTCTCGGCGTTAACAAGCAAAATTTCTGCATTTGGGAAACGAAGAATCTACATGAGATCCAGAAAATAAGACCTCAATGTTACTGTTTAGGCCGGCATTTGTGTCAAAACGATCATTGGACCACTATTTTTCAGAGAAGGCGAAATTAGTGTCTGGAAATCAAACAATGCAATTTCTGAAACAAAAATTTATCGGCCGCGTTATGTCAAAACAGGCGACATTGACTAGCCACTCAGATTTGCAGATCTGATACTTCCAGACATCTTTCTTACGAACTCAAGGCAAACATTCATGCTTATATAATCGCTAACCGCCTGAGATGACCGAAAAGTTGCGAAAAATGCAGCAAAATGAGACATTTAGTCATGACCAATAGAGGCAGTCATTTCATTGATATTTTATTTGGCCAATAGAGGCAGTCATTTCATTGATATTTTATTTAAAAAGTATTCCAAATGAAGGACCAAGTGAAATAAATATATAGCAGATATGAAAACGTTTTTATATCCTATACCACTATGTGGTTTGGGTATAATGATTTTGTGCTGCTGTTTGCAACAGCCCAAAATATTTGACCTAGACTCATTTTTTATTATACCAATCACTTTCTGCGTAGATTTGGCGATGTCCGTCCGTCTGTGTATCCATGTAAACATTTTAACCAAACTACAGGTCGCAAATATGAATATGTTTTAATGAAATTTGGTATATAAGCTTCTATCGACCACTGGATGAATGCAGTTAATATCGGTGAAATTCGGTCCATGTTCAGACCAAGTCTCCATACAAATCACCGCTATAAAATCGACTTAAAATGCCACAAGATCCAAATTATCCTATAGATCTCGGACAAATTGGGCTTGTGTGTATTTATTACATCCATTTATCAGTTGGGCAAAAATAATATCCATATGACAATTCTTTGGTATAGCCCCATATAAATCTGCTTCCCGATTTTCACTTAAATCTATCAAAAAACAAAAAATATTGCACAAATTTTTCTCAAATTTGGTTTGTGTATATTTTTTCTAAATATAAATGACTTTACCAAATATGGTCAGAAGCGGTCCATTTTTCGACCTAGTCCCCATATAAATAAAGCATCCGATATGAAGTTTTTCATTTCTACAGCCAAAAAAAATAATAATGCTACTCAAATTCGGTTTATGCTTATTTTCTATATCCACTTAGTTGGAGCGAAGAAATGGGGTCTCCTAACCATGGTATAGGGTATCGTCTAGCCGGTCTTGACCGACTATAATTTTCTTACTTGTTATACCCTATACCACTATGTGGTTTGGGTATAATGACTTTGTGCTGCTGTTTGTAACAACCAAAAATATTTGACCTAGACCCATCTTTAATTATACCGATCGAATCAGAATCACTTTTTGAGTTGATTTAACAATGTCCGTCCGTCCGTCCGTCTGTGTGTCCATGTAAACCTTGTAATCAAACTGCAGGTCGCAAATATGAATATATTTTGATGAAATTTGGTATATACGCTTTCATCGACCATGGAATGAACGCTGTTGAAATTGGTGAGAATC
Source organism: Cordilura impudica (assembly GCA_963682025.1). Taxonomy (NCBI): domain Eukaryota; kingdom Metazoa; phylum Arthropoda; class Insecta; order Diptera; family Scathophagidae; genus Cordilura; species Cordilura impudica. The sequence continues at coordinate 275,230,127 of OY821517.1, read as the reverse complement.
GGTCCTTGTTCAGACCTAGCCCCCATATAAATTACCCCTATGAAATCGACATAAATTGCCATAAGATCCAAATTGTCATATAGATCTTACTCAAATTGGGTTTGTATGTGTTCATTACATCCATTAATGAGTAGTCCAAAAATGATCCCTTTGGCCCCATATAGACTGCTTCCCGATCTTCACTTAAATCTATTAAAAACAAAAATATTGCACTGATTCCTCTCAAATTTTGTTTGTATATATTTTTGCAAAATACAAGAGACTTTACCAAACATGATCAGGATTGGTCCATTTTTGGACCTAGTCCCCATATAGATATAGCATCCGATATGAACTTTTTCATATCTGCAGCCAAAAAAATTAATAAAAATCCCACTCAAATTTGGTTTTTGCTTATTTTCTATGTCCAGTTAGTTGGGCCTAAGAGATAGGGTTTCTAAACGCATGGTATAGGGTATCGTATAGTCGGTCTAAACCGACTATAATTTTCTTACTTGTTCTTTAATTAAGTTATGTATTTAATATGGTTATAATTGCTATGTATTTGTACATCCCAAATACATTGTTTATCACATAATTAAGGAATTTATTTTGTCTTATTTAAAATACGGATATCTTTTAAATAGAATATGAATATATAACAACATAACCTAACTTTTTGTGTAAGACGAAAAAAGAATATATTTTTATTTTACCGAAGCAGTTTAATTTTTTTTGTACACATGACTAAGGAATTTTAAATTACTAAGTAGGCCATGGATCGTGTTTGCATTTAATTAGCCACCAAACAGTTTGCTTTTAGTTTTTAAGATTTTAGATGATCCGATGCATACCTCCAGAACTGTAAAACAGCGGATTTGTTATCAAAATATAGAACTCATGTAGGGCCAACAAATTTATTCAGCTGGAGCTTTAAATGTCTCTATAACGAAATTCTGGAACTTACTTCTTGTTACCGCTAGTCATTTATCTATATTAAATTGAATATGTGAAGTTATTTATAAAACCGGGGAAAGTACCCACTGCTATTAACTTAATTTTATTTTATTTAATCGTTTATTGAAATAAGAAAAGCAATAAACTTATTGTTTTATAGATTCGTATTGCATTTCTTTATGCATGTAACCTTTTAAAGCAGTTTTTTTTTTCTCGACTGTATCAAATTTTTAATCAAGGTTGTCAACACTAATAGACAAATAAAGTTAGATTTATTACAGACATATTTAAAATTAATTAGATATTTAAGAAAAGAGAGAACATTTTGCCCCTCTTGGTTATCCTCTTACTCTCATCGATCAACCATTTGTTCACATGTTAAAAAAAAAAAAAAAAGTAACAAGCAAACAAACAGTGCATGCGTCGCTGCTGCATACCTACATAAATATATTTTAAGTTTATTTTATTATTTTTTATAAAAAATAAATAATAAAATAAATAATAAAAAATCTTATTTTCGATCTTTATCATTTTAATGATTGAGTTTGAAATTATTCAGGCTCAATATCAAATGTTTATAGCCTCCACTCCAGTGTGCAGAGGGTATATATAAGTTTGTCATTCCGTTTGTAATAATTAGAAACAAAATTTTGGACCCCATAAAATATATATATATTTGTGATCCTTATAACAACCGGAGTTGATATAGTGATATCCGTCTGTCCGTCTGTGGAAATCACGATGGCAGCATCAATCGGCTAGCTAGGGTGCTCGTTGGTATAAAAAATGATTCAATGACATCCTGAAAAGTTTGCTGTTTAAAATCGTCTAAATCGGTGGTTAGGGCCCGAGATTTGAATGAAGAACTAAAAAAAAGTCTTGAAAAAATATAATTTTCTATGTTGTTCTTGTCACGATCACGCCTTCAATGGTGCAGCTACAGTGATCATTTTTAACGAGAATGATTCACGAAATTCATGGGAAGATTCCTGTTTCAAAAATCATTGAAATCGGTGGAACAGGTCCAGGGAAATCTCTGAATAATTAAAAAAAAATTAAAATATGATGTTTCTATATTGTTCTTGTTTTATTATAAATGTTGTGTTGTTGTCATAGATGGACTTGTTGTTTTTGTGGTCGTTGGGGTAATAATATAATAAAAACTAACCCTTTGTACATTTTTTTTTATTAACTCTGGTAGAAAAGTTTAAAAAATTTCCATTGTTTTGGCATCACTAAAAAATTTGTTAGGTCATCTCTGTCATTACCACGAGCCTGCCTGCGAAATTTTAGATCGAATGGGTTACGGGAAAGGGGTTAAAATCGATCCAAAATTTTTTCGACAAGCAGACACTACGAGTTAATATAAAGGAGTAAAAATTCACCAACGTCTAAAGCAAATAATGCTAAAATACCTAGTTGTTAATAAAACAAGTAAGAGTGTTAAATTCGGCTATGCCGAATCTTTGATACCCTCCACCTGGGTTTTACGTTTACATTAATATCTGGACTTCTTGCACTATTTGTAACAAATGTATAAAAAATATTTGAATATGTAAACACTTTGATAAACCTATTACTGAATTACTACAACAAATGCTCTGAATTTTCAGCATTTTATAGAGGTGTCTACATATTTTAGGTCATAAATTGGCAGAATGACTCCCGAGATATCCCATTTTAAATACTAACCTGATCCAGATAATTACAAACAATATTAAGTTTAACCAGGTAAATGGTTTATTTTGTAATTTTCTTTTTAATTTAAATTTTTTAATATAAAGGTGCATTTTATTTTTTACAATCCTTTTCAATTTTCCAGACCTATTAGTATAGGGCACATTTGTGAGTCCGCATAGATCAACTTTCAACTCTTACTTGTTTTTATTGTATTAAATCTATCTTTGTGTCTTTAAATTAATTAAGATAATTAAGATGAAAATATTTAACAAACTGTTTTTTTTTAGTTAATATCTGAACATTTTACTGATACAAGGCAAAACTAAAACTGCCAAAAATTTCAGTCAAAACTATTTTGAATGTATTTGTTAAATATCGCATAATTTTTTTCAATTTTAAACTTTAAAGTCTTTTTAAGTCTGGTAATAACTCCATAATATGAAGGAAGTAAATATGTGGATTCTTTAATAACAATGACAAGTATAAAACACTGTTTTGTGCATAACATTAAAATATTATAAATTTGAGCATAATTAATTTAGAAACATAATTAATTTTAGAAAAATGTCCGATTCGTTTTTCGATGATGCTGAAAACACATCAAAGAAATACAGAACATAAAGATTTTGTTTCAGTTAGTTGAGAGACGAGAAGCTAATGGATGGCTGGAGCAGGTCAAAGGTGACGATTATAAATGCAAATGCAAGGCTTTTGAAAATATATTAAAATGCGATAAATCAGATCTAAGTATACATGCTTATAACCACTGTTATAAAAAATCTTTTAAACCCAACAGTATTGCCATAATTTGAAATTGTAAAGATGCTAAATTGCAAAAAAAGGTGCTTAAACGTACTGGATGCTAAATTTTTTTTTTCAAATTTCATTACCTTTATACTGAAAAATTATATACTTATTAATAAATTCTTTGGTTTTTAAATCGAAAAATTAATATAAAACATATGTTTCGATTTATATTTTTTAATTTTTAATTAAAATTATTTTGGATTTCATCTGAAATTTTTATTAACATCAAATTGAGTTTATTTTAAACTTAAATTAAATATTTTTAATTTTAGAGGGATTTTTTTTTTATTTAAAATATAACAGAAATTACATTATCAAAAGATACGATTATATTAGAATAATTGGTTTATGGAATCTAACATTTCTGTGATGTCTTCATCTTCAAGTTCTTCTTGGCTCTGATATATTTCTGGCGATCGACTCTTATCAACGACATCGCTCGGTATATTGTAAGTGTGACAGCACCAATTTTTCAATTTCAATCCTTCTTTTATACGTATTACAGAACATAACAACTCGGATTTTATTCTGTTCGAAGTTTGCTTTTAACTAAAGCTATTAAGCTAAACAAACGTTCAACTTCGGCTTTTGAGAAAGACAAAACTAATATAGACAACACAAATATTGATTCCTAAAATGGATTTTCGCCAATAGAATTTTTCAATCCATAAAGAGGTTGTATTCAGTGTTGTATCCCAGTTTTGTTCTGTGATATAACTCCATTGGATTTGAATTTTTTCTGTTTCAGATGATATAAATTTAAACTCTTCTAATATATTGGTTATCTGTTCTTTTACCCGTTTTAATGTGTTTTGTATTGAAAATTTTGGCATTTTTTTAATACAATAATATTTTTTGGCAATCGACTTTCAAATTCATTAAAAACTGTTGTTGGTGTTTACATTCTTCTATTTCAAAATGTTTTGTTATATTTGTTGAAAGAAACGAGCAGAGTGGTAAAAGGAGTAGTACACAAAATTACTGTACTACACTTTGGGAAATAAAAACATATCAATACCATTAAAAGATGCTAAAAGCAACATTTTATTAATAAAAGATTCTAAGTTAGCATCTAGCATCTTTTGATAAATTTTGGATGCTAAACGACAAAAAAAGTTGCTAAATCTAGCAACTAAAAAGCTAAAACGGCAACACTGAAAACCAAGATCAAATATTCTGTTTGAGTTGTAACATCTCATTTGCAAGCCATTTTAATTAAGCTGCGTTCACACTATGTGTTTTGCTTGTGTTTTTCTTATTGTTTTAGCACATGCAATTTGTACACATAGTGTGAACCCTTTCAAAAACTGTTTATGTACAACACATTTGGCAAAACATATGTAAATTTTTCAATTAGAGCAGGTTCTATTTTGGCATGACAACCATATTAAAATACAATACTGCTTGTGGCGAAAGAAAAACAGAGTAAATTATAAAGATAAATATTGAAAGAAAAATAAATTGTTTAATATTAATTAACAATTAAAAAATATAAAAAATATATTACTTTATTTAACAATAACTTTTTGTAAATTTACAAATTAAATCAGCTGTTGTTTACATTTAGAGGTTATGTCATACGGAAATACATATGTACGTTTGATCGCAAAATGATGAATTGTATGTAAAACGCCAATTTTGACACACACGCCGAATTACGTATGGATCGTAAAACTGAATTTACATATGGAAAATACACATAGTGTAAACACACCTTTAATTGTGTAAATTTTAAATGCACATCTAACCATATCAAAAAGATGAATTAAACAGAATTGCAAAAATATTTTTTTTATAATATCTGTATGTTTTTTATATTATTCTTATGTAATTCTCATGATATTTTTATCTTATTTTTTATTTTTACATAATTGAAATTGTACAAATTAAAAATAAATTTTAAAAAAAGTAGTGTAGGGAAAAAAGGGAATTTTTTTCATAAGCGTAGAGATTTCTGAAAAAATCTCCTAGCATCACTAGTACCTATTAAAAAACAATGTAAAAATTCACAAGACAACGCGACATAGACTTGCTTTGTTCAAAAGCTTCCATAAGACTGAATGAAATTGTTGCTTACTTTACTCTTTGGTGAGTATTTTCATTTTTGTTCGGCTGTATACATATAAGAAGCCAATTTGAGTTCGGTTTACTCGTGCTGCTATGCATATGTTTGTGTGTTAACAAAAATATACGATATCCCAGTCATCATTTCGAAGATTGTTTTAACAAAAAATACCTTACTGTGTCTTCTTCGAGCACTTTTGATAATTAAAAACTGCTTAATCACATGCGCTATTAGAAAAAGACTAGATAATGATTTTTGCTTTCTCTTAGAAAGTGATTTATAGAAAAATTACATTAAATAAGACTCAAAAATGAGTCGAAACTGATTAGAAAAGCGGATAAAAAAGACTCTCAAGAAGATTCTCGGGTAAGGTAATATTTAATCCCAACAAAAGAATATTTTGTGATCAGCAAAAGGGCGCATTTATAACTGTTTTAATAGCACATATGAGTCAAAAAGACTCTACATGATCATTTATTGCATAAAATGCTTACTGGGATTTTATTCACTATCTGTAGAAACAGGTTTTTTAAGTAAAACAAATCTGCATACAATTTCAATTCTATTTCGTTCACAATGATACGATCAGTTTGTTTACTAGCTACTAGTAAAATAAGAAAATAGTATTATAATACAGCGTAATGATGAATTGTACTTCTCAATTAGTTTATTTTTAATGTGCCATAAGAATTTCGGTTTGTGCTAACAAAAGCATGAATATATGTTTCCCAGGGCGAAGCTTAATCATTGCACTATGATTAAGTTGAGCTCCGCGACTATTCATAATGTGAATAGCTCGTGTCAAAAATTTTTGGTAGTTGGGAATGGCGTTTGTGTTAAGAAAAGCATAAACGCATGTTTCCCAGGGCAAGGCTCGATCATTGCACATTGATTGAGCTGAGCTCCGCGGTTATTCTTAATGTGGATAACTGTTGAAACAAAATTTTCGGAATGGCGTTTGCCTCCGTCCCGAGGCATTAACATCTTTTTTTAACATCTGACAAAAAATAGTATTTTTTAAACAACAATTTTTTTTACAGGGTAAATAAATATTTTATGGCTTACCTACCTACCTACTACTTTTGAAAGCGAGTATGCAGGGTTTATACATGTACTAAAAATACAACTCTTAAAACCATACTATTTTTTCAACTCTAAAAATTTCAGAATTTTGTAAAAATAAAATAAAATACCGATTTATTTTAATATGCGCTTATTATGGATATACATATACAAAATATATGAATATTATTTATAGTATTTTGATATTGGCAACAGTAGTATGTATCAATTTGTATCATTTTGTGATGTTATAAAAATCGCAGAATATTGATATTGATTATATATAGTTTCTTTTATTAATTAATTAACTTAAATATTACACCAAAAAATATTGATATTGATGAATTTTTATATTATTAACACAACGACCACAAAAACAACATGCACAGCTATGACAAAATACAAAATTTAGGAAAACAATATAGGAAAACGTCATATTTTTTTTTACCTTTTCAGTGATTTCTCGGCACCTATGAAACCTATTGTCATGATTTAAAAACAGGAACCTTTTCAAGATGTTAGTGAATCATGCTCACTAAAAACAAGCGCCCTATCTGCCCTATTGAGGGCGTTATCACAAGAACACATATTCAAATCATATTTTCTCATGACTTTTTAATTCTTCGCTCAATTCTCGGGACCAGATTAACCGATTTGGACGATTTTAAATAGCAAACTTCTCAGGATGTTAGTGAATCATTTTTTATACCAAGGAGCACCCTAACTATCCGATTGAAGCCGTCATCGTGATTTCCACAGACGGACAGACGGACAGACGGACAGCCGGACAGACGGACAGACGGACATCGTTATATCAACTTCGCTTGTTATAAGGATCACAAATATATATATTTTATGGGGTCCAGAATTTTTTTTCTAATTATTACAAACGGAATGACAAACTTATATATACCCTCTGCACACTGGAGTGGAGGGTATAAAAATAAACAATAAACAATAAAATATATTTAAAGAGAAAAACACAAAAATAACGTTTGATGTTGTATTTTTTGTGTGTAATATTTACACATACATACATGAACAATTAAATAATACAAATAATATACATATAATTTATATATGTATATCCGTAACAAATTCATGTTAGAAATAAATCGGTATATTATTTTATTAACATAAAATTCTGCAATATTTTGTTGTGGGGAAAATACATTTCTTTTGCATTAACAGAGTGTCACTTCATTTTGCTCAGCGTGACTATGCCGCAGTAGATGGCGCCACAATTTTTGTTCTAATTAGCTTTGCAATAGTTATTTCTATTTTAACATGATTGTCAATATTTTCGACTGGATATCATACAGAACAATGTTAGGAGTGTACACGGGCTGGTCTTTAATTTCATACGTTTTTTCATTATTCTTTAACAAATGTGAACATAAGTTTGGCATGTTAACTTTTTGTTGTGTTTATAAAATAGAGTTACCGAGTTTATCAATGAGTTTTTTGCTTTCAAAACAGTTCTACATAGTTATATAGAATTATTATTCTGCATTACCTACAAAATATCTGATTGCGATTACATCTAATTTTTAAAAATTGTTTATAATTACTAAAGCATTATTATTCACATAAATACAAAATTGCACTTTTTAAATTTTCCATTCAAATTTAAGAAAATATCAAATCTAAAAACTGGAATTAAAAATTTCCAATTATAAATTACAATTAAAAAATCATATCAAAACGTCGGAAATAAAATTTTAAATTTAGAAGACATCAATTGAATCTTTAGTATATAAATTTTATTCGTTAAACACAAATTGAAATTCAAAAAAAAAAAGAACAGCAAATACCTATGTTTACATATAACAAAATTTTCACATTTAAAAAAAATATTGACATTCAGGAGAAATTAATAGCGTTCAGTATCGCGATTCTAAAACTTCTTTTAACGATAGTCGGATTGATAAAAAAAGCAAAATTAGCAAAATTATCAGTAAAATTTTTAAACGATATTCGCTATTGTTAAAGTCACATGTTGTTGTTATCTAAACGACAACAATTTTTGTGTTGTTTATTCAATCGATAAAAACTTAAATTTTTAGGTTGAAATGTCGTCGAAAATATTTTGCTTCTATTAAAAAATTTTTTATATAAATAAAAAAATTAAATATCATATTCAATTAATTATTTCTTTTTCAAATAAATAAACAGAAATATTAGTAAAAAAATAAAGATATTAAACATAAACATAAAATCATCTTGTCAAACACGAAGTAATTTGTTTTTTTCTATTCTTCTTTGTGTTTTTCGTTTATTTTACCAGAGATGCCACTCGTTTACAATTTAAATAAAGAGAAAAATAGAGATGTCGACTGTCGTTAAGATGTCTGTACTTAGTGAATCACTTAATTCTTAGTGCAAACAACAATAGCTGTCTATATATTTTGCAATTGTCGGATCGTTGAAATTTACAGAATCGGATTACAGAAAACATTGATTTAAATTCAATGAATTTTAGAAAACCTTAAATGATATTTAAGAATTGCGAACACAAAAATTGTTACATAAATAAACGCAATTTGATGAGAATGTTATTTTTTTATATAAATTTTCAAAATTTTTTTTGGATGAATATTTGAAGTTTTCCACAAAATAAAGATAACAAATTATTTTATTTAAAATGTTTGGGACATTTGGTTTTTTGCGTTTGATTATTTGATTATTTGATTATTTATTATTATTATAAATTTATTCTCTATGTTTTCCAAATATGGCAATATTTTAATAAAAACGTTGAGAGATCTTTTTTTTTGTTATTATTTTGTTACTCCATCTCCAATTAGCACGATTTAATACATATAGCCACCCTACACAACCATTACCTTTGCAATGGAAGTTAGGGCGAGCTATTAGCAAAAACTAAATTAAACGAGAAGTTATGTCATATAACCGGAAGCGCATGCATATAGGTATATAACCTAAATGCATGCCGAACAGCAACCACGATGACCAAAAATCAAACACCGAAATAATAGAAAAGACGAAAACCAACCCAAAGAATTTGCTGAAATAATTTGGTATTAAGTTTAGCAAATTGTTTACTTTTTCATTTACATTTATTATCAAGACTCAAACCGAGGTGGAGGGTATCAAAAATTCGGCACAGCCGAATTTAACACTCTTACTTGTTTTACTTTAATTTAAGAAAAAACTTTGGCACATTTGTTTCAAAAAATTGATCTATATTCTGCATGACAGGTTATACAGCTGTTTCAGGAAGAGTCACCAACCCTCATCAGTTACTGATAATTTCAAATTCAATCATATTTTGAGTTTTTTATATGAAATTTTATTGGAGTATCTTGGCTTTTTCAGGCGTCATTCTGAACCTTAACGCACACTGACGGCGACGTAAATTAGGAATTCTATTTCCCAATCTCTAAACCAATATATTTACAAACAACCACCAATGTGCAGATGGTAATATATCGGTTTGTCATTCCCATTTTAACTTATCATAAACATTCTGGAGAGCCCATATACTACATGTATTCTAGATCCTCATAAAGGAACGAATCGATATGGAGATGTTCATTTTTGGCACTTTTCAGCTTCAATTATTTTTAAATTTGACTACACACATTGGTAATTAATGTACTTGTCAAAAGTTTTAAGATTTTCGCTTTCGACCACTAATCCTATACTGCCCATTGTTTATCGGACTACTCACATTAATATCTGATGGACTAGTACAAAGTGACAAGGCTTTCCAATTGTATCATATTATATATTTATTTTGTATGGGTGGTGCCACGCCACCTGCTCGATCCGACCATTTTTTGTTCGACTAATCACATGAACAACTTATGTGCTCACGTATAGTCCCAAGGCTCTCACTACTACAGTACTCCAGATATATAGGGTTTTTCAATAAGAGCGCTACAAAAGTTTTTTAAATAAAACAAAAACGGTTTTGGATATCAATGAAATTCTTTATTCCTGTCAAAGTACGTTCGATGCCATTATGTATGGAAATGGCCCTCTGTTGCACGGCCACCACGGGCACGCTTGCAGAAGTCCAGAAGCTGAACCCAATTTTGGACGGTTTTCAAGCATAAATCGGCCGATACTGCTGCAATTTCACGTTCGATATTCGTACCAAGTTCATCAATCGTTGTTGGCATAGACCATAGACTTGACGTAGCCCCACAGGAAATAGGCCAACGGCGTCAAATCGCACGACCGAGGCGGCCAATCGGCTGGACCATTTCGTGAGATAACACGTTCTCCAAACTTGGTTTCCAATAAATTGATTGTGACATTCGCTGTGTGGCTTGTGGCGCCGTTCTGTTGGAACCACATGTCCTCCTAGTCCATATCATCCAATTAGGGCCAAAAATATTCGGTTATCATTGAACGGTAGCGATTTCCATTCGCAGTAACGTGCCGGTCTTGATCATCACGGAAGAAGTACGGCCCAATGACGCCGCCGGCCCATAAACCGCACCAAACCGTAATTTTTTCGGGATGCAATGAAGACTCATGGAGTACGTGTGGGTTGCTGTCTGACCAATAACGCATATTTTGTTTATTGACGAAGCCATTCAGCCAAAAATGAACCTCATCGCTGAAGATGATTTTTCGATGAAAATCCGAATCATTTTCAAGTTGTTGCTCGGCCCAATTCACGAACATACGACGCTTCTGGTGGTCAAGCGGCTCCAGTTCTTGCGTCAGTTTGATCTTGTAAGGATGTAGGCCAAGATCTTTTCGCAAAATTCGTCACAACGACGTCACAGATATGCCCAATCCTTGAGAACGACGTGTGAGAGACACATTTGGGCTTTCTTCAACTGAAGCCTCAGCGGCAGCAATATTCTCGACACTACGGGCACTTCTTTGTCTCACTGGCACGGGAGCATTTTGTACTGTGCCTGTGGATTAAAATTTTTCCACTAGACGCTCAATTGTTGATCTGCTAGGACGATTATGACGACCATCAATTGGACGTAGCGCTCTTAACGTTGACACCACTGACTCCGAATTTCGGTAGTAAATTTTAATAATTTCGACTCGTTGTTGGCTCTTATGTCTTTCCATCATGAAATGGCAAACCTTACTGAAGAGAAATGTCAAAAGAGCGGTAAGAAATATGGCGTCGTGTGCTGTCCCTGTCTTTCTACTTTTGTAGCGTCCCTGTTGAAAAACCCTTTATAACATTTAATATTTACTTTGATATGAACCCGCCCATTATTTGTTGGATTACTCACATATATAATATACTGAAGATATATGATATTACATATTTACTTTGTATAAGAGGTGCCATGCCCCCTTACTCATCGCGCCCATTTTGGGCATGCCTATTAACAGTTATAATAGGAGACCTCAGAGAAATTTGCAATTTGTGTGGGAGGTGCCGGCCCCACTACAAATATCAAAAAAAAATTTTGGATAAAGTTCCTTTTAACTACACGATAAAACTCTGTAATAATTTCAGAAAAATCTGTACAATGGTTTAGCTGCCTATAGGCAACAAACAAGCAATCATAGTTACTTTCGCTTTTTTATGTACAAGTATTAGCTGTAACCCTACGCGCTTCGCTACACCCATCGTAACGAAATAAAAAACTGGGATTACATTTAATAGCAAACTATTTTATATATTTTTGCGATTTTTGATTTGTCGATTTTTGTTTTTGCGACTTAGAATTTTGGAGATTTTTTATTTTTGCCGGCTTTTGACTTTGGCGATTAATGTTTTTTGCGATTTTTGATTTTGCCGATTTTTGTTTTTTACATGTTTTGATTATTAGCGTTTTTTGATTTAGTCGATTTTTGTAATTCGCGATTTTCCGTTTTGGCTATTTTTGATATTGGCGTGTTTTGTTTTTTGCGATTTTCGGTTATGGCTATTTTTGATTTAGGCTATTCGCGATTGTGGTTATTCGCGATTTTCGGTTTTTGCGATTTTTGAATTTGGCGATGTTCGTTTTCTGAGATTTTTGTTCCTCGAGATTTTCGTCGGTTCTGGCAATTTTTGTTATTGTCGATTTTTGTTATTGACCATTTTCGGTTTGCCGATTTTTTGACTTTGACGATTTTTGCACACAGAAAAAATATTTGCCAACCGAATTGTTCTAAAGTGGAACAACTGCATGTTTGATTACACCAACTGAAATTTTATATCATCAGCAAATTTTCTATTATGATAAAATATTTACTGTTAAGGCAATTGAATTGTAATCAACGTGAACCCGAAAAGCGGTTATTAGCATTATCGCAATTCGGTTGGTAATAAATTCGGTAGCCACAATGAATCTGTTTTCTGTGTGTGTGGTTATTGATTTTGGCAATTTTCGATTTTTGCGATTTTTGTTTTTTTTTTTGTTTTGGCAGTTTTTTTTTCCGTGACTCTTCAAATTTGTTTAGTACGTACATGTGCATAGTACATAGATGTTAAAAATCCACTTTATATGGGAGGTATTACTTGAAAAATTAAAAAAATATCATAATTTTTCCTCCCGGATAGGCAGTGCCCTACTCTTAAAATTTCAAGACGATCGGCCCAGTGGTTTAGTCTTCTATAAACCACAAACAAACAAACAAACGTACAAACATACAAAAGCCCATTTTTATATATAAGATAGATAGAAGAAGATGAAAGCCTTTTCATTAGTAAGACCAAGGAAGAGCCTTACAAAAACATCTGCTTTTTGCTTGACAAAAAAACATTTTTCCCAAGAAAGAATGTGTTTTTGAATCATTCCTAATTTATCAGGTGGAAAATTATCTTGCCATAAAGGATTGGGAGTATCCATTTCACGATTAAAGGGACAAAACAAAACGGAACAAAAGAAATTATTTTTTATTCATAAGTTTTTCTTTCAAAATACATCTGTTCTGTTTGAAAATAAATATTAAAATTTTTGTAAGTACATTTTCCTAATTTAAAGTAACAAATTGTAATTAAAGTTTTAAAATATTAATTTTGTATAATGTTAAAATAATATATTTAGGAATATAATGCCCGTTTTCTCAATAGGCGATTATCTTTTATCCCAACGAGAAACTGCCGATCAAAGAAATTTGGTTTTCTCAATGTCTGGCACTCATCTGCCAATTATTTATTTATCGTACAGATAAATTATTCCCCCAACTTTCATACCAATTCTGAGAGGCATTGCCAACTGAAAATAATGTTATTGTCGGTACATTGAGAAAACCAAAATTCTTAACCGGCAGTTTATCGGTCCAATAAATTTATTTACAGGCAGTTTGACGATACCTTGAGAAAACCGGCATAAGACTTTAAAAAATATTTGATAAAAAATCAAATTAGTTTTATCACATTTTTCGTTTTATTTCCATTAGTGCTAATTTTTCTGCTTTTATATTTTTTGTATATTTGCAGGTCATTGAACAATTATTTTTTGTCCGTCTAGTCGGTAAAACACCCATTGAAACGCTGATACGCGATATGTTGTTGTCCGGCAACAGTTTCTCTTGGCCGTACTTACCATCGATGTGACATACAATGTGGAGGCAATTGACAACAACTTGATCATCCGCTGCGGCCGTAGCAGCTGCAGCAGCAGTTGCAACAACAACACATCAGCAACAACAACAGCATTCACTAACAGCAGCAGCAGCAGCAGTAACAATGCAACATAATGTGTACGCACATAATGCAACAATTGCTGGAATTGGAGGTAACGCAAATATCAATACTAATGAATTTGGAAATAGTCATAGTGGCAATAACAATGTAATGAATGTTCGACAAACAAGTTTACACCAAAGTTCGAATAATGCTACAACACCATCATCGTTAATGTTAGCGGGGCCAACCGAACGAGCTGGTAACGGTGCAAATGATATGTTTGGCAGTAGTGGTGTTGGGGCTGTTAATTATGGAACAACATTTTTTGGTAACGAATATCATCATCAATTAACCCAGTCGGCATTAATGGCCAATACAACATCGTATGCGGCAGCAGCAGCTTCATCGGCTGCTGCTATGCAAGCTTCGGCCAGTACGGCCATGTTAACAAACTATTGTGATGCAGCTATGATGATGGCGGCAGCAGCAGTTAATGCCAATCAATGTTTGCAGCAACAACAACAACGTATAGCTTTAATGGCCAATTGTCAAACAACAAATAATAACAACTCAAATAATATTGATGAACATGACTTAACAAGTTTAGCCAAAGAAGCATCAACTCCGCCACCGCCTCACCATCATCATACTCAGCAATGCAATCAACATCTTCTGGCTAATTCGTTAGTATCAACAGCTTTATCATCGAGCTCATCATCAACGTCAATAACTTCATCGTCTTCGTCATTGTTGTCTACAACATCGACAACTTCTCATAACATAACTGGCATTAATAGTGCACCATCACTAACAACGACAAATGGTAACAACTCTGCTGCTGCTGTCGCTGTTATAGCTGCTGGTCATCTTCATCATAATCATCACCATCATCATGTGGAGCCAGAAACGCCACCAAATTTTATTGATATCAGTGAAGTTCCTCTTATAGTGGATGTCAAGTAGTGTTATTTATTATTAAATCAAACAGAAAAAAAAAATATTTAAAAAATCAAAAAAAAAAAAAAAAAAAAACAAAAAAAAAATTATAAAATAATTCAAATAGCAAAAAATGTATAAAAATTAGTTCAAATATTTTTATTTCCTTTTCAGTTGTTTTTATTATTTTGTAAATAGTTTTCAGTTAAATTAACTTTTAAATTAATTTATTTAAACTTAGTTTATTTTAGGATAAAATTAACAAAAAAAAAATTAAATAGAAGTCATAAATTTGTTTATCTGTTAATATTGTGCAAATACTTTCATCTTAAAAATATTTCGCGTTTGACAGCTCTCTTTTAAAAAGATATTGCCGAAGTTTGAAAAAGTTTACAAAATTAAGACCAAAATCAAATTCTTTATAACATGTTTAGGGATTTGGAAAATTGGAAATATAATTTAAGTTCTATTACAGATAATCTGAACAGAGAAATTATCTACAGTGTACAAATGCTCCATCTGGTGAATTATACCTGAATTATGAATCAGATGTAGATAATACGAAGTTAAAACTAATACGTCAATAAAAGAAATAAAGACAACACTTTTGGTTATTTCCAAAAATATATCGACTGCTTTACCTTTCACTGAAAAGATATCGATAACATTTTATTTGTATGAAAAAAGATGAACCGTTACATTTTCGAGTAAAAATAGTATTTCTTGATAAGATCATAAAATTCGCATAAAAAAATAAAATTTTCTGAAAATAAATTATTTACCAAACCCTAAACTTCTACAGGAGTTATCGATTATATTTCTGCTCTATAGAAAAATACGTTCATTGTTGAAACCTAATTTTTCATAGAGATTTAATCTTATCTTTAATTCGAAAAAATGTTAACGATATATTTCGTTTCAAAAATATTTTCTTAAACTAAAACTTTTCTCGTAATTGAAAGCTTTATACGTGTTAAATTTTATTGAATCTTATTTTTAAATGGAGTATATCCAATGTTGCTAATATTTTTTGAAAAATATCTAAAACACAAAGAATTGCATTTTACTTGTCCTGTGCATCTCAAATTGTTAACAATATAATGCTCAAATTTTAGGAATTCATCTGAAATTTTTATATAATTTTTTTTATATTTTATGACTTCGAAAAAAAGAAAACATATCTTTGCATGAAAATGCAAATATTTAAAATAAAACAAATATAAAAACAGTTACGTTAAACGTTATAATAATTTCATTGTAGATGTAATATAAAATTGTAAAAATATTGTAAAAAAATATAAAAAAATTTTTTAAATTATATAATGTGTATAGAAGGAAAAATATTTACTTAATATTTGTATATGAAAAATTAATTAATAAATGAAATATTACTACTTTTCGATAAGCAAAAATTTGTATCTAAATACTCTACACTATTTGAGAGATTCTTTTTTTTTATTTAAATATTCTTTTGCACAATTTATACCAAAAAAAAAACCCCATAAAAATATTATTTAGGTTTAATTAAAAACAAATTAAAAAAAATTAATGAAGGAAGACAAACCAATAATGTGGCAATTAAATTATAAATTTTTATTAGTTTTAATTTAAGGCAATATTTCCATTTTATTTTTTATTTTTTATTTCTTCAAATCATCTTAAAGATGGACTAGTTAAATGAAATTCAAAATTTATATATTTTTTTAGTTTATAATTTTATTAAAAAAAAACCCCCAGTGCAACCTTATTTTTTTATAATTAAGTTTCTTATATAAAAAAGAAAATAATATAATTTTTTAATAAAAATTATTTTTTTTGTTTATTAAAAAATATGGTTTGATTATTTTATTTCTTAAAGGTTTAGAGCGAATTGATTTGAATTGCTCAAAAATAAACCTCAAGTGCCTGAGGTAATTAAATTTGTTGAGCTAACTTAATAAAGAAATATTCTAGACCACCCCCTTGTCCTTTGAAAGCCGATATAAGAGAGAATTGAACAGTAATACGTTCTGTGAAGTTATTGAAGAATGGAATTATTATTTGTTAAAAGCCTAGCAAATATATGTTTTTTTTTTCTAATAGAAAATTTAAAAAAAATAAATAAAAATATTCATGTTGATGGCTTTGTGTTCCTAATTTCTGTGGTAAGTGTCAAAAATAATCAAGTTTTTCTGTATACATATATTTTTTTTTATAATTTAAGCTATATATATATGTATGAATCTGAGTTGTTAGATTTATATATGATGCAATATGGGAAAGCGGCAATTTTGTAACCCAGTAAGTTTTTATACCCTATACCACTATGTGTTTTGGGTGTAATGACTGTGTGCTGCTGTATGTAACTACCAAAAATATTTGACCTAGACCCATCTTTTATTATACCGATCGAATCAGAATCATTTTCTGAGTCGATATAGCGATGTCCGTCCGTCCGTCCGTCCGTCGCACAGTGGCGCCATTTGAGTTTTTTCGTTGCAAAAATTATATCTTTTGAACCGAATAACATAATTGAACAGTTTAAACAGCATATGATAGGTAACTGTTCAGCCTATGAAATGAGTGTTTGGAAAGGGTGCTACGCTTTCTAGGGGCCTACTTATGGGTTATTAAAATTAAAATTTGTAGAAAAATCAATTTTATGGTAACTAAAAAAAAATTATTTTTACATTTTTAGATTGTTTTTATTTTTTTTTTCTTTAGGGTTTTATGTTTTAAATTATTACCCAACAAATTAAAAAAAAAATTACTTCTTTTTTAAATTTATTTTTTCAATTTTCTGTAAAATATTCATCACAATTCGTAAGAGAAGGTATATCTAAAAGACTAATCATTTCTAAACTATAATTATTTTCTAACTCTATTCGTGACTTCACATGCCGCAGGGAAGAAATAAGGGATCGGAAGATGCTGCCAACATGTTGAAGAGATCCTCATTTTGCCTTACCCTTGATGCTTTGAATGTGTTATGCAATCTATATTTCTTATAAAATTTGTTAAAAGACTCCTGTGCTTCTTCAGAAAGCTCTCCAATTGGCAAAGACTGGTACTCAATTATATCTTTGCCATGCGCCAATATTTTATGGACGGTCGGGGTCAACTTCTTCTGTGGATACATTTCTGCTAAAAGAGATGCAGTTTTCGATGCATATTCTCCATATTTTGTAGAATTGACATGTTCTTTGCAGTTTAAAACATTCAAGATCGTTCCCAATCTTTTCAATTCCAGTGATTCTAGTTACTGCCTCATCATTTTCAAAAAATCTCCTAGAAGTGTTTCCATCGTTTGAGTTACCGTACCCGTGCTTGGGACAGTCTACTTTTAGTCCAACTTGTTTAAAAAAAGCATCCTGTATTTGCTTCTTTCTGATCTTTTCCTTATCCTTTATTGATGTATTTTCATCGAAGTTTTTCTCCTCTTGTGGTAGGGTATACGCCAGTTTTAGCAAGAACTCCATACACATATTCGTAATTCTCCTCGTTTGTAGAATCGTTTAAATTACCAAAGTTCTTCTGACTCTTTTTGCAAATCGGGCATGACAATGTTGAGGTTGTTCCTGTCAGTTCGTTTACGACTTTTCCGTCAGCCATGGTCAGGTGGAACTCGTAATTGCATTCAATATATTTTCCTTCTCCAATTTGCAGCTTTGTAGGCTTAATCTTGCTTATTTGTTCTTCAATGTCCTTCACCGTGGTCCTTATGAGTTCTGCCGATTCCCTTGCAAACTGAAACATTATTGGTCGGCAATAATGCACTGATGACGGACGTGGATTTTTCCAGTGTAGGGAAACATCAGATTTTAGCCGCAAAGGAACAACAGATGCCATAAACATATTTCCGTCCGATATTGTAGCGTCATCGGAAGATATCCTTTGCTTATAAACGCTTTGTCCGGATGATCCATCGCAGCCCCATTTGCTGATCAATGTCAGTTTCTCAGGAAGAATTTTCACCTCATTTTCAGGAAGACTCTCCAACAACCGTTGTGCTGTATGGCCCATGAGATCCTGCAGATTGGCTTTCACAGAGACTTCCGTAAACTCCGTATGCAGTGGTCGTGAATTTATTTTGGCTTGCGTAATATGCTTGTATCCTTGTAAAACGTCAGCCCCGTGTCGCATCAAGGATGCCCGTAGTATCTCATATTTATACCCTATACCACTATGTGGTGTGGGTATAATGACTTTGTGCTGCTGTTTGTAACAACAAAAATTATTTGACCTACACCCGTCTTTAATTATACCGATCGAATCAGAATCACTATCTGATTCGATTTAACGATGTCCGTCCGTCCGTCCGTCCGTCCGTCCGTCCGTCTGTGTGTCCATGTAAAGCTTGTAATCAAACTGTAGGTCGCAAATATGAATATATTTTGATGAAATTTGGTATTTGATCTTTTATCAGCCATGGGATGAACGCTACTGAAATTGGTGAGAATCGGTCCATGTTCAGACCTAGCCCCCGTACAAATGACCCCTATGAAATCAACATATATTGCCATAAGATCCAAATTATCATACAAATCTTAGTCAAATTGGGTTTGTATGTATATATTACATCCATTAATCAGTAGTCGAAAAATGATCCCTATTGGATAACTCTTAGTCATAGGCCCCATATAGAGCTGCTTCCCGATCTTCACTTAAATCTATCAAAAAACAAAAATATTGCACTGATTCTTCTCAAAATTTGTTTGTATATATTTTTGCAAAATACAAGAGACTTTAGCAAACAGGGTCAGGATCGGTCCATTTTTGGGCCTAGTCCCCATATAGATATAGCATCCGATATGAACTTTTTCATATCTGCAGCCAAAAAAATTAATAAAAATCCCACTCAAATTTGGTTTATGCTTATTTTCTATATCCAGTTAGTTATGCCTAAGAGATAGGGTCTCTAAACGCATGGTATAGGGTATCATATAGTCGGTCTCGACCGACTATAATTTTCTTACTTGTTTTCTTTGGAAAGTTATAAGTCCATAAACAAGGCCAAGGCTTCTTCGGAACCATACTTTTTAATGTGTGCGTTTGTGGGCGTGGGAATGCTTTCCTTAATCCTTTTTAGTCGCAGTGGGCTTGCATCAGCAACACATTTTGTAATCTGCGACCTAACTCTTTCACTATCCTTTGTATATATAATAGACAGCGCGTCCGATAAATGCTTCGTGGTCAAGTCATTGGTGGCATCGGCAAGTTTCCTCTTTCTTGTGAAAATTGAACACTCCTCAATACTTCTTTTTGGCCTGCCCTTTGCTGCTCTGGTGGATGTGGTGGGTTTATCTACTGCCAATATATCTAGGATGGTGTCTTCATTAAGCCAGTCCTCGTATTTGGAGTTGAAGTTCTGAATGGTTCGATTAGATTTCACATATCAGATAAAAATTATTTCTTATAATTTCGCTTCTCTCAATATTTCCGTATAAGGTATCAAGTTCTTCTAAAGCAGCTTCCGTGAAAAATTTTGGTGTGGTTGACCTTCTAAACAGTTCAAATAATTTTAAATTGTTTAACGCCATGGTGTCAGTACTTATTGCGCCAACTTTCAGTCGTAGACTAATCCAGGCATTATGCTTATTTTGCAATATATAGGCTTATGCTACCATGCCTAAAAATTTACCTGTTCCCTGCATACATGTGGATATAGGCTGAATTATGCAATTTTGTCTAAATAAGATTTGTGCCTACTTGGAGGGACCATAAGTCAATATTGTTCTTGACCATTTGTACTCCAAAGTAATTTTTAAGTTAGGTGCGTACCTGCGAATTTCAATGAGTAGTTTTTTGTGCATCCTGTGTCTGTAACAGAATATTGGGAGTAGACTTTGGCAGAGGCTCACAGGTAGACAACCGACTTAAAATGCAATTTTCAAACTATTAGATCAAACTACTGTCAGTCAAAACATGTAAGGGGTGCACGCCATACAATTTCTGCAACCATGTCTTTAAACTTTTTTACCTCTAGAAGCCAAACGGGCACGTACGGGCAGATGAAACCTTTTGAATTATGTAAAGAAATAATCAAAGAATATGTTTTGCAAATATAGAAATATAGAAAAATATAGTTTTTTTTTATTTTCCGTCAAAGTTGAAAAATAGTGAAAAACGGATAGTTTTTAAATAGTGATTTACCAGGAGAAACACAAAGCAAACAGTTAATTTTTTTTTATCATTATACATTTAATAAATACACCAATCAATACAAACAAAAAATAAGGCGATTCGTTACCTATTTTTCGTGATATTACACCTGAAATCGCAACAAATTGACTAAAAATTGTGTATTTTTTTGAAAACCGAAAGTCGGTGAACTTTGAACGGTTATATCTTTCAAACTAAAAATGTGATATTACTAAGAGTAGAGTATTTGAAATCGTTGAAAGCTTCCTATAACATGGGTTTATTCAAAACTTCGTCGGCGCACATGAAAATTTTGATTTTTGCAACCTCGTTTGCTCTACGGGCGCCACTGTGCGTCGGTCTGTGTGTTCATATAAACCTTGTCCGTCCGTCCATCCGTCCGTCGTTCTATGTGTTCATGTAAACTTTGTAATCAAACTACAGGTCGCAAATATGAACATATTTTAATGAAATTTGGCATATTAGCTTCAATCGGCTATGTGATGAACGCTGTTGAAAAAGGTGAAATTCGGTCCATATTCAGGCCTAGTCCCCATACAAATGACCCCTATGAAATCGATTGGTCAAATTAGGTTTGTGTATGTTTATTACATCCATTTGTCAGTTGTCCAAAAATAAACAGCATATTGCAGTTCTTTGTCATAGCCCCCATATAAAGCTGTTTCCCGATTTGCACTTAAATCTATCAAAAAACAAAAATATTCCACAGATTTTTCTCAAATTTGGTTTATGTTAATTTTTTTTTAAATATAAGTGGCTTTACCAAATATTGTCAGGATCGGTCCATTTTGCGACCTGGCGTGCATATAAATGTAGCATCCGATTTGAACTTTTTGATATCTGCAGCCAAAAAAAAAATTAATAACAATGCCACTCAAATTCGGTTTATGCTTATTTTCTATATCCACTTAGTTGGACCGAAGAGATAGGCTCTCTAAGCCATGGTATAGGGTATCGTATAGGCGATCTAGACCGATTATAATTTTTTTACTTGTTTTTTTATCGGTTTTACAGAAATGGCTGTTCATCAAGGGTTTGGCATACTTCAAAACTTATCGGATGACGAGATATCATCAATAATATATAAATTTAATGCTGAAGATATTTGAGTATATGACTTTTTCACCTTTTAAACTTTCGAGTCTTGTAATTTTTATTATGAAAAAACAATTTTTTAATTTAACACTATGTTACTAGTTTTTTCACTGCACTTTTAGAAGAAAAAAAATTATCAAATTTTTCTTATGATATCTTTTTATTTACACATACTCAAAATTATTAATCATTTAATTATTAATGTCCTTTTATGAGTTTCTAATGTAAACATATGAACCGATTTTTCTTTTAATATTTGCATTGATATTTTTTCCATCTTTCAAACCACGCTAATAACTGGTGGGTTTAATTGATGAAAGAGTTGATATGGGGGGACATGTAGAATTTTTTAGGCCTCATCAAACTAAATATGTATTTTTTAAAGACCGATTTACAAAATTGAATTATTGTGCACTAGCTCTACATGGCTGCCCCTATGTGAGACATCGCTATTTGAGGCAAATGAAAAACGAGGATATTAGTAATTTTATGCAGTTCTTTATTTTAGCATATCACGAGAAAAGTTATAGTTATGTTAATGACTTTTAAGATAATTTTAGTATTATTATACAACAATAAACATAAAATAAAAGTGCCAAATTTTTTTTTATGTTATTATCAAATAGGCAGAAACAAAAATTTTTTTTTAAGGAAAATTTATTTTGACATAGTATGTGAATCGGCAAACAAATTTAAATTTTCGGCACTGAACTTTTTGTATTAATTTCGAAAATGAATTTTTTTATTTGCATAGTGTAAGTTCGGATATGGCAGACCACGTACTTTATATTTAAAGATTTCTACCAAAGTGATAACGGAAAATTTAAAAAATTCTGTCCCTATTTCTTCCTTTATCTATAGCACATCTATACTATATGGAGTGAAAACTCCGTGGCCTAACAATGAAAAGCCGATATTTTGGATATGAAATCAATTTCGTTCTTCAACATAATCTACGTTAAGTGAAATGCACAACTTCCAACAATCTTCTATTATCTTGATAACCTTGAAAAAAAAAAAACGATTTGCCAAACTCTTGAAAATAGGCTTCCATTTCTGATATGACTTCTTCATATGTGGAAAATCTTTTATTTATAGCCATCTTTACAGCTTTGTGAACAAATAATAATGATTGTAGGCCAGATTTGGAAAATACATGGGTTTGGGAAGCAATTCGTAACGTAAAGACTTAGTTTTTTCTGAAACCAAAGCAAATTAATGCGCCAGTGCATCATCATGATGGTACAATTTTTATTCGTCGTTTTATAATTATTTTAGGAAGAAAAACTTTTGCCGGTTCAGTTAGTAACATAATGATATATTTAACATCAAACAGGTAAGAAAGCAAAATTAAGTTTAGGCTAACTATATTGCACCCTATATCATGGTATTCCACATTAACAGCCCACCGACAAAGTCTAAAAAATATAAAATTTTATAAATAATTTTAGAATAATTTATATATTTATAAAAAAAAATATTTTATATTTAGTCACACTTGGAACACAATCAATAAAAAATACGCAAAAACAGCAAAAAATGCTTCCAAAGTAACAAACAACTGACAAATACGACTACGATTATTATCACGACTGCAAATGCAATCCTAATATTTTTCAATAACTCAAGTGTATGTATAATATTCAAAATCGAAGAAAACCTCGCCAAGAAATAGCAAATGCCCCAGACCACTTTTGTGCCAAAAAAAAACTAGGTCATGATATTTGATGGCATTTTTTTCAACTTTGAGAAATTGATTAAAGCCATCATTCTTTTTTGGTCTCTATACTTATAGATACTCAGATATGAAGTATTGTTTTATTACCGCGCTGTTAACCCATTGCGCGTTGAGACCGAAAATTGGAAATTTTTTTCATAAAATTTTTAAAACTCCTTTTTCAAGTTTGAAAAAATTTTCTTAAACAAAATTTAAAAAAATTAACATTTTACTATAAGGTTTTATTAAATGCATGTTGTAAATTAACTGTGTGAATTTTTAAGTAAATCCCTCCATCAGAATTTTTTTGACAAGGATTTTATTTTTTTTTAAATGTACTCTTTCTAAATACTTTGTCCATGACTGAATCCATGACTTTTCTACTTTTAAATGTTATATTTGATCTTAATAGCCTAGGGTTTCGGAAAAAAGTAATATGACTCCATTAACCCTTTTGGAATTGGGGTCACATATGACCCCAAACTAATAAAAGACAATTTATGCAAAAAATTCAAATATTTGGTAAGTGCTGTCCAATTTTTAGATGCGACGCTTAAAATATAATAACCAAATGTGTAGAAGTTTCGTTCCAAAATTTTTGGGATAATTCCGAGAACGGCCAAGGCCAGGTTTGGATTTTAAGATATTTTTAAATAAAAATGACCTAAAACGAGTTTTTCTATTAAACTCGTTGATACCACTATTTAGAATTTAAGAAAAATAATTTGGTTAATTTTTATTTATTTAACCCTTCAGTGCTCCTGAGATCAAAATTATCCATTGTGATATATCTCTGGTGCAATTATCTGCTTATTGCTCGCGAATATATATTAAAATAACTTTTAACCAATTTTGTTATAAAATTACTGTATATAATAAAGTAATAGTTGAATATCTTGCGGTCTCACTCACCAATTTGATGGATATTGATAAAAAAAAGCCAAAAAAAATTTTCAGGTCAATTGGTGAAGATGACATTACTTATAATGGTTGACATTTTTTGATTTTTTATAATCGGTCGCTTTAAATCATCTTCAATGTCACATACATGTTTTGAACCTACCATTTTATTTCCCAGTTTTAAATAGTTTATTAAATAAAAGTAAATTTCAAATATAATAACACCGTACAACACTACTTTTAACACATGAACAAGACCTAACACACGTAAAACTAGAGGCCGTCTGGAGTAAAACTGCGTTTACAGTTTGTCATTCCCTCATCATTTGTCCTTTTTAGAGGACTTTAAAGTTTTAAAGGACATTTAAATAGAAAAAAAATATATATATATTTCTACTCATCCTACGATGCTCAGATAAATAGCAGATGAAAGACGAGACTCTCCTCAATTTTGCAAATATATTTTTTTTGTTATATCAGGACAAAAGGACCCTATTGAAGTCCTTTCAAAATTTTGTCCTTTAATATCCTTGAGAATTTCCAGCCATTTCATCCAGAAAAAATATATGTTAAGGACATTAATTTACGCCAACACGTTGCTGAATTTCATTCTACTCTCCCTTTAAGAGCGCTTTTAAGATACAAAGGACATCGAAGTTTTAAAATTTGTTTAAATACTTATGTTTGACCTACGATACTGAGAAAGCCGTCAAATTTCTGATTTATAAAGCAGTCCACAAAACAATTATCAGTTCTAAAACTATTAATGTAGAAACAAAATTGGGGCTCCAATACGATTTGACATAAAATAAGTGCCGATTAACACAGCAGTGAGATAGAATCGATTTTATTTTGAGGGCAGTTTTTCTTATGCTCTCATTTTTAGACACACATTCTAACAAAAATGTTACCATACTTTCATAACATTTCGTTTCATTTCAGTTCATTTTGTAAACAAGTAACATTTTGACGCAAAGAAATTAAAAGTGAAGAAGGAAGAAAAAGTAAAAGAAAGCCAAAAATGACAACAGCTGCTGCCTTATTGCGTTTCTACATTTATGCAAATAAATAGTGTTTTTTTTTGGTTTTCAACCTGAGAAATTATAAAATAAGAACAAGTGAATAAAACTGAAAGTGACTATGGAGTGCCCCAATCGCAATAAATTTTGTGTTGTCTGCGGACTATTTGTAGCGTATAAAAAATCGCGAAAAATTACAAAAACCTTTGTGGAATGTTACGAACAATATTTTTTAATTAATTTTGTACCAAAATTATGGTATCGGCCTGAAGTTGTGCGCGGCTATTGTTATCGTGGTATACTAGGTTCGAATTCCGTTAACCGACAACAGCATCCGATGAAATATGTTTACCCAGTGATTTGGTTGAATCGAAGTGAACATGCTTCGGAATCTTGCTACTTTTGCCAATCGCAGCCGCGTACTAAAAAGATTAAATACAAATTGCGACATAAAATCCAATACCAAAGTCGTGTTTCAGTGAAGCCATCTGTGTTACGTTGTAGAACAAACCCAACCGCTCCATCTGAAGAGCAAATTCCAGATGCCGTTGAAGAGCACTCATTGTGCGCCAACAATGATATTGATTATATTTCGGAATATCAACCGACAAACAGCGAGGTCAGCTTTGCTCCTCCTCATTTTATAACACAGGCCGATTTTGATGATCTCGTGCGTGATATAGGTGTAACAAAAAGCAATTCCGAAATTTTGGCATCCCGTTTACAACAATGCAGACTGGTTTCTGAAGATTTTCGCTTAACTTCTTCCCGAAAATCGGTTTAAAGGAAAAAATACTTCCCATATGTTGGCAGAGTATTGCTGGACACTTTGTCGCAATACCAATACTATTCATAAGCGCCAACAGAAATGTATGCGGTTTACCTGAGAAGGATGCTAATATCCAAATTTTTCGGCCAAGTTGAATTTTACTTTTGTACTTGTTTAATATTAAAAAAAATACTAAAAAAATACTAAAAATACTATTCACTGGGGGTCCAGTTTTATGTATATATCCATTTGTTCATGTGTTAGATTTTATTTAAAGAAAATTGGTTAATATTAGGGAGTTACATATAGATTTTGTTTTTTTGTATAGTAGAAGTTAAAATTATTTCTACACTAAACTAACAAAGTGAGTAGAATGAAATTCAGCAACGTGTTGGCGTACAATAATGTCCTTAACATATTTTTTTCTGGATGAAATGGCTGGAATTTCTCAAGGATATTAAAGGATAAAGTTTTGAAAGGACTTCAATAAGGTTCTTTTGTCCTGATATAACAAAACAAATATTTTTGCAAAATTGAGGAGAGTCTCCTCTTTCATTTGCTTTTTATCTCAGCATCGTAGGATGAGTAGAAATATATATATATTTTTTTTCTATTTAAATGTCCTTTAAAATTCTAAAGTCCTCTAAAAAGGACAAATGATGAGGGAAAGACAAACTGTAAACGCAGTTTTACTCCAGAGGGCCTCTAGTTTCACGTGTATTAGGTCTTGTTCATGTGTTAAAAAAAAATTAAAATTTGTCTTACGGTGTAATATATATGAAAGGTAATGTAAAATTAATACTACTCTTAATGGAATAAATTACAAAATTAAATCAAAGTGAATTTCAAAAAACGTCATATTTTTGAGACATATGACCTAAGTTGTTTTAGTTTATATTCGCGAGCAATAATCTGATAATTGCACCAGAGATATATCACAATGGATAATTTTGATCTCAGGAGCACTGAAGGGTTAAATAAATAAAAATTAACCAAATTATTTTTCTTAAATTCTAAATAGTGGTATCAACGAGTTTAATAGAAAAACTCGTTTTAGGTCATTTTTATTTTAAAATATCTTAAAATCCAAAGCTGGCCTTGGCAAATAATGAGTTAACGTTCTCGGATTTATCCCAAATTTTCGGAACGAAACTTCTACACATTTGGTTATTATATTTTAAGCGTCCCAACTAAAAATTGGAGATCACTTACCAAATATTTGAATTTTTTGCATAAATTGTCTTTTATTAGTTTGGGGTCATTGTGACCCCAATTCCAAAAGGGTTAATGGAGTCACATTATTTTTTTCCGAAACCATAGGCTACTAAAATAAAATATAACATTTAAAAGTAGGAAAGTGATGAATTTTTGATACAAAGTATTTAGAAAGAGTACATTTACAGAATATTTCACAAAAATCCAAGTTTTCTCGAAATCCGCAAAAATGAAATCATTGTCAAAAAAATTCTGATAGAGGGATGTACTTAAAGATTCTCACAGTTAATTTGCAGCATGTATTTAATAAAACCTTAAAGTAATATGTTAACTTTTCAAACTTTTTTTCAAACTTGAAAAAGGAATTTTAAAAATTTTATCAAAAAAATTTCCAATTTTCGGTCTCACTGCGCAATAGGTTAACAGCGCGGTAATAAAACAATACTTCATATCTGACTATCTATAGGTAAATAGACCAAAAAAAGAATGATGGCTTTAATCATTTCTCAAAGTTGAAAAAAATGCCATCAAATTTCATGACCTAGTTTTTTTTGGCACAAAAGTGGTCTGGGGCATTTACTATTTCTTGGCGAGGTTTTATTCGATTTTGAAGTTTTATAGCCTTTTGAAAGGATAATTTAATACTGATCCCGAATTATATAACAGCTTGTCGGAAAAATTAAACTATAGAACGAAATTTTCGTAAAATCTGAAAAAAATCATATGTTCCCCATATAAACACACTTGAAATTTTCAATCGCTTTGCGCCACGACTAAACGTTTTTTGATTGGCCCAAAACTTTGTATTTCTCAGTTTTTTTGCTATTCGCATATTTATAGGGGGTGAGACCGACACTTTTAACACTTTTTTTGTTAAGGGCAACCTAATGTATATACATCCAGATTTGTATATAAGTCCACATATTCTATAATACCTACACTTAATTCACATTCAAAAAAAATGGTTTTTGGTGAAATATTCAAACTCTGAAGTTTTGAAATCAAATATCTTCTAAAGCATAAGCGTTCATAGTAGTAGAAGTAAAAAAATTAAAGAATGGATTCATATTTAAAGAAGTTACAAGCGCCCACAGCCATTATCCCCAACTGATCAATTTTGGATCCCTGTGTTATAACTGCATGTCTGCAAATTATGTGCTTTAAAAGCCTATACCCTTGAATTCAATCTGACCCATAGTTTAGAACTGCAGAGTCTCGTTCCCTTTGGTATCATATATTGTGCTTGCAAAAGTTTCCAGTAGGAGAAAAGATAATACCAAATTTTCTCATATCTTCCAGACTACAATTTAAGAATCTAATCGCTTCTCATATTTATTCCATACCAATAATTTGCAAAGATGCAAACATACACTATTGATATATAGTTCATCAGTTCCAATGGTTGTTGCTGAGTTTATTGAAATTTTACCGAATTTTGTTTAATGAAATCTCATCCACATTTAAGTTACAGTCATACAAATATAAGTACATGCTCTGTTAAAATAGATTGCAAAATTTTTGAAAGAAGCCGTGCTAGTAATACAAAATTACTATTTATATAGAAGTTACTACGCTCCTCATTTAATGCCGCTTATTTTTTCGGCAATATGACATTATTACAAAATATACTAGCAGAGCCCAGCCCTCGAAATTCGAGTGCAAATTCTAGTGTAATAAATTAAGTGTGATGAGATGATATAGCTAGAGTTATGTTCTTCCTGTCAATTTCCATGTTGTGACGTTCAAACCTTTACCAAAAATTAAAGTTATATACAATTTTGCTTATTTTCTAGTTTTGAGAGACTTTTAAAAGTCTACTCAATATTTTCTAATTCTACCCCATACTTTTCTCTATTACCTATATATGCATTCATATAGATTATACTTGTATTTTTATTAAAACACAAAAATAGAGCAAACAATTGATTTGCCCCTTGTTCTATCAAATTTACAAACTATCACAAAATATAAAAAAAAAAATTTTTTTTTCTTTTATTTTATTTATTGAATCATGTCAAGTGCACCAACTTTTGAAACCGATGTCTTCCGATCCGGATGAAATTTGCACCAAGCTTAGTACTATTGGATAGTAGTTTAGACACAATTTTTCAACAAGATCGGTCCAGATCTCTCTGAGTTAGAGGGGATCAAAATTTGACATTTTGGCCAAACAGGTGTTTTTTTTCTCATCCATGTAACTTATTACCTATTTTTCTTAGAAAATTTTTTCCCAAAGAGTTTAGATAGCTATTTCTTCAATATTTCGGAAAAAATACTTAAAAAAAAAAAATTTTTTAGACTTTTTTTTTTGCTAAATTAAAGCATTTTTTGGCTTTTTTTTCAAAAAGGGCATTTTTTTTTTCATAAGAAAGCTTATGATTTTTCCTTTAAGAGCTTTTTGGTCGCTTAGTGGGATGGGAGTGGGATATCTATCAAAATAAATGTTTTGTAACTCAAGACAATGGTTTTTCAATGTTTCACAAATGCACTATTTTGAATTTTTTCCTATTTGTGTCTAAAACCTTACAAATAAAACTTATACTGAGAAACTAGACAAACTAAACTTTCCGAGGGTATATAACATACCTAACTAAAATTTTATACCCTCGATACTGTAATACCCAGAATATGTTAACCTCAGGAAAAAAATCGCTTTTTTTCTATAGAAATGTTGAAAAATTATTATTTTTTATTTATTTTTAATAATAATTAAATTAATTTATAATAATAATAATATTAAAAATAAAAAGATAAATAATTTGATAAAATTTAATCTAAATTGCATTAGATCCATTTATATCATAACTATTTTTATACTTCATTTATTGTAGCTGGTGAAGTATTTAAGTCTTGTAAATTTTTAAATACCCAGTCTTCCATCCAGCTTTTTTGTCGCCTTTATTTACTGCGTTTTTTTGTCAATCCTTTCTTGGCGTTACTAGGTTCAGCTGTTGATTTCGCTGCTGGTTTATTTGTTGTCTTTGGAAAGAAATCGCATTGAATAGAGGCAGAAAACTTTTTCAACTTGAGTCTTCCATCGACAAGCGGTATAAAAGCATGGTATTGAGCAGAGCCATCGATTGTTACCGCAGCATCGAATCTGCTATTCAGTGTTTTCAATGTTTCCTGATGATCCTCTTTGCTACTAAAAATGCAATCGCGGTAATCGTGTAAATCTTCTGCCGAATCATCTGTTAAATACTTTAAGTTGATTTCCTTCAACATCAGTTTAACATTTTCATGGTAAATTTGGGTTAATTTCATGAAGCCAATTCTAACATCCTCGTGTTCAGATTGAAATGTTGCAAATAACTCTTTCAGGTTACAGATAACCATTCTCTTCTGTTATGTTATGAAGGTATGTTACATACCTTCGGAAAGGTTAATTTGTCTAGTTTCTCAGTATAAGTTTTACTTGTAAGGTTTTTCACACAAATAGGAAAAAATTCAAAATAGTGCATTTGTGAATTATTGAAAAACCGTTGTCTTGAGTTACAAAACATTTATTTTGATAGATATCCCACCCCCATCCCACTAAGCGACCAAAAAGCTCTTAAAGGAAAAATCCTAAGCTTTCTTATGAAAAAACAATAGGTAATAAGTTACATGGATGAGAAGAAACACCTGTTTGGCCAAAATGTCAAATTTTGATCCCCTTTAACTCAGAGAGATCTGGACCGATCTTATTGAAAAATTGTGTATGAACTACTATCCAGTAGGACTAACCTTGGTGCAAATTTCATCCCGATCGGAAGACATCGGTTTCAAAAGTTGGTGCACTTGACATGAAACCCCCCATATATATATATATAAAAAATAATAATCATTTCATAGTTTTAGTTAACCAGGTCCGCCGTGGCTTTCCTTCTAAGTCGCTGATGGCCGCGATTTTCTAGCAGGTTATGCGTAAAATTATTTGGATGTTCTTTCAGTCTTCTTAAGTAGCTTTGAGCATGCTTTGCGATTTCATCTTTGACAAAGTTTCCATTCAAGTCGGAGTGTATATTGGAAGTTCTCACATACCATGGTGAGCCGGTTATTATTCTTAAAATATTATTCTGTTTTCTTCGAATTTTTTCTACACTGGAAGCCGAGGCAGTGCCCCAGATTTGTCCTCCATAGGACCATATTGGCTTTATAATCGAATTGTGTAACAAAACTTTACAATCTAGGCTAAGTTAAGAGTTTCTTCCAATTAACCAATTGAGTTCAACAGTTTTTAATTTCATCTGGATTAACTACGCATCTATGTGATTTCTCCACGTGAGACGACGGTCAAGATGTATTCCTAGATATTGAACGTTATCTTTTTGGGGTACGTTATGATTATTTATTTGAACTAATGGACAAGTTTCTCTTCTTAGCGTGAAAGCAACATGTATGCATTTTTGTTCATTCACCTTAATCTTCCACTTTTTAATCAGGTCTCTAATTCATTGATATGATTTTGCAATATTCCGTATGTATCATCTGGGTTGTTATGAATGCTTAATGTTGCTGTGTCATCAGCAAATGTTGATGTATGTGTATTGATATTAGTTGGCATATCTGATGTGAATAAGATATACAAAAGAGGCCCCAAAATGCTACCTTAAAGTACTCCAGCTTTTATAGTTTGTGGTGTGCTTATGAAATCATTTTCTTTAATTTTAAATTTTCGTTTTGTAATATAGCTCTCGAGTAACTTGTGTGTATTGGAGGGTAAAATAGTTTTAATCTTAAAGAGTAAACCTTCCTGTCAAACTTTATCAAAGGCTTGTGAAACATCAATAAAAAGTGCGGAACAATACTTCCTATCTTCGTAGGCCCGTTGAATTTCACTTGCCAGTCTATGAACTTGTTCAATAGTGCCATGTTGTTTTCGAAAGCCAAATTGATGAGCTGGAATAGAGTTGCTTTGTGTTACAGCTATGTTTAATTTATTTACGAGTTTTAATATATTGGATAATAGGCTGATAGGCCTATACGATTCGACTTTCGTGTGGTCTTTTCCTGACTTGGGTATCATTTCAACGACAGAAACTTTCCATTCTGTGGGGTAATATTCCAGGCATAACATAGCATTGAAAATAAAAAGAATAATTCTTAATGCTATTTTACTGATTTTGCTGTGGGTTCAAGAATTTCTAAAAATCTGTTTAATTCGTTGGTTCTCTGTTCTTCGAGTAATCTTCGTAAATTATTTGTGCATTCTTTCAATCGAGCCTTCAGATATGGAGATCTGTGCAGTTGCGATTCTCTACGTGCACTTCGTTTTTCATGGAGGAGTCGTTCAACGTCAACAGAAAAATGGAATTATTTCTGGACTGTCGGGCGGGTTTAGTAGCAAGTTGAGCAGCTACTTTGAGATTAGATTCAAAATTTTTGAGCGAGAGGTTAATATCATTTGGCGTTCTTAGCGATATGTTTTCTGAGCAATGTGTACTGATAAAGTTCTTATATTTCAACCAGTCAGTTCCCTTGCCTGTAAGTGCTAAGTCAATAGTCGGGGATAGCATTTTCGGAGAGGTAAAAAGGGTAACAATAGTAAGAGTGTGATCAGATGAGAGCGCCATAGAGGATTGTACACGTACAATATTTCTAGCAATATTTTTTGTCACTCCAAAATATATAAGATCTGGTAATTTATTACGGTCTGATAGCCAATATGTCGGTTCGCCGCTAGATATTACATCCATATTCATTAGGGTGGCCCTTAAGAAAGAAAGTGTTCAAACTGTCGGTCTCACCCCCTAGAAATATGCGAATATCAAAAAAACTGAGAAATACAAAGTTTTGGGCCAATCAAAAAACGTTTAGTCGTGGCGCAAAGCGATTGAAAATTTCAAGTGTGTTTATATGTGGAAAATATGACTTTTTTTCAGATTTTACGAAAATTTCGGACTATAATTTAATTCTACCGACGAGCTGTTACATAATTCGGGATCAGTATTAAATTATCCTTTCAAAAGGCTATAAAACTTCAAAATCGAATAAAACCTCGCCAAGAAATAGCAAATGCCCCAGACCTCTTTTGTGCCAAAAAAAAAACTAGGTCCTGAAATTTGATGGCATTTTTTTCAACTTTGAGAAATTGATTAAAGCCATCATTGTTTTTTGGTCTCTATACTCATAGGTACTCAGATATGAAGTATTGTTTTATTACCACGTTGTTAACCTATTGCGCATTGAGACCGAAAATTGGAAATTTTTTTGATAAAATTTTTAAAACTCCTTTTTCAAGTTTGAAAAAATTTTCTTAAACAAAATTTAAAAAAATTAATATATTACTTTAAAGTTTAACTAACTACAAGTTGCAGATTAACTGTGTGAATTTTTAAGTAAGTCCCCCTACCAGAATTTTTTGACAAGGATTTTATTTTTGCGGACTTCGAGAAAACTTGGATTTTTGTGAAATATTCTGTAAATGTACTCTTTCTAAATACTTTGTATCAAAAATTCATCACTTTTCTACTTTTAAATGTTATATTTTATCTTAATAGCCTAGGGTTTCTGAAAAAAATAATATGACTCCATTAACCCTTTTGGAATTGGGGTCACATATGACCCCAAGCTAATAAAAGACAATTTATTCAATAAAGTCATATATTTTGTAAGTGCTGTCCAATTTTTAAATGCGACGCTTAAAATATAATAACCAAATGTGTAGAAGTTTCGTTCCAAAAATTTTGGATAAATCCGGGAACGTTAACCCATTATTTGCCAAGGCCAGATTTGGATTTTAAGATATTTTTACATAAAAATTACCGAAAACGAGTTTTTCTATTACACTCGATGAAACCACTATGTAGAATTTAAGAAAAATAATTCGGTTAATTTTTTTTTATTGAAACCACTATGTAGAATTTAAGAAAAATAATTCGGTTAATTTTTTTTTATTTAACCCTTCAGTGCTCCTGAGATTAAAATTATCCATTGTGATATATCTCTGGTGCAATTATCTGCTTATTGCTCGCGAATATAAATTAAAACAACTTAAGTCATGTGTCTAAAAAATAGGACGTTTTTTGAAATTCCCTTTGATTTAATTTTGTAATTTATTCCATTAAGAGTAGTATTAATTTAATATTACCTTTTATATATTATTATATTTGATAATTACTTTTATTTAATAAACTATTTAAAACTGGGAAATAAAATGTTAGAAGTTTGAAAAGATGTAGGTGACATTGAAGATAATATAAAGTGACCGATTATTAAAAATCAAAAATGTCAACCATTATAAGTAATGGCATCTTCGCCGGTTGACCTGATTTTTTTTTTTTTTTTTTTTTTGGGTTTTTTATCAATATCCACCAAATTGGTGAGTGAGACCGCAAGAAATTCAACTATTACTTTATTATGTAAAGTAATTTTATAACAAAATTGGTTAAAAGTTGTTTCAATATATATTCGCCAGCAATAAGCAGACAATTGCACCAGAGATATATCACAATGGATAATTTTGATCTCAGGAGCACTGAAGGGTTAAAAAAGAAAAAATTAACCGAATTATTTTTCTTAAATTCTACATAGTGGTTTCATCGAGTGTAATAGAAAAACTCGTTTTCGGTAATTTTTATTTAAATATATCTTAAAATCCAAATCTGGCCTTGGCAAATAATGGGTTAACGTTCTCGGAATTAACCCAAAATTTTTGGTACGAAACTTCTACACATTTGGTTATTATATTTTAAGCGTCGCATTTAAAAATTGGACAGCACTTACAAAATATTTGACTTTATTGAATAAATTGTCTTTTATTAGCTTGGGGTCATATGTGACCCCAATTCCAAAAGGGTTAATGGAGTCATATTATTTTTTTCAGAAACCCTAGGCTATTAAGATAAAATACAACATTTAAAAGTAGAAAAGTGATGAATTTTTGATACAAAGTATTTAGAAAGAGTACATTTACAGAATATTTCTCAAAAATCCAAGTTTTCTCGAAATCCGCAAAAATAAAATCCTTGTCAAAAAAATTCTGGTGGAGGGATTTACTTAAAAATTCACGCAGTTAATCCGCGACATGTATTTAATAAAACCTTAAAGTAATATATCAATTTTTTTAAATTTTGTTTAAGAAAATTTTTTCAAACTTGAAAAAGGAGTTTTAAAAATTTTATCAAAAACATTTCCAATTTTCGGTCTCAATGCGCAATAGGTTAACAACGTGGTAATAAAACAATACTTCATATCTGAGTATCTATAAGTATATAGACCAAAAAAGTATGATGGCTTTAATAAATTTCTCAAAGTTGAAAAAAATGCCATCAAATTTCATGACCTAGTTTTTTTTGGCACAAAAGTGGTCTGGGGCATTTGCTATTTCTTGGCGAGGTTTTATTCGATTTTGAAGATTTATAGCCTCTTGAAAGGATAATTTAATACTGATCCCGAATTATATAACAGCTTGTCGGTAAAATTAAATTATAGTCCGAAAAATCTGAAAAAAAGTCATATTTTCCACATATAAACACACTCGAAATTTTCAATCGCTTTGCGCCACGACTAAACGTTTTTTGATTGGCCCAAAACTTTGTATTTCTCAGTTTTTTTGCTATTCGCATATTTCTAGGGGGTGAGACCGACACTTTGAACACTTTTTTTTGTTAAGGGGCACCCTAATGTATATACATCCAGATTTGTATATAAATCCACATATTCTATAATACCTACACTTAATTCACATAAAAAAAAAAAATGGTTTTTGGTGAAATATTCAAACTCTGAAGTTTTGAAATCAAATATCTTCTCAAGCATAAGCGTTCATAGTAGTAGAAGTAAAAAAATTAAGGAATGGATTCATATTTAAAGAAGTTACAAGCGCCGACAGCCATTATCCCCAACTGATCAATTTTGGATCCCTGTGTTATAACTGCATGTCTACAAATTATGTGCTTTAAAAGCGTATACCCTTGAATTCAATCTGACCCATAGTTTAGAACTGCAGAGTCTCGTTCCCTTTGGTATCATATATTGTGCTTGCAAAAGTTTCCAGTAGGAGAAAAGATAATATCAAATTTTCTCATATCTTCCAGACTACAAATTTAAGGATCTAATCGCTTCTCATATTTATTCCATACCAATAATTTGCAAAAATGCAAACATACACTATTGATATATAAATAGTTCATCAGTTCCAACGGTTGTTGCGGAGTTTATTGAAATTTTACCGAATTTTGTTTAATGAAATCTGATCCACATTTAAGTTACAGTCATACAAATATAAGTACAGGCTCTGTTAAAATAGCTTGCAAAATTTTTGAAAGAAGCCGTGCTAGTAATACAAAATTACTATTTATATAGAAGTTACTACGCTCCTCATTTAATGCCGCTTATTTTTTCGGCAATATGACATTATTACAAAATATACTAGCAGAGCCCAGCCCTCGAAATTCGAGTGCAAATTCTAGTGTAATGAATTTAGTGTGATGAGATGATATAGCTAGAGTTATATTCTTGCTGTCAATTTCCATGTTGTGACGTTCAAACCTTTACCAAAAATTAAAGTTATATACAATTTTGCTTATTTTCTAGTTTTGAGAGACTTTTAAAAGTCTACTCAATATTTTCTAATTCTACTCCATACTCTTCTCTATTACCTAAATATGCATTCATATAGATTATACTTGTATTTTTATTAGAACACAAGAATAGAGCAAACAATTGATTTGCCCCTTGTTCTATCAAATTTACAAACTATCACAAAATATCAAAAAAAATTTTTTTTCTTTTATTTTATTTATTGAATCATGTCAATTGCACCAACTTTTGAAACCGATGTCTTCCGATCGGGATGAAATTTGCACCAAGCTTAGTACTATTGGATAGTAGTTTAGGCACAATTTTTCAACAAGATCGGTCCAGATCTCTCTGAGTTAGAGGGGATCAAAATTTGACATTTTGGCCAAACAGGTGTTTTTTCTCATCCATGTAACTTATTACCTATTTTTCTTAGAAAATTTTTTCCCAAAGAGTTTAGATAGCTATTTCTTCAATATTTCGGAAAAAATACTTTAAAAAAAAAAAATTTTTAGACTTTTTTTTTTTTGCTAAATTAAAGCATTTTTTGCCTTTTTTCAAAAAGGGCATTTTTTTTTTCATAAGAAAGCTTAGGATTTTTCCTTTAAGAGCTTTTTGGTCGCTTAGTGGGATGGGAGTGGGATATCTATCAAAATAAATGTTTTGTAACTCAAGACAACGGTTTTTCAATTTTTCACAAATGCACTATTTTGAATTTTTCCCTATTTGTTCTAAAACCTTACAAATAAAACTTATACTGAGAAACTAGGCAAACTAAACTTTCCGAAGGTATATAACATACCTAACTAAAATTTTATACCCTCGATACTGTAATACCCAGAATATGTTAACCTCAGGAAAAAATCGATTTTTTTCTATAGAAATGTTGAAAAATTATTTTTATTTATTTTTAATAATAATTAAATTAATTTATAATAATAATAATATTAAAAGTAAAAAGATAAATAATTTATTAAAATTTAATCTAAATTGCATTAGATCCATTTATATCATAACTATTTTTATACTTAATTTATTGTAGCTGATGAAGTATTTAAGTCTTGTAAATTTTTAAATACCCAGTCTTTCATCCAGCTTTTTTGTCGCCTTTATTTACTGCGTTTTTTTGTCAATCCTTTCTTGGCGTTACTAGGTTCAGCTGTTGATTTCGCTGTTGGTTTATTTGTTGTCTTTGGAAAGAAATCGCATTGAATAGAGGCAGAAAACTTTTTCAACTTGAGTCTTCCATCGACAAGCGGTGTAAAAGCATGGTATTGAGCGGTGCCATCGATTGTTACCGCAGCATCGAATCTGCTCTTCAGTGTTTTCAATGTTTCCTGATGATCCTCTTTGCTACTAAAAATGCAATCGCGGTAATCGTGTAAATCTTCTGCCGAATCATCTGTTAAATACTTTAATTGATTTCCTTCAACATCAGTTTAACATTTTCATGGTAAATTTGTGTTAATTTCATGAAGCCAATTCTAACATCCTCGTGTTCAGATTGAAATGTTGCAAATAACTCTTTCAGGTTACAGATAACCATTCTCTTCTGTTATGTTATGAAGGTATGTTACATACCTTCGGAAAGGTTAATTTGTCTAGTTTCTCAGTATAAGTTTTATTTGTAAGGTTTTTCACACAAATAGGAAAAAATTCAAAATAGTGCATTTGTGAAAAATTGAAAAACCGTTGTCTTGAGTTACAAAACATTTATTTTGATAGATATCCCACTCCCATCCCACTAAGCGACCAAAAAGCTCTTAAAGGAAAAATCCTAAGCTTTCTTATGAAAAAAAAAAAAATGCCCTTTTTGAAAAAAGGCAAAAATGCTTTAATTTAGGAAAAAAAAGTCTACAATTTCTTTTTTTAAGTATTTTTTTCCGAAATATTGAAGAAATAGCTATCTAAACTATTTGGCTGAAAATTTTCTAAGAACAATAGGTAATAAGTTACATGGATGAGAAGAAACACCTGTCTGGCCAAAATGTCAAATTTTGATCCCCTTTAACTCAGAGAGATCTGGACCGATCTTATTGAAAAATTGTATATGAACTACTATCCAGTAGGACTAACCTTGGTGCAAATTTCATCCCGATCGGAAGACATCGGTTTCAAAAGTTGGTGCACTTGACATGAAACCCCCCATATATATATATATAAAAAATAATAATCATTTCATAGTTTTAGTTAACCAGGTCCGCCGTGGCTTTCCTTCTAAGTCGCTGATGGCCGCGATTTTCTAGCAGGTTACGCGCAAAATTATTTGGATGTTCTTTCAGTCTTCTTAAATAGCTTTGAGCATGCTTTGCGATTTCATCTTTGACAAAGTTTCCATTCAAGTCGGAGTGTATATTGGAAGTTCTCACATACCATGGTGAGCCGGTTATTATTCTTAAAATATTATTCTGTTTTCTTCGAATTTTCTCTACATTGGAAGCCGAGGCAGTGCCCCAGATTTGTCCTCCATAGGACCATATTGGCTTTATAATCGAATTGTGTAACAAAAGTTTACAATCTAGGCTAAGTTAAGAGTTTCTTCCAATTAACCAATTGAGTTCAACAGTTTTTAATTTCATCTGGATTAACTACGCATCTATGTGATTTCTCCACGTGAGACGACGGTCAAGATATATTCCTAGATATTTAACGTTATCTTTATGGGGTACGTTATGATTATTTATTTGAACTAATGGACAAGTTTCTCTTCTTAGCGTGAAAGTAACATGTATGCATTTTTGTTCATTCACCTTAATCTTCCAATTTTTAATCAGGTCTCTAATTCATTGATATGATTTTGCAATATTCCGTATGTATCATCTGGGTTGTTATGAATGCTTAATGTTGCTGTGTCATCAGCAAATGTTGATGTATGTGTATTGATATTAGTTGGCATATCTGATGTGAATAAGATATACAAAAGAGGCCCCAAAATGCTACCTTAAGGTACTCCAACTTTTATAGTTTGTGGTGTGCTAATGAAATCATTTTCTTTAATTTTAAATTTTCGTTTTGTAATATAGCTCTCGAGTAACTTGTGTGTATTGGAGGGTAAAAAAGTTTTAATCTTAAAGAGTAAACCTTCATGCCAAACTTTATCAAAGGCTTGTGAAACATCAATAAAAAGTGCGGAACAATACTTCTTCTCTTCGTATGCCCGTTGAATTTCACTTGCCAGTCTAT
Source organism: Cordilura impudica (assembly GCA_963682025.1). NCBI lineage: Eukaryota > Metazoa > Arthropoda > Insecta > Diptera > Scathophagidae > Cordilura > Cordilura impudica. The sequence goes on along the minus strand of OY821517.1, from coordinate 275,189,531 downwards.
TAACTTGTTCAATAGTGCCATGTTGTTTTCGAAAGCCAAATTGATGAGCTGGAATAGAGTTGCTTTGTGTTACAGCTATGTTTAATTTATTTGCGAGTTTTGATATATTGGATAATAGGCTGATAGGCCTATACGATTCGACTTTCGTGTGATCTTTTCCTGGCTTGGGTATCATTTCAATGACAGAAACTTTCCATTCTGGGGGATAATATTCTAGGCATAATATAGCATTGAAAATAAAAAGAATAATTCTTAATGCTAGTTTGCTGATTTTGCTGTGGGTTCAAGATTTTCTAAAAATCTGTTTAATGAGTTGGTGCTCTGTTCTTCGAGTAATCTTCGTAAATTATTTGTGCATTCTTTCAATCGAGCCTTGAGATATGGAGATCTGTGCAGTTGCCATTCTCTACGTGCATTTCGTTTTTCATGGAGAAGTCGTTCAACGTCAACAGAAAAAACGGAATTATTTCTGGACTGTCGGGCGGGTTTAGTAGCAAGTTGAGCAGCTACTTTGAGATTAGATTAAAAATTTTTGAGCGAGAGGTTAATATCATTTGGCGTTCTTAGCGAAATGTTTTCTGAGCAATGTGTACTGATAAACTTCTTATATTTCAACCAGTCAGTTCCCTTGCCTGTGAGTGCTAAGTCACTAGTCGGGGATAGCATTTCCAGAGGGGTAAAAAGGGTAACAATAGTAAGAGTGTGATCAGATGAGAGCTCCATAGAGGATTCTACACTTACAATATTTCTAGCAATATTTTTTGTCACTCCAAAATATATAAGATCTGGTAATTTATTACCGTCTGATAGCCAATATGTCGGTTCTCCCCTGGATATTACATCCATATTCGTTTATAAAATACACGGCCTCTTGGGGTAATAATGCGTGACCCCCAAAATGTGTGGTTGGCATTAGAATCGCTAGCTGCCAGGAAACGCATACCTAGAGATTCAAAGTAAGTTCTGAATTGATTATTTGTGATTGTATATCTTGGGGGAGCAAAAATTGATGAAATCACTAGATTTGTACCAAACTCTTCTACAAAAATTGTACAGGCTTGAAGATGGTCCACACAGAGATCGCTCATAACATGATGTTTTATACGAGTTTTAATAATAATGCCTGAGCCTCCGCATGATCTGCCTCTAGGATCCTTCGTATCATATAATGTGTATCCACGGATTGAGAAAGAGCTGCGAGGGGTTAAATGAGTTTCAGAAACAAGCATGATGTCAATTTGCTTGTTTCTGAGAAAGTATTCTAGTTCGTTTTTATGTTGGCTTATGCCGTTAGTGTTCCAGAAACAAAGTATCAAAATGTAGTCATTGAATTTCAGGAACACACTAAAGATATATAACTGGGTTTGTTAATAAATAATTTTATAAGAGCCTAAAGGTATGCTAATCAATTTTAGCCTATTCACAATTCAACACAAATTTAATAAACACACACACATCATTGCATAATTTTATGTAGGTGTTAGTGGTAACTTTAAATTCATTTTACTGCAAAGAAAATTTACCGGATCGTGCAGATCTGAAAAGAAAAACCTTTAAAATTTTATATTTTTGTCAAAATCGGTTGGTAAATAAACGTTTAAAAGGGATCCTTAGAAATCGCCCAGCCTATTAATATTATAGATTTACAAAGGTATCATTTTATGCATGAGTTACCATGCCCCTTAGTCCAACGATAATCTAGTATAGCCTCTACTTCCCCTCACAACACACACTAACTGTTTAATAAATTTTAGGAAAATCGGTTCATCCGCTTCGGCCTGTAGCTTTCACAAGCAAACTTACACACAAAATGTTATATGAATTTAATAGGGATTACATTTTTTTAATACTGTTAATATATTGCAAATTACTAAGTCTATTATAATATTGCTTATTTAAAGTAAATTAAATCGTTAATTAAAATAAATTAAAAATAAATATTTATGTAGAAATATAAAATGAAGGACTATTATAAATAATTATAATAATTAAATTGGTTGCTGTTTACATTGATTTTGATAAGGTAATTGGAAAGTGGTAGTTAAATGTAATTTGGAATTACAAAAAAATATTTATAAGATCGAGAACAAATTTTATGAATATATAAATATTTATTATCTTTATTTATCATTTATCATATATTGTATTTATAAATTATTACTTTTGTTTTTGTTCGTTATGATTAATTATTAATTGCTTTTTAACATATTAAATGTGTCCCGATGGACAGTAAATAGCGAATTAGAGCAGTCCTAAGTAACTAGCCATAAAAATATGAAGAACGCGCCGCATTTACTAGGACGGCAAAAAAAGCTCGTTTGTTTTTTGCTAACAGTAATATCAGTAAGCTTCCCCGGGTACCAAAATTAATTCGACATAGTTCTCAACTCTTCTCCAGATAAATCTTAAAACCTTTTTAAACATAATCGTAAAAAATGTGATTTTCCAGCAAGGTAATGCCGCTGTTTATACCAGTAACCAGACCCGCATGTCACACATATATGTAGCTCAACTGCTTTCACCAGCCTTGTCACCTGAATCCCATGGAAAACATCTGGGGAATTTTATTTTTTTTTTTTTATATTAATATCTTTATTAATTTTTAACTAAATGTTTCATATAATTTTGTTGTCTCTGCGCCTTAAAGGCCTGCGCCTTAAAGGTGAGTTGGCAATACAATATCACTGTGGAACAAATTCAGGTTAGCAAAAGTTACGTCGATTCTGAGAGTGAAGGGTGAAAATAGAGGCTAAATTAGAAGAGCCGTATCGCGGCGTTTGTTTATGTTAGTTCGAATTTTTTTTTTAATCGACCTTCGAACTTTTCAGTCAAATGTCGATTTTCAGCATATTGTTTATATGGTTTTTTGGCTATAACTCGTCGACTGATTGATATTTTTTCAATCTGTAAAAGCCAAATTATTGCTAGAAACCTGCGCAATAGTTAAAATTTAAAAAAAATTGATTTAGAAAATTTTTGTGGTGCTTATGAAGCAAAATGTTGGAAAAATTATTTTTTTTCATGCTTTTTGAAAATATTTTCCACAAAACTAAGTCTTTGTTGCTTTCTGTTTGATTTATAATAAGCTTCTCAGTTTCTTCAATAAATTTAATTTGAAAAGAAAACAATCATAATAGAGAATTTGCTTTCCAGGTTAATATTAATTTACTTCTCATTTTTTATCTACCAATTTTTTTTTATTTAATGGTTTTGGGATTTTTAACGCAAATTATCGACTAAGACCATTTTCTTTTCAAATGAAATTTATTGAAGAAACTGAGAAGCATATTGTTCCTTGTATTAAATTAAAACTGAATTCTCGAAAAACTTATACTGTGGTGACCAATATTTTGCAAATATTTGAAAACATAAATTAATAACTACAATTTGTAAATTCCGTGAATAGGGAACACATTTTTAAAGATATTACTGTATAATGACATGGTAGAATAAGTTAATGGAAGGTTAGCTACAACTTTTAATGCTTTATTTTGCATTCTCTGTAACGTTTTGAGTTAATTACTCTTTTTATATCCATACGATATAGGCAAGTTGTTGAAATGGCTTTGAATTAAAGCACTATAAATCAATAATTTTGTATTTGCATCAAATTTATTTTTAAATTTATAAAGCAAACCTACAGCTTGAACAGTTTTTGTTTTTAAATTACGAATATGCTGACTCCAAGAAAGATTGCTTTGGAGTTCTACTACCAAATACTTAATGGACCTGATTTCCTGCACCTCAATACCGTCCACAAATACACTAAAGTTACTGTGATCATAATATGACTTAAATCTCATTAATTGAGTTTTATTCGGATTGAAAACAAGTTTATTGATTCTCGCAAATTCAATTAATAATGATGCATCCCGTTCCATATATACCTTGGCGACTGTTTCATGTTTAAAGGGGTAGAATAAACAAATATCATCCGCATATATGAATAGTTTTCCAGAAAGTTGAAGATTTTTTATATCATTAAGGTAAGTGGTAAACAATAATGGACTAAGCACACTACCAAAATCATTGGTGTCAATAAGGAATACGACGCGATTGAGGACCCAACAGACAGGGAAACTGAAACTTGGGAGATAGTCACAAATGATGTTGGTTTAAACTTTGTTAACGTAGGGTCATCTCCAACCATGGACTCCCTGCTCACTAATATCGTAGCTTTAAAGTAGTTTTAATTCATGCTTTTATACCCTATACCACTATGAGCTTTGGGTATAATGGATTTGTGCTGCTGTTTGTAACTTCAAACATTTTTGACCTAGACCCATCTTTTATTATACCGATCGACTTAGAATCACTTTCCGAATCGATTTAGCGAAGTCCGTCCGTTCGTTCCGTCCAAATTTTAGGAAATTTGGTATATAAGCTTTTGTCGGCCGAATTGGTGAAACTCGGTCCATGTTCAGACCAAGCCCCTATACAAATGGCCCTATAAAATCGTCTTAAAATGCCATAAGATCCAAATTATCATATGGATCTCAGCCAAATTGGATTTGTATGTGTTTATTAATTGGTAATCCAAAAATAATCCCTATATGATAATTCTTAGTCACAGGCCGCATATACAGCTGCTTCCCGATCCTCACTTCAATCTATCAAAAAACAAAAATATTACACATTTTTTTCTCAAATGTGGTTTGTATATATTTTTTTAAAATATAAGTGACGTGACTAAATATGGTCAGGTAAATGTAGCATCCGATATCAACATTTTCATATATGCAGCCAAAAAAATTAATAACAATGCCTCTCAGTCTAGACCGACTATAATTTTCTTATCTGTATATTTTAATTTAATTTTAATTTTTAGAATTGCGGCAAAAATTTTGCACCATGAAAAAGCTTTTGTTAAAATTGTAAATAAAATTAATTTGTTGTAAGTAAACCTGTTGGGTACTTGTATTTATGTATATCCTATACCATTATGTAGTCAGGGTATAATGATTTTGTGTTTATGTTTGTAGCTAGCAAAAATAGTTGACCTAGCCCCATTTTTTATTTTACGTATCGACTCACAATCACTTTCTGTACGGCATTAAATCGCCCAGTAATGACAAGCAATATTATTCTACTTTTACCCAGATAAATGTTATATTTTGTGTATAATGTGATTCCAACAAACATATGGACAGAAGGATATCGCTATGTCGACTCGAGTTGTTATATGGATCAAGAATATATGTAATTATTTGTGAGCAAAAAAATAAATTACCCACGGAATAACAAATTGCTATATGCACTCTTTATAGTGGTGTGTAGGGTACAAACATTATTTTGGGCCTCAAACACGTCTAATCTTAATTAATTTCAAAAACACTAAATGTTTGCGGAAAAGGGCGTCGTATTGTCGTCAAAAACAATGCGTTCTGACTACCATAAGGAAATGAAACATACCGTTAGGGTTGACGAGGCCTGAATCTATTCATGCGCCCTTTAAAAAACCGAACAATCAATCAAATATCGTGCAGAAGGTGAAACAGGACTGAAAATTTTTAATAAATCAAGGTCATTTTAACAAATTTCTCTGAACATGGTGTGGTTTTGCATTATGAGTTCCTTCCGTCGGGCAAAACTGTGAACAAGGTTTTTATTTGAGTGCTATGCGTTTCTGGTGTGAAGCTATTCGAAACAAGGCCGTAATATGGGCAGAAAACTTTAGTTTTTGCCACCACGATAATGCATCTTTTCCTTTTTAAACCATTTTGCCCAAAATTAAACTCATATCGTTTAAGAAGAACCGTAGTCACTGATTAGTACTCAAAGGACGACGACTTTTAATCGATTGGTGAAATAAAAAGAGAATCGGTGCGAAATCGAAGACCATGTGATCAGGGTATAATGAATTTGTGCTGATGTTTGTATCTACAAAAAATGCTTGCTTATTATATCAATCAGAATCACTTTCTGAGCCGATTTAGTGACGTCCATCCGTCCATCCGTCCGTCCGTCTATATGTCCATGTAAAGCTTTTAATCAAACTACAGCTCGCAAAATGAACACATTTTGAAGAAATTTAGATTTTAGATTCTATTGGCCATAGGATAAACGCCTTTGAAATTGGTGCAAATCGGTTAATGTTCAGACCTAGTTCCCATACAATTGACCCCTATGAGATCGACTTAAATTGCTACAACATCCTAATTATAGTATAGAAAGAATCCTGTAAAATTAAATTTGTGTATGTTTATTACATCCATTTATCAGTAGTCCAAAAATAAACCCTATAACACAATTCTTAGTCATAGTCCCCATCTGAAGCTGATTCTCGATCTTCACTAAAATCTATCAAAAAGCAAAGATATTTCACAAATTTTTCTCAAATTTGGTTTGTATATGTTTTTGTAAAAAACATGGTCAGGTTCGGTCCATTCCTTAACCTAGTCGCCATATAAATATAGCATCCGATATCAACTTTTTCATATTCAAAGGCAACAAAATTAATAACAATGCCACTCAAATTTGGGTTATGCTTATTTTCTATATCTAATTAATTGTACCTAAGATATAGGATCTATAAACGCATGGTGTAGGGTATCGAATAGCCGTTCTAGACCGACTATAATTTTCTTATTTTTTTTAGTTTGAAACCGCTTAGTTATTGTGCTACTATGTGTTACAACATTTCGTGGAGGAAACATCAATCCAACGTCAGTTAATTTCAGTTTATTTGCTCTCTCAACTCCGGGTCTCATACCGGGGTTACCACCCTTCCATATACAAAACTTCGATAGCTCGATTTTTACGCTGAACAATGATTAATGTTCCAGTTGAGTTGAGTACATTAGCGACATTCCCATTTCTATAAAGGATTACAAAGTTGCTAAAATATCCACCTGATGGTCCGTAGAGATACCGAATATCAGAAAGGTGTTCAGACCCCTTTTTATTAAGCCAGCTATACAGGCTCGTGTAAAATATCTTATCCCTGCTTCCCATTCATTGTAAAAGTGTACCTTGACTTCAAATAACCCCATAAAAAGAAATCAAATGGTGCTAAATCACACGACCAATTCTGGTCAACGAAACACAGAAAATATTTCATGCATTAATTGAATCGTTATACGGGCTCTTTGGCATGTGATACCATCTTGTTGATAACGCATGTCGTCCACATGTATATCACCCAATTTAGGATCGTGAAATCAGGCACCAATAACAGTCACTGCTTGACCAGCCCCACTTTTAAACAAGTTTGATCCAATCGTGCCTCCAGCGCAAAATATGCAACAAAAAGAGACACGATGTGAATGCATGTGTTTTTTAGCATGCGGGTTCTCGGTGCCGATTAATAAAGCCATCATGGTGAAAATCAGGATCCGAACTTTCATTATTTTGAAATATTGTTTAACGATAAGAAGTACTTTCTTAGATCGCAGTGCCAATTTTTACTAGCCCTTAACTGTCAGCTGTGAAAATGCAACCAAAAGTTGCCAATACTTCACTGCAGAAATGGAAGTAAATTCAATTTTTGCGTGAGTTTTGAGACCGCCTTTGTAGTTGTTTTTGCCAAACTGAAATCACCATTGCCGTGAACAGGATCTTTCGTCTTTAGCAGGGAAGACACGTCCGATTTTGGGTTCCTGAGTTCCACTTAACAATAGAAAGGGAGCTAATCGGAAACTTCATCTCGAAATCAAATGTAAGAGTAAAGTACTTGCATTTTGCAATATGCTTGATATCAAGTTTAATTTTTGCGACCTGGAATGTGTTGTTTGTAGCCTCGGAAATCTCATTAGCTGTTCTACCTCATATCATTGGGTATCATATTCCGATTTAAGGTGTGACTTAAGGGGGTGACACTTCGACTGATTTAAGGGGTGAGTTTGAATTCTAATTTCCAAGTTGTTTGTAAATGTATTGTGTGGAGAAATATATACTATTGTGGCTATTGGTGAAATAATGGTCTATATGGGTATATAACCGAAATGCGGATATCCCACTCTTTCATACGCAATACATAGGAGGTGTGTCAGTCATGATTTCTAAATAGTCGTAAAACGATACCATCAGTTTATCGCTCCAAGTCAATTATTTTGCGTCCCTCACAAGATTACCAAAAGAAAACTTTTATTGCAATTTGATGCATGCCACATGGTTTCACATGTTCTTTTTATCTTATTCAAATATGTAAAATACCTACATGTGAACAACATTAACATCAATTTCCTGACATATTACACGTTTTGCCTGCACAAAAAAAAAACTGCAAATTTGATAATTGACGTGAAAAAAATCGATATGCAATAAGTTGGTGTAGATCACACCTACAATTTTACATACCACATATTCCCACGTCATTTTGGTACTTGTATACGAGTAGTACGAGTATTGAACTAAACATTAATCGCAAAGCAACCGAAAAAAATCCATCATGATAATGGTTGCAGTCAACTTTAACTAGGTGTTGAAATCATATCTCATCTAAAACGAGATAGCAAAATGGATAAATTGTCTATAGCAACATTAAATGTTGGCACAAAATAACAAAAATTGTTAAACAATTTTAACACCTTCACGAAGTGGTGGCGAATATAATGTCATACCATGGATAAGATAATAAAATTTGGGGCCAACAAACCCGACTTTTGTGAGCCTTATATTTTGTAATAACCATTATATTTAATCTGGCAGAATTTCCAAACTGCCTGAAGCCAAGCTGGGGTCGTGCCTATTAGCTCAATATTACTTGTCTCTGAATCACCGTAATCTAAAAAACCTTTTACTTAAAATTGACATCCATTACTTTTCAACGAAAAATCATTTATTCATTTATTCATTAATTCATTAATTCATTTATTCATTTATTCATTTATTCAGTTATTCATTTATTCATTTATTAATTTATTCATTTATTCATTTATTCGTTTATTCATTTATTCATTTATTCATTTATTCATTTATTCATTTATTCATTTATTCATTTATTCATTTATTCATTTATTCATTTATTCATTTATTCATTTATTCATTTATTCATTTATTCATTTATTCATTTATTCATTTATTCATTTATTCATTTATTCATTTATTCATTTATTCATTTATTCATTTATTCATTTATTCATTTATTCATTTATTCATTTATTCATTTATTCATTTATTCATTTGTTCATTTATTCATTTATTCATTCATTCATTTATTCATTTATTCATTTATTCATTTATTCATTTATTCATTTATTCATTTATTCATTAATTCAGTTATTCATTTATTCATTTATTCATTTATGCATTTATTCATTTATTCATTTATTCATTTATTCATTTATTCATTTATTCATTAATTCATTTATTCATTTATTCATTTATTCATTTATTCAAGACTAACATGGATGATCGTGTAGCATGTAGAAATGCATTAATTTCCGACGTCAATTTATGTAGAATAACCCGTATGGACTATGTTAATATGTATGTAATGAAGGTTCCATAATTTTGGGAAAGTGATTTATTTGCAAGGGAAAGTAAATCCTGTATTTTGGATTTAAGGGAAACAGTTCGGGGAAAAAGTTCAACTGCATTAAATAAAGCAAATCTTTTACCAGCGGTTAAGAAGGTGGCATTCTGGTTTGGGGTTGATTGTCGAACTTATATTGATTGAGTCCATTATATTGGACCCGTATTAGTTCCATTAAATTTTTTGCAAAAAGCCTTAATTCTTGATAAAAAAAAACTTTTTGAGATGAGTTTTTTCTCTTTGAGGATTAAAATTCCTTCTCTTTAAATATTGCGCACTAGTATTTGATTTCATCTTTATTTTGTTTTATCGAGTTCATAAACCATATATAAGGTTATAGAACCAATGAATATTAAAAATTAAAGATACATATGCAGCGTTATGGAGTCGTTGATTCAGTGAGTCCCTAGAGAGCCTAAATATATTAGATATTATATATGTTTCTAGCATTATAGATATTTTTTTAAAGCATCTTTTAAACAAAAAGGAATTTCAAATAATTTGTGAATTTAGGAAACCTCAATCTCAATATCATGTGATAGTACTTAGTACTTAGTATAGGAGCTATAAGAAGAAAAGCCAACTCATTCAATTTGTTATTGAAAAAAAAATTGACAAAAATGATTTGGTTGTTTTGATTATACTCGTACCTCAACGGAATTGAGCAGCTTGAATAAGTACAGTGCAATTCCAAACTTTCTGTGAAGCGTAACATATAAGAATCATAATTAGCATTAAGTTCATTTCTAATACACCATTCTTGATATTAATTTTTGATTTTGGTAGCACAACTCCCAACTTTTTAAGTTAATTCATCTACAAGAACCATAATGTATTGCTTTGCATTTCATCATGTAGGGTACGCATAAATTTTCAACTAAACCGCAATGTTTTAAGGCCATATCCAAAAGTTAGTGTAATAATCAGTAAAAGAAAAAAAAACATGATTACTATTAAAGTACTACACTGCAATCACTCAGTGGCCGTCATTAAAGTCAAATCATTTTTCACATGTTACTCTCGAATCAATGGCGGTTGAATACTTAATGCCAAAATACGTAGGTTGGTAGGTTGTTTTCAGAATTGACTCGTAGATGAAATCTGCTTTAAAGAAGAAAACACATAAAAATACGAGTATTTCACATTACCATTCAAACCAAAACAAAAACACCAAACGAAGATTTTTGTATAAAGTAACATCACGTTTTCTTTTGAACGAGAAAATAACATCAGCTGAAACGACAACAACTGCAAAAACATTTTTGTAATCAAATCAACACCTTCACCAAATACTAAATGAACTAAACCACAAACAAAAATGAACAAAAATAATATTGTATTTCTTGTATAGATATATTCATAAAATATTTTTATTATACCACACTCTTCAATTTTAGAGACTTTTTTTTTGCCTTACTTTATTGGGTTGTTGAGGATTTAAAATAGAAGAAAACAATATCATTTTATTGAGGTAAACGATAAATGATCATCCTCAACACTAGTGTTCTTGTATTGAAAACAAAAAAAAAAAAAAAAATACATAAAATATAAAACAGGCAAATTGTGTTGCAGCGTGATCGATCATTAAACACTTGCTGCATGCAATAATAATGTTGCCACAACATTACTTATGTTTTTACCATGTACTAGTACTACCACTACAAGCCATCATCTGTGTAGCAACTCCTAAGCCCACTACCATCATCACCACCACCCTAAAGCTAAACAAAGAGATCTTTCAGCTTTGGCAGACTAATTTGTCATTTTAAAATAGTGATTTGTTTCGTTATTGCAGTTGTCCGTGAGTTACACAATGGACTCATACAAAATTTTTTTAGACAAAAAGATCATTAGTTCCAGAAGAAAGTTTGTAAAAAGTAAAATTTTTTAAACAAGGTTACTTGGTGTAACGTTTCTCTTACAGACTCAATGAAGTCAATTATATATTTTTATTCCGAGTTCCCCGCTATATTTTTAATAATACGAAATATGTATCACTATGAAAAGCTAAGTCTTTTATATATCGATATCGCTTTAAACAAAATTGAAAGTAAATCGGTCATACAGTAAATATTTATGTCTGAAAGGTTACTTAGGCCGAAATCTGACCGATTTCTATGCGATATTTAAACCTGAACATATAGTTAACAAAAAAATGTGTGCATTTAATAAGTTCGGATAAAATAGGCTACAATTTAAAACATATGAATTACAATTTAAAATTAAATTCGGTATATCAAAAATATAATAACCAAGAATGCCACTACCGCAAACAATCCGATATTCATAGGCAAAAAAGAATTTAAAGAATGTAAAGAAAATTATATTAAACCAGCTGAACCGGTCAGCGTTGTCTGCCTAAAATAATTATTTTATTTTAAGATTTGTTTTGATATGTATATTATTTTAAACACAGATTTTATTTTCGATTTAATAAATTCAATTTTGTTTCATATAACAATGTTCATCTGATTTAGTAAATAATAATTCTGTGGTCACAAGCGATAACCGCCTTAGTCGACTTAAGAATGATTTGAGTTATGTATTCTATTATATTCTACTAAAAATGCTTTATATATACGTGAAATCCCCATTTCTCTATCACTGTTTATTAAAAAGTTATTAATGAAAACATGCTGTCATGCAAGTCGTAATGAAGCCCCATTACATTTATGTAAAAAGTTATTTTTCTCGAAAGCATGATTTTCGACTTAGGCGGTTAATGCTTGTGACCACAGAATTTAGTGTAAAGCTAACGCACAGTGCTTTGTCCCATAGACAAAAATCAAAAAAAAAAATTTTTTTCTCCAATTATGACAGATTTCCGATTCGACAGATATGAATGTATCTCAGTAAAAATTGATTGAATTATTTTTGTTAGGCTCGCTTTGTCGCCACCAGAGGTCGCTAAAGTCAGAGAATTTTAAGCAAAAATGGCGGATCAAAAAAACGGTTTTTTGTTGTTTGAAGGAAATAATTGTCAAAAATTGATTTTTTTTTAAAATGCTTTGAAGTTTTGCTTCTTAATTGCTGTGATATATTTGTAATGAAATAAAAATAAGTCTTTAAAATATATGTTTGAAATATTTGTTTTATTTAGCTTCAAAAAAGCTATTTATTTTTTGGTAGAAATTCAAAAATTACATAAGTTCGATGGAGTATAAAAAAATATATGTAAAAGTTACCATTTTTTCTTTGGTTTTTGTAAGTTTATACTATTATCTAATAGACCATTAAAAACTTAGTGCCTATTTTTTGCCACAAATTTAAAAAAAAAGGTTTTTAAAAATGTTTATATTGATGATTTTACTTGAATTTAATCAATTTAAAAGAGCTTAATATTCAAATAGATATTTAAATTATGTTGAATAGCCCTCAATTTCATTTTCAATTTTAATTTTTTTTTTTTATCATATTCCACTTTTCAATTTTCATCTTTCGTTTCTCATTTTTAGTTTTTCATTTTTAATTTCTCATTTTTCATTTTCCATTTTCTACGTTTCATTTTTCATTTTCCATTTTCCATTTTCTAATTTTCATTTTCTATTTTTCATTTTTCAATTTTTATTTTTCATTATTCATTTTCCATTTTCCATTTTTAATTTTTCATTTTCCGTTTTCCATTTTTCATTTTCCATTTTTCATTTTTATATTTTCATCTTTCATTTTCCATAGTTAATTTTTCCTTTTCCATTTTCCATTTTTCACTTTCCATTTTTCATTTTCCATTTTCCAATTTTCATTTTTCATTTTTCATTTTTCATTTTTAATTTTCCATTTTTAATTTTTCGTTTTCCGTTTTCCATTTTTCATTTTTCATTTTCATTTTTCAATTTTAATTTTTAATTTCCATTTTTTATTTTTTATTTTTCATTTTTTATTTTCCATATTCCATTTTCCATTTTTTCATTTTTCATTTTCCATTTGTCATTTTTCATTTTTAATTTTTCATTTTTCATTTTTCAATTTTCATTTTTCATTTTTCATGTGCCATTTTCCATTTCTCATTTGCTATTTTCCATTTTTAATTTTTCATTTTCCATTTTCCACTTTTAATTTTTCGATTTTTCATTTTTCATTTTCCATTTCTCATTTCTCATTTTCCATTTTCCCTTTTCCATTTTCGATTTTCAAATTTCATTTTTCATTTTCCATTTTTCATTTTTCATTTTCCATTTTGATTTTCCATTTTTATTTAAAATTTTTCAATTTTCATTCATTTCATTTCATTTTTCAATTTTGATTTTTCATTTTTCATTTTTCATTTTCCATTTTTAATGTTCGTTTTCCGTATTCCGTTTTCCATTTTTCATTTTTCATTTTCCATTTTTCACTTCTAATTTTTCATTTTCCATTTTTTATTTTTCATTTTCCATATTCCATCTCACATTTTTTCATTTTTCATTTTCCATTTGTCATTTTTCATTTTTAATTTTTCATTTTCCATTTTCCATTTTTCATTTTTCATTTTCCATTTTCCATTTCTCCTTTTCCATTTTTAATTTTTCACTTTTCATTTTCATTTTTAATTTTTCATTTTGGATTTTCCGCTTTTCATTTTCCATTTTTCATTTTCATTTTTCATTTTTCATTTTTAATTTTTAATTTTTAATTTTTAATTTTTAATTTTTAATTTTTAATTTTTAATTTTTAATTTTTAATTTTTAATTTTTAATTTTTAATTTTTAATTTTTAATTTTTAATTTTTAATTTTTAATTTTTAATTTTTAATTTTTAATTTTTAATTTTTAATTTTTAATTTTTAATTTTTAATTTTTAATTTTTAATTTTTAATTTTTAATTTTTAATTTTTAATTTTTAATTTTTAATTTTTAATTTTTAATTTTTAATTTTTATTTTTTAATTTTTAATTTTTAATTTTTAATTTTTAATTTTTAATTTTTAATTTTTAATTTTTAATTTTTAATTTTTAATTCTTAATTTTTAATTTTTAATTTTTAATTTTTAATTTTTAATTTTTAAATTTTTAATTTTTAATTTTTTATTTTAAATTTTAAATTTTAAATTTTTAATTTTTAATTTTTAATTTTTAATTTTTAATTTTTAATTTTTAATTTTTAATTTTTAATTTTTAATTTTTAATTTTTAATTTTTAATTTTTAATTTTTAATTTTTAATTTTTAATTTTTAATTTTTAATTTTTAATTTTTAATTTTTAATTTTTAATTTTTAATTTTTAATTTATAATTTTTAATTTTTAATTTTTAATTTTTAATTTTTAATTTTTAATTTTTAATTTTTAATTTTTAATTTTTAATTTTTAATTTTTAATTTTTAATTTTTAATTTTTAATTTTTAATTTTTAATTTTTAATTTTTAATTTTTAATTTTTAATTTTTAATTTTTAATTTTTAATTTTTAATTTTTAATTTTTAATTTTTAATTTTTAATTTTTAATTTTTAATTTTTAATTTTTAATTTTTAATTTTTAATTTTTAATTTTTAATTTTTAATTTTTAATTTTTAATTTTTAATTTTTAATTTTTAATTTTTAATTTTTAATTTTTAATTTTTAATTTTTAATTTTTAATTTTTAATTTTTAATTTTTAATTTTTAATTTTTAATTTTTAATTTTTAATTTTTAATTTTTAATTTTTAATTTTTAATTTTTAATTTTTAATTTTTAATTTTTAATTTTTAATTTTTAATTTTTAATTTTTAATTTTTAATTTTTAATTTTTAATTTTTAATTTTTAATTTTTAATTTTTAATTTTTAATTTTTAATTTTTAATTTTTAATTTTTAATTTTTAATTTTTAATTTTTAATTTTTAATTTTTAATTTTTAATTTTTAATTTTTAATTTTTAATTTTTAATTTTTAATTTTTAATTTTTAATTTTTAATTTTTAATTTTTAATTTTTAATTTTTAATTTTTAATTTTTAATTTTTAATTTTTAATTTTTAATTTTTAATTTTTAATTTTTAATTTTTAATTTTTAATTTTTAATTTTTAATTTTTAATTTTTAATTTTTAATTTTTAATTTTTAATTTTTAATTTTTAATTTTTAATTTTTAATTTTTAATTTTTAATTTTTAATTTTTAATTTTTAATTTTTAATTTTTAATTTTTAATTTTTCATGTTCCATATTCCATTTCTCCTTTTCCATTTTTAATTTTTCACTTTTCATTTTCCATTTTTAATTTTTCATTTTCCATTTTCCACTTTTCATTTTCCATTTTTCATTTTCATTTTTAATTTTTCATTTTCCATTTCTCATTTCGCATTTTCCATTTTCGATTTTCAATTTTTCATTTTTCATTATCCATGCTCATTATCCATTATCATATCTTAAGCAATACAACAAACACACTGAAAAATTTTATTTCTTCAAAGTTTCATGCATAGCTCGTGAAACCTTTGACCGATTTTGACGATTTTAAATAGCAACTCCTTTGGGATGCTAGTAAACGATTTTATACAAAAAAGAGCGGTCTAGCTTAGATATTGACGGCGAGATCGTGATTTCCACAGACAAACGGACAGACGGTCATGGGTAAATCAACTTCCCTTGTTATAAGGATCAAGAAAATATATATTTTTCGGGTCTCAGGAATTTATTTCGATGCGTTACAAACGGAATGACAAACCTATATATACCCTCTGCCACTGAGGTGTGGAGGGTATAAAAACAAATAGTGAAAAAACAAGAGGGTGCTAAATACAGATAGTTTTATGAAAAACGAGTTTAATCGTTCCTGTATTAAACTGTATTTGAATAAGTGCTATCTATGTATATATTAGAGTGGTCCTTGAAAAAATTAAAATGCGATTTTGGGTATAGGCGGGGTCCAGTTTGTTACCTTTCGATATAAAACTATAAATGTGAAATTTGGGTGCAATCGGATAAAGAAAAGTCGCGCCGGATATCGATTGAAAATGTTTGTATGCTTGATGTGCTTGTATGGGGAAAATATGAGTTGTTTTGAGATTATACGAAAATTTTGTTCTATACCTTAACTTTTCCGACAAGTTGTTGTAAGCATCGGGATCAGTATTAAATTAAATTAAAATAATTATTTAAAAAGCTATAAAAATTCAAAATCGAATAAAAATTCGCCAAGATATAGCAAATGGCCCAGACCACTTTTGTGCCAAAAAAAAACTAGGTCATGAAATTTGATAGAATTTTTTTGAACTTTGAGAAATTGATTAAAGCCATAATTTTTTATGTCTCTATACTTATAAGTAAGCAGATATGAAGTAGTGTTTTATGACCACGTTGTTAACCTATTGAGCACTGAGACCGAAAATGGCAAATTTTGTTGATAAAATTTTTAAAATTCCGTTTTAAAGATTTAAAAAATTTTCTTAAACAAAGTTTAAGAAAAAAGGAGCTGCACTATAAGATTTTGTTAAGTACATTTCACAAATTAACTGTGTGAATTTTTGTGTAAATCCCAACGCCAGAATTTTTTTGACAAGGATTTTATTTTTGCGGATTTCGAGAAAAATGGGATGTTTGCAAAATATTTTGTAAATGTACTCTTTCTAAATACTTTGTATCAAAAATTCATCACTTTTCTTCTTTTAAATTTTATATTTCATCTTAATAGCCTAGGATTTCGGAAAAGAATAATAAGACCCCATTAACCCTTTTGGAATTGGGGTCACATATGACTCCAAGCTAATAAAAGACAATTTATTCAAAAAATTCAAATATTATGTAAGTGCTGTTGAATTTTTAGATGCGACGCTTAAAATATAATAACCAAATGTGTAGACCTTCCGTTCCTAAAATTTGGGATAAATCCGAGAACGTTAACCCATTATTTGCCAAAGCCAGCTTTGGATTTTAAGATATTTTTAAATAAAAATTACCGAAAATGAGTTGTTCTTTTAAACTCTATGAAACCACTATTTAGAATCGAAGAGAAACAATTCGGTAAATTTTTATTTATTGAACCCTTCAGTGCTCCTGGGATAAAAATAATCCATTGTGATATATCTTTGGTGCAATTGTCTGCTTATTGCTCGCGAATATAAATTTAAACAACTTTTAACCAATTTTATTAAAAAGTATATTATTTGTAAAATCCATATATATGTTTCCAAATAAAATATGAACATTTTTGAGCTATAACCCAACATTGTTAAATTAAACTTGACTTTGTACAGGAAGGATGTTGTTTTTTGTATGATTCTACTATCTGGAGTAAAAACTATTTTTCTTCTTCATTATTTGCCAACACGTTATTAAAATCTTTTATGAATTTAACGTCTCTTTCGGCAGTATACACATAAGTCCTTGCAGAAATTGTAACTCTTTTTAAAATCTTCGTTAGGTTCCCATGTCGATGGAGGAGGATGTAATAAAAATTCTGCAGAAATACTAAAAGTGCTCTGTTCATAAATGCAAAAAAAAAATGTGATTATTATCCTCTTCGAAGTCATAGGGTGAAAATATTCAAAAAAGGGGAACAATGGGGAAATTATCTCACACTATGACCTGAAGTCAATGGCTGGATGTTTTTGTGGTTTACGAGGGCTCGACTTTGAGACCTTTCGATTGATGTATAAGATAAGGTTGCTTTTAATTCAGAATATATAAAAAATACACTTTTCAAAAAAAGGTTAAAAAAGGGCGACATTTTTTGTCAGAAAAGAAAACGGCATTAGTGTCGTCCACAGATGTATGCGAAAAAAATTTATTTTCGGATTCAAAGTGACCTTACTTTTTTGAATTCTCTTGATAAATTAAACATTCTGTAAAATTTTCAATAAATTTCGTTGCTGTTAAGAACTGCCCTTAGCTTGTTGAAACTTGTGCATCCACGTAAATTCACAAATAGCATTGAATTTTATTGGTGTGGCCAATTCTCAGAAGGGGTTGTCGGGTTGTCGATTTGGGACGCTGGAATGAGCTGCTCCAATAAAATATTATTCCTCTGCAATTATACAGAGCTAACGGAAAAGGGGTTGAATGATTTATAATTTCATTTGAAAGTTAAAATCCCAGTGATTTGTGACCATTATTTTTTCATATGACTATGCTTTATGACATTGTAAATTAAGTTTACGATATTCAAATATGATAATTCACAATAATTAATTCAATTACAATTTAGGGTAATCGTGAAGTTCGAAGTAAGCTACAATTATCTTTTTTTTCAAATTTAGTTAAATTCATTTATGTTGGATACTAATGTAAAAGTATTTATTGTCTAAATTAATCTATTTCTATATTTTTTTTGAGTAATATACATTGTTGACACAATGTGGGAAATAACTCCATACGTCTGAATTTTTTAATGGGTAGGAATGTTCGTAAAAGGAATTCTCTAAATTCTAAAGTTTAGTCGAAAGCGCAAACATGTAATTTACTAAACGCCTTATATTGGTCCCTGTGGGTAACTTTACATAAGTCATCGAAAAGAAACTTGTTTAATAAAGAAGAATCTGTATTGTCAGTTAGCAGAAACAGCAACCAAAGGGCAAGGATAAATGCTGGATCAACCTAAGCAATTAAAACGAAGGTATAATTTTTACCGGAAGGTCCATTAGTGGTTCATTTCGATAGAAAACTGCTTGATGCTATTACTGGCGGCTCAAGAAAAGAAGACAGAATTGCAATTTTAGTAACAGGAGCTAACTAAAAAAGCTTCTAGCCATACCTAAGGTTGGAAATAGCACTAGCGAAAAAGTTGCTGAAGTTGTCAAAAATACTATTATCAAGCGGAATCTTCAAAAAAAAATTAAGTGGAATATCTTTCGATAACACTGCTGCCAAAATATGACATTTACTAACAGTTTTAGTGGCTTTCATGTTGATATCATGTACTAGAAGTTGTCTGTAGAGATGTATTTAAGGCATTATTTGGGCCAACAACTGGTCCGACGTCGATTTTATTTAAAAAGTTTCGCAAAAACTGGTCAACCATAAAACAAAAAGAACACGAAGTTTGTACGGATGACAGATAGGATAGCCAACTCCTGTCTTTAAAGAATGAATCAATCAAATTTATAATGAAACAAGTAGGAAATTATAGTCGGTCTAGACCTATCTCTTCGGTCATCTAATTCGATATAGACAATAAGCATAAACCAAATTCGAGAGGCATTGTTATTAATTTTTTCGGCTGCAGATATGAAAAAGTTCATATCGGATGCTATATAAAGGGTGATTTTTTAGCTATTATCTTTTTGGCAACACTGGTTTAAACAGCTCACGCACGTTTCGTGTTTTGTTTCATTGTCAAACATCTTCAGTTTGGTCTATAATTTAACCATGAATCGTCTTACAAACGAACAACGCTTGCAAGTTATTGAATTTTATTATCAAAATCCGTGCTCTGTTAAGAAAGTTCATCGCGCGCTTCTTCCATTTTATGGTCAGTTTAATCGACCCACTGAAGCGGCTATTCGGGCTATTGTGACTAAATTTCGCACCATATTTACATTGTTGGACATTAAACCACCAACACGCTTACGTAGAGTGCGAACTGAAGAAAATATGGCAGCTGTATCGGCCAGTGTTAATGATGACCATCAATTATCGATTCGTAACGAATCGTAACGTAACTGTGAATGGTAAGCGCTACCGAGAGATGATATCCAACTTTTTTTTGCCCAAAATGCAAGAGCTTGACTTGCATGTCATGTGGATTCAACAAGACGGCGCCACATGCCACACAGCACGCGCAACAATGGACTTATTGAGAGGCGAGTTCGGTGAACATTTTATTTCGCGTTCGGGACCGGTCAATTGGCTGCCTAGATCGTGCGATTTAACGCGTTTAGACTATCTTATGTGGGGCTCTGTTAAAGCTCATGTCTATACAGACAATCCCGCTTCAATTGACGCATTGGAAGACAACATTGAAGCATTTTGTAGTATACTCGTGAACAGAGGGTCAACTGTAAACCCAAATCGATGATTCACAAGTATACAAATAAATATGTACATTCATGGTGACGATTGATCTGGGTTTACAATGTATGTGTTTGTATGTTTGCATGTCAAAAGAATGTAGAACGCAAACGAGTATATTGTAAACAAAAGTTTAATGACATATTTTAAGTATCACCAATTTGTGTAACATTACACCAAATTGGGAATGATCGATTTACATTTTTTATTTTTAGTGACGATTTGACGAACTGACCTTTTGACGAAAAAGAACGTACTCAATGAGTGTACGTACATGAATGTGCATGAGTAATTTTAAGATTGAGTAAATTTTATTCAAACCTAGTATTAGTAAATTAATATATAAGTTTTTACAATTTTAAAATAAAGTCAGTCTTAATTGAAAATTAAACAAGAACAAGTCGTTTCAATAACCAAACCAATTCTCACCATATGGCGATCCTGCCAACTTTCATGCAGCAATAATAGCAGGAGCAAACGAAAAAGTTTAGCTATTGAAGATTCGCTGAAAGGAACCGGCATCCTGGTGGATATTTTTGACGACATTTGGCATCAACAACACCTTTAACCACCATACCACCAGCAGAGGCAGTACATGTGTAGCATCAACGACAACTTTAATCACCACAACATACGAAGAAAGAAAGAATAAGTATAAAAATCCAGAAGGTGCATGGGCACGCCTGGTAAAAAATTAAAAATATAGTGTATAAAAAAAAAAAAAGAAAAAAAGGGGAATGTGAAAATGTTTTAAAGTTACTGAAAGTGAAACAAAATTTTTTTTTTTAATATTGCAAATTTAAATTTCGATAAAGGTTTTCTTTTCTTTTTGTAGTCCAAAGTGTATTTTTTTAGTGTTTTTTTTTTTTTTTTTTTTTTGTGAGCATGGGGAATAGTCAAAACAAAATAAGTGAAGTGGTAACGGAAACTGTTAAGAACCCCACGGCAATTAGCGTTAGTTTGGAGGTGTTTATTTTAATTTGCGTACTGGTAACATTTACCGTAGTGATTAAACATTTGAGAAAGTACGTGAAGAAACAAGTGAGGGTACAACAAGTTAGAAATATAGTTTAAAAATTTTTTTTATGGAGGAGACAAAAGAAGAAATATTAAGTTATTTGAAAATAGCTGAAGAAAATTGGAAAAGGTTGTTGAAAGAAGCAGAGGATAAGGAAAAAGTAGTGAAACCAGAAATTTTGAATATTTGTCCTAAACCACTTAGAATTGTGAAAAAGGATAGAATATTTAGAGAACCAAGCATACCTAAAGTAGAACTACCAAAAATTAGGAGAAACAGAGGCGATTTAAAAAGTCGTATGCAAAGGAAAATAAACATTTTAAAAAGTGAGTTAAGCTACGAGACACAAAGAGATAGAAGAGTAGAACTGGAAAAGAAATTACAGGAAACCAGAAAGGAATTAAATTCATATTTGAAAGAGAAAAGAAAAGCAAAAAAGAAATGTCTGCAGAAGAAATAAATGCACAACCAGATATGTTAGATAAACTAGATGAGGAAATAAGAAGATTAGCAGATGAAGGGTATTTTACTAAACCATTAGAGCTACGCAAAAAGAAAAAAGTTGAAGTTAAATATACAAAGGCTGAGTTAGAAAAACAGGTTAAATGGTTAGCTAATTTTTGGAAAGTTATAGGAATGAAAGGTAGTCCTACGGAAGAAGATATAATAAGGCCCACAACAGTACAGGCAGAGACCATCCTAATGGTAGAGAAATTCGGAAGGTAGAAGAATAAAGAGGAAAAGAAGACGAAACAGAATTTTTTTTTTAATCCAAAATTTTTTTTTATATCTTATTGTTATTATAGTAAGCAAACAACTATATATAAGAATTATTACATTATAAACACTAAATATAAGAAATATTAAACAACATTGAAATATAAATTGAAATTGAAATATAAAAACAATATGTTAAAACTAATTTAATGAATAAATAAAGCAAAATAAAAAAAAAAAAAAGAAAATTTTTTATGATTATCAATGTCTCATATGGACAATTTAATAAAGAGATTGGAATCGATAGCAGTAAACGCTAAAAAATCAATAGGGAAACCATATTCTATAGAAACGGTAAATTCGAAAAGGAAGGAAATATCAGAATTGAGAACTCAGTTTGAGGACTGTTTAGCGGAAACTGAATTGACAGAAGAACTAAGAATAAAGATAGCTGACAAATTTAGAAAACTAAAAGAAGAAGCACTAGAAATTTTGACACATCATATAGATAAAAAAGATACTGAAAAAAGGGAAAAGTTAACTATGACGACGATTATGGACATGAACGAATTATCGGCTGTTTCGAAGCTAATACCTATATTTACGGGAAAGAAAGAAGAATTGCATAGTTTTGTAACAAATCTCGAATTGGTGTATGAAACTGTGACACAGGAAAAGCGAAATTTTTTCTTTAATTTCATATTTAAATCGCGACTTGAACAGAGAGTTCAGAACCGAGTGAATCAGGAAAGCATTCCGACAAGCGTTAATGAGTTGGTGTTGGCTCTGAAAAGGGCCTATAAGCCACTAAAATCATCAAACAGCATACTACAAAGATTAACACAAACTGTTCAAAAAGGGGATAATGTAAGAGGTTTTGCCGATAAAATAGAATCACTGGTCAACGAGTTGAATGAGGTTCAGATAAACGAAATTGGCGAAGCAGATAGGTCTGCAATAGTACGAACGAATAATGCATTGACATTTAATGTATTTAAAAGTGGGTTGAGAGATCAACAAACAATCTCAACAATTGATGCAAGTAGAGTTACTACTTTTGCTGAAGCGTTAAAGATAGCTGAAGAGGCTATGGCGCGTGTCAGAGATAGACAAGTGTTATACCAGAATGCAAGCAGTAACAATGGCAACCGCAACGGTGATGGCAACAATAACTGGCAAAGAAGCACACTAAATAGAAACAACAATAATGGCAGAAATAATAGAAATTACAACAACAACACTACCAGAGGCGGAAGATACAACAATAACGCAAATAGAAGATACAGTAACAATTACAACAACAACAGATACGGAAATAATTATAACTATAACAACAGAAATCCATATAATAACTCGCATAATAATAATAACAGATATGGGTCGAACATTAATAATAATGCCTATAGAGGAAATCAAAATAGAAATAGAAATAGTAACCAAGGATATAACAATAGGAGAAATTATAATGTAAATCCAATCCAGAACCAGGGAAACTCCCAGGAACCGGAGTTCGCTCAACAGGAATTTCCGGTAATAAGACAATAGAAAATATAAAAATTTATAGCATATCATCGGATCTAAAAAACTATGTAAAACTGAATATAATTAACACTGACTATGCACTGACGTTTCTGATAGATACAGGAGCGGATATATCATTATGCAAGGAAAGTTTTTTTATACAATTACCAAGAAGATCGAGATGATTGCTGCAACTTAACTGGGATTTCGAGTGAAAAGATAAAATCTTTCGGTTCAACAACTGTGAAAATGAAATTTGATAATGCGACTATAGAGCAAAAAATACAACTAGTTGCAAATGATTTCCCAATAAGAACTGATGGGATACTAGGTAGAGATTTTCTATCTAAATATAGATGCAATGTAGATTATGATAAATACATATTAACGTTTAGTTTCAATAATGACAATATAACAATTCCTATACATGACGATGCTTTCAATATCAATCATATTAGAATACCAGCGAGAAGCGAGATTATAGTACCATACACTGTGAATTTAAAAGCAGATAGTGTAATACTAAATAGAGAAATAGTAAAAGGTGTATATTTGGCAAACACTATAGTTCCCAAAAATGGCAATCAGCACATTAAACTGTTGAATGTGACCAATAAACCTACAACTATAAAGAACCTTAAGATAGAAGCTATACCTTTGAAGGATTACGAGATATGTTCAATTGGTGATGATGATAGGGACACTAAATATATGCAAGGGCGATTTGAGAAGTTGTTGGGCAATTTGAAGTTGAGTGATACAGACAAAGATCTGAAAGATATTCTACAAAAATACCAAGCGATTTTTCATATGGAAGGTGAAGAGTTGACAACAAACAATTTTTATAAGCAAACAATACATCTGCACGATGAGACTCCAGTGTACATAAAGAATTATAGATTGCCTCAGGCGCAAACAAAGGAAATAAATTCTCAAGTACAGCAACTATTACGGAACAAAATAATAGAGCCATCAATAAGTCCATACAACGCACCACTGCTGCTCGTTCCTAAAAAGGGACAAACTGATTTAAGGAAATGGAGGTTAGTGGTCGATTTCAGAAAGCTCAATGACAAAATAGTGAACGACAAATTCCCGTTAACACGTTTGGATGATGTCTTGGATAAGTTGGGTAGAGCTAAATATTTTTCCACACTTGATATGACATGCTCATTCCACCAAATAGAATTGGACCAGCAATCGCGTCCATACACTGCATTTTCAACACCTGATGGACATTACCAATACACAAGATTGCCTTTTGGTTTAAAAATATCTTCGAATAGTTTTCAGAGAATGCTGACGGTGGCACTGTCTGGTCTTGAGTCCGAAGCTTTTTTGTACGTAGACGATATAATAGTTTTCGGATGTAGCATTGGACATCATAATGCGAATCTAGTAAGGGTTTTGGATAGATTGCAAAAGTATAACTTGAAACTGAATGCGAGCAAGTGTTGCTTTTTAAAGCACGAAGTAGTATATTTGGGACATTTAATAACACCAGAGGGAATTAAACCCGATCCAGAAAAATTTGAAGCAATAACCGAATATCCCATTCCAACGAATGTAGATGAAGTAAGAAGATTTGTGGCATTCTGCAATTACTATAGGCGTTTTATTGAGAATTTTGCTGATATGGCTAGGTGTTTGAACCAACTATTGAAGAAAGGTATAAAATTTGAATGGACTGAACTATGCCAGAGGGCTTTTGAAAATTTGAAACAAAGACTAATTAGTCCACCTATATTGCAATATCCAAACTTTGAGAAACCATTTATACTGACAACAGATGCATCGAATTTTGCATTGGGAGCGGTGTTGTCACAGGGTGAAATTGGTGAAGATAGACCTATATCATATGCTAGCCGATCCCTGAACAAACACGAGATAAATAAACCCGTTATAGAGAAAGAACTACTGGGTATATATTGGGGCATACAATTTTTTCGACCATATTTGTATGGCAGAAAGTTCATGGTTGTAACGGATCACCGTCCACTAATTTCATTATTTTCGCACAAGAATCCAAGCTCAAAGCTAACAAGAATCAGAGTGGAATTATCCGATTATGATTTCCAGATAATATACAAGAAAGGAATAAACAACACAAACGCTGATGCATTGTCAAGAATACGACTAGACTCAGAGATTTTAAAAGACATGATACCGCCAATGATTGATGAAAAAGCAAAGAAAACGCTGGTGATAACAAGAAACATGAAAAAGAATATGATACAAAACAACGCAGAAAATGATAACAAAATAATACAAAATAAAAATGAGGAAACAGATGGAACATCACCTACTGGGACTGATCACCTCAACATATGGGAATGTACATCGATTAATGACATAAAGCATGCAAGAAAACTTAAATTTATAATTGGAAATAAGTCGACTAATAAAAATGATAAAATTAATGAAGATAAAGATATTAATATGCGCATAGGATATAGTGACAATTCATGCTACTCAGGTACATCGAAGAAACTAGAATCCAATAAGAAGCTGTACAGGGAAGAAAATGGAAATGATATGATTCAAATTGAGGACGATAATAATCTAAATGAAACGCGCGTAAGATGTAGTGAAAATCCATGTTATTTAGATAAAGTGTTGGAGAAGCTACCATCTATTTTGAGAACAACAGAGTATAGAAAATTCGCACTGGAAAGAAGTAACGAAATATTTAAGAAAATAACCCTTGGGAAAATTAAGAAAATAATGAATAAAAATGAGAATAATGACGTCAAGATATTAATATATAAAAATCCTCAAAATATAAAGAATGATAAAGAAAAGTTGAATCTAATAAAAATGTATCATAATACACCATGCGGAGGGCATTTTGGAGTGAGAAAAACAGTACTTAGACTAAAACAAAAGTATATATGGAAGAATATGTCGAAGATGATAAAAGATTATGTAAAAACGTGTGATTTGTGTCAGAAGAACAAACAAATCAAACACACAAAGGAACCATTATGTGTGACAGATACACCGGATCAGAGTTTCAACACACTTGTAATTGACACAGTAGGTCCTTTAAGACCATCACAACATTGCAGGTATATACTCACCATACAATGTGAACTGACAAAATACATAATAGCTTGTCCTATGGAGACAAAAGAGGCCACGAATGTAGCCAAGGCACTAATTGAGAATGTAATACTAAAATATGGAATGTTCAAAACAATTAAATCTGATAGAGGAACAGAGTTTACAAATCAGTTGATAAAGGAAATATGTGAATTTTTGAAGATTGAACAAAGATTCTCAACACCTTACCATCATGAGACGCTGGGAACTGTGGAACGAAATCACAGGGTTCTAAATGAATACTTTCTTTCGTTCGTGATTGATGATGATTGGTACTCATGGGTTCCATATTATGCATTCGCTTATAATACTACACCTCATGTGGATACAGGATATTCACCTCTTGAGTTGGTTTATGGCAAATTGCCAAGTTTGCCAGGTGATCTTATAGAAAAATGCAACGAAAAAACATACGATTTCGACAATTACACGAATGAGATAAAAACAAGATTAAAATATTCATTAGAAAATGCCAGAAAAATGATAGAAAAGATAAAATTGAAAAGAGTACAAGACTCACATAAGTGTAAGAATAGTATAGACATAAAATTAGGAGATTTAGTTTTGCTAAAAATAGAAAATAGGAAGAAAAATGAATCACCATACCAGGGTCCATATGAAGTCATTGGTATTGAAAATGTAAATGTAGAAATAAAAATAAATAACAAAACAAAAATAGTACATAAGAATTTATTGAAAAAATACAATAAGAACAAATGAATGGAAATATTAGAATATTTGAAAATAAACAAATTTTGAAAATTGGAAATTATAAACTTTGTATAAGAAAATTACAATTATTATATTTAGATAATAAGATTTTTTTTTGATAAACAAATAATAACTTTAAGACATTTAATTATATTTCACACTATGCACCGATTATATTGTTAAAAAATCATCCAAATTTATAAATAAAATTGTATGATTTTCTTGAACGGTGAGGGTGTAGTATACTCGTGAACAGAGGGTCAACTGTTAACCCAAATCGATGATTCACAAGTATACAAATAAATATGTACATTCATGGTGACGATTGATCTGGGTTTACAATGTATGTGTTTGTATGTTTGCATGTCAAAAGAATGTAGAACGCAAACGAGTATATTGTAAACAAAAGTTTAATGACATATTTTAAGTATCACCAATTTGTGTAACATTACACCAAATTGGGAATGATCGATTTACATTTTTTATTTTTAGTGACGATTTGACGAACTGACCTTTTGACGAAAAAGAACGTACTCAATGAGTGTACGTACATGAATGTGCATGAGTAATTTTAAGATTGAGTAAATTTTATTCAAACCTAGTATTAGTAAATTAATATATAAGTTTTTACAATTTTAAAATAAAGTCAGTCTTAATTGAAAATTAAACAAGAACAAGTCGTTTCAATAACCAAACCAATTCTCACCATAATTTATTCGTGAGATACCGGCCGAAATGTTGGAAAGAGTATGCCAAAATTGGCCTAAGCGGATGGACCATTTGAGGCGCAGTTACGGTCAACAGTTGCATGAAATAATCTTCAAACATTAAATTATATGGACCGTACTATCGATTCAAATAAAGATTTCATGCATTTTTCTGAATTTTATATGTTTTTTTTTTTGGAAAACTTTCCTATAGCTCTTAAAAAATCACCCTTTATATATGGGGACTAGATCAAAACATGGACCGATCCTGAAGATATTTGGTAAAGTCACTTATATTTTGGAAAATATATACAAACCAAATTTCGTAAAAATCTGTGCAATATTTTTTTGTTTTTTGATAGATTGAAGTGAAAATGGGGGCTATGACAAAGAATTGCCATATGGAGCTTATTTTTGTTCAACTGATAAATGGATGGAATAAACACACACAAATCCTATTTGTCCGAGATCTATATGATAATTTGGACCTTATGGCAATTTAGGTCGATTTCATAGGGATCATTTGTATGGGGACTAGGTCTGAACATGGACCGAATTTCACCAATTTCAGTAGCGTTTATTCCAAAGCCGATGAAAGCTTTTACACCAAATTTTATCAAAATATATTGATGTTGGTGACTTGTGGTTTGATTACAAAGTTTACATGGACACACAGACGGACAGACGGATGGATGGAGAGACGGACAGACGGACGGACGTACGACCGGACACCACTAAATCAATTCAGAAAGTAATTTTGAGTCGATCGGTATAATAAAAGATGGGTCTAGGTCAAATATTTTTGGTATTTACAAACAGCAGCACAAAGTCAATGTACCCAAACCACATAGTGGTATCTATAATACTAATAAGCTAGTCGATTTCGTGTGTCCGATGTTCTGTTGTATCGTTTTATACCGGTTTTTACCAAACGTATATTATTTTATAGGTATTTCTTTTTCACCGTTTTGTAGATTTACAGATTTTTAAATTTTTCCTTTATGTTGAGTAAATTGCATTTAAAGTTGCTACTAACACATACATAAAATTATACATATGCTCTGTGTGTTTTATTAAATTTGTTAATGTGTTTGCTAATAAGTTTGTTATCTTCATTCACAATAATAACAAACCATAAAAGTGTTGGCTTGTGAATTGGCTAAGTTGAAAAACAAAGCTAGAAACTGCACTCGATTTTCGAGCGCTGGAATCTGCTAGTAGTATATAAATATTAGACGGCTCTCATGCAATGTCCCAAGAGATGATTACAAAGAAATTTTACAACTGACTCTTATTTTCCTTGGCGAAGTTCCTCCAGATGGTATACAGTTTCGAAGTCCAGGTGCACTTTACCATGCACGTTGGATGACAAAACTGATATTCGCCTTTAAAATATTTATGTTTCAAAAACAATTAAAACTTCCAATAAGAGAATCCAGGGCCTTAGTTGAGTTTAGCTCATTTATTGATTTAATTTACGTCAAATACTGGATAAGTTGCGCAATTTCTTGAGATGCTCCAGCTAATGACCTGAATTTTATCAAAGATTTAAAAATATACAAAGAAACGTCAAATATTGTTTGTGAAAAAGGAACTGCAGCAATATGTAGGCATTTGTGGTAACTTAGTGAAAAGCTTGTTATACTCGGACTATTTTCAATCATAGTGTCTTTTGAAACCGAACGGAAAATGGTAAAATAACTTAAGGAATCATCTGAGGAAGAAACAAAAAAATCAACCAGGTATCATGCGAAAAATTATATAAGAGTCAAGGGTATAAAAGATTCTGTTGATCCAGCAT
The DNA here is from genome assembly GCA_963682025.1 of Cordilura impudica. Taxonomy (NCBI): domain Eukaryota; kingdom Metazoa; phylum Arthropoda; class Insecta; order Diptera; family Scathophagidae; genus Cordilura; species Cordilura impudica. Next base: position 275,159,585 of record OY821517.1, on the reverse strand, counting down.
GCCATAATTTTTTTCTAATTCTCAAATTGGATTCTTACATTCTGGATATAAATGTAGAAGAGATTAATGAAAATTTTTGATTTCAAACCCCAAAAAAACACCGACTAATCTTTAGGTCTTGAATGATAGTGGTGAGAAAGGAATTGCTTTAGCTACAAACTTCAATTCATCGCTAACAAAAGAAAGAGAATCAGAAGCAGTACCTTTTCCAAGTAATAGAAATCCATCACAAAATGTTTCCAAACCCAAAGATAAGTGTTCCATTAAAGAAACTAGTTTAACAAATAACTAGCGGATTCCAGCCCTCGAAATTCGAGTGCAAATTTTAGGAAATTTTATTTTTTCATTAAATAAAGACCCTATACTTATCTATTATAGCCAATTCATAAATCATTTTTATTAACTCATTTTTATTACAAACACATTAAAAAATTTAATAAACACACACATAGCATTGTATAATTTTATGTTTGTGTTAGTAGCAATTTTAAATGCAATGTACCCAAAATAAAGGAAAAAATTTACAAATCTGTAAATCTGCAAAACGGCTAAAAAGAAATACCTTTCAAATTGTGTACGGTTGATCAAAATCGAGATTAAACGGTAGAATAAAACATCGGTCACAAGAAATCTCCTAGCCTATTAATATTATAGATATAAAATAAACTCTAAAAAATTTAAAAAAATATAAACTCCCTAGATTTATATGGATGAGCCGAACTTTCAATCGCTTAGGGGTAGTTATAAATGTTATTTTTTTTTGCTTAATTTTTTTTTTTCAGTAGATTAAGTCGTCAAAAGGATCCAAAAAAGTTAAGTGCACTTTAATATTTTCCACTTTTATATTTTTAGACGACCCTGATATATATGGCATTGGTTATTGCAATAACAATGCCGGAAATATTTTCAACTAGGACTCTTAGATTAACAGAATCGGTAATTACAAAAAAATTAAGGAACTCCAAAATCCCAGAAGATCTAAAACCCTTCAAATGTAAGCAACAACTAGAAAGTGCTCTTTTCTTCGATATATTGAAATTACAAAAATATATATAAAAGATTTTATGGAAAAGTTGCTTATCTTATCTAATAATTCTAGAGATGATTACTAAAAAACTTTGCTGATTGCGTACCAGATTCATCTAAAAAAATAAGCTAAAATAAAATACATTCATTCCACGTTATGGAGAGTCACATAAAAGTAAATCTAAATAATTTCAGGTGGCAATTTGAAAACAGAATTGAAAAAATTGCATGAAAAATTTCAAAGGGCCTGAAGTATTCACACGAATCAGACATATTTATTATTCTAGGTATTTACATAAGTTTTTATATAATATAGACAATATTGACATACAAACAACTTATATCTTTTCTTCAAATTTAAAGCAAATTTCACCCATTGTGCATAGGAATATAAGTGCTGGTGTTAGTGTTCTACATATATTAGTACTTATAGATTTTTTTTAGTGAAATATGGCATCACTTTTATTATGCATACATCTAAGCTAAGCTGTTTTTTGTTTTTGTTTGTAAGACTTGTCTTCATATAGTCTGTCTGTATGCAATTAAGGACCCCATCAGCAAACTAGGGAATCCCTCGTACACTATATCATATTACAGCCGCCTAAATTATACCTTTTTTATAATACTATTATTGTTGTTGTTACTGTATGCTATTGTACATACATTTAGAGTGTTGGATCAAGTATTTCTGTCGGTTTTTCTCTCTGTACGTTGAAAGGCGTTTTTGCTTCTTACTTACATTTGTCTACAGAGGTATTGACCTGCAATTGATACCAATCTTCTACAATCCATTATGGTTTGGGCTAAAGCTTCAGTTTTTCATGTCTCATTATTGGCAATTTTGCAGTAAGAGTAAGACAAAGAAGAAAAAAAAAACTGTTTATATAATTGCTCCATAGTGTTTGTATGAGTATGAACATACTTGTTACATTAGGGTGGCCCTTCGTTATATGGAGGGAAAAAAAGTGTTCAAACTGTCGGTCTCACCCCCTAGAAATATGCGAATAGCAAAAGAACTGAGAAATACAAAGTTTTGGGCAAATCAAAAAACGTTTAGTCGTGGCGCAAAGCGATTGAAAATTTCAAGTGTGTTTATATGGAGAAAATATGACTTTTTTCAGATTTTACGAAAATTTCGTTCTATAATTTACTTTTTCCGACAAGATGTTACATAATTCGGAATCAGCATTAAATTATCCTTTCAAAAAGCCACACAACTTCAAAATCGTATGACACCTCGCCAAGAAATAGCAAATGCCCCAGACCACTTTTGTGCGAAAAAAAACTAAGTCATGAAATTTGATGGCATTTTTTTCAACTTTGAGAAATTGATTAAAGCCAACATTCTTTTTTGGTCTCTATACTTATAAGTACTCAGATATGAATTATTGTTTTATTACCACGTTGTTAACCTATTGCGCATTGAGACCGATAATTGGAAATGTTTTTGATAAAATTTTTCGAACTCCTTTTTCAAGTTTGAAAAAATTTTCTTAAACAAAACTTAAAAAAATTAATATATTACTTTATGGTTCTATTAGATACATGTTGCAGATTAACAGTGTGAATTTTTAAGTAAATCCCTCTGCCAGAATTTTTTTTGACAAGGATTTGATTTTTGCGGATTTCGAGAAAACTTGGATTTTTGTGAAATATTCTATAAATGTACTCTTTCGAAATACTTTGTATCAACAATTCATCATTTTTCTACTTTTAATTGTTATGTTTTATCTTAATAGCATAGGGTTTCGGAAAAAAATAATATGACTCCATTAACCCTTTTGGAATTGGGGTCACATATGACCCCAAGCTAATAAAAGACAATTTATTAAAAAAAGTCAAATATTTTGTAAGTGCTGTCCAATTTTTAGATGCGACGCTTAAAATATAATAACCAAATGTGTAGAAGTTTCGTTCCAAAAATTTTGGATAAATCCGAGAACGTTAACCCATTATTTGCCAAGGCCAGATTTGGATTTTAAGATATTTTTTAAATAAAAATTACCGAAAACGAGTTTTTTTATTACACCCGATGAAACCACTATGTAAAGTTTAAGAAAAATAATTCGGTTAATTTTTTTTTTATTTAACCCTTCAGTGCTCCTGAGATCAAAATTATTCATTGTGATATATCTCTGGTGCAATTGTCTGCTTATTGCTCGCGAATATATATTAGTATAGTATAGAGACCAAAAAAGAATGATGGCTTTAATCAATTTCTCAAAGTTGAAAAAAATGCCATCAAATTTCATGACCTAGTTTTTTTTTGGCACAAAAGAGGTCTGGGGCATTTGCTATTTCTTGGCGAGGTTTTATTCGATTTTGAAGTTTTATAGCCTTTTGAAAGGATAATTTAATTCTGATCCCGAATTATATAACAGCTTGTCGGTAAAATTAAACTATAGAACGAAATTTTCGTAAAATCTGAAAAAAGTCATATTTTCCCCATATAAACACACTTGAAATTTTCAATCGCTTTGCGCCGCGACAAAACGTTTTTTGATTGGCCCAAAACTTTGTATTTCTCATTTTTTTTGCTATTCGCATATTTCTAGGGGGTGAGACCGACAGTTTGAACACTTTTTTTTATTAAGGGCCACCCTATTGTTACATATTTTGTGGTTTTTATATTAACTTTGTGTGATGGTTGTGCAATATTTCATTTTATTTTTAATATGATCGATTCATTCTATGTTCATGTTCGAACTTTTTTCGGCATTGATGATATAGTTATCATATGTGCAACTACAAATATCGTGAGAATATGCTTAAGAAAATGTTAAAATAGTTCAACAGGATAATTACTTGAGTAGATTTATATTTAAATTGCTTCAAAAATTAAGTTCACCTTTAGAAAGAACATTGTATTCAAATATGAATTTACATCCAACAAAATACTGAGTATACAAATGTTATATAGGTAAGAAGATTTATAATCAAGGTTGTTGCAATGTTAAGAACTAAATAAATAAATATTGCTCAATATAAACACAAAATTCAACACATTCACGTTATGCACTAAAAAATTAAAAAGATATTTAAAAAAAACTGTAAAATATTCGTTTTCTTGTGTATAATCCCCTTGTTCAAGTATACCAAATGGGCAGTTTTTTAAGAATTGTTAATTAATTTTATATATAAAATGTTATTTTAATTAAACTTTTTTTTAATTTCATTCATATTTTTTTGACAAAAAAAAACAGGCTAAATAAATTCTGCAATTCATTTTATTAATATCGGGTAGATCAGACAATAGAAAAGTATTTACTAAAGGGTCCGCCAAATAACTTTTTTTTTTGAAAATGCTATAAAAAAAAAATCTACTGAATATTATCTCAAATTTCTTTTTGGTTTGAAAGTACAGGCCTTCCGGTTAATAATGGAAAATAACTTCATTCAAACGGCTGCCTCGGCTGGCCATGCAGTAGCCTACATGATCGGTCCAATTTTTAAGCACATTATCGATTGTGTGCAGCTGTATTTCACCAATGGGTTCACGAATATTATCCTTTAAAGCGTAAATTGTCTCTGGCTTGTTTGCGTAACACTTATTTTTGAGGGCACCCCACAAATAATAGTCCAACGGTATCAAATCGCAGCTCCGAGGTGGCCAAACGACATCAGCTCTGAGGCTGAAAATGCGATCTTCAAAAACAGGGCGCAAAACATCGAGTGTAGCTTCGGCTGTGTGGCACGTATCGCCGCACAGTGAACCATTTGACGAGAAGGCGGTCAAAAATCTATAACTTTTGATTGGATTGGAATTTTGATATGCGGTTTTTTTTTTGTTTGGTAGGTGAGACTTTTGCCTTTAAGTTTTGCTATAAGACATAATTCTCGACCAAAAACAACAAAAGTTACGGAGGGTTTAAAATACATTTTCATTTGAAGTTGAATTTTAGTACAAAAGTGAAGTGTTAAAAGGTGAAAAAAGGTTTTTTTTTTTAATATAATGTCTTATTTTTCAGTTAATTTTACAACTAATACTTTTGAACAATTTTTTAAGTTAATTTTTTCAGAAAATGCCAAACCTTGGGCCCCGTAAACTTTTTAGTCCTAATGTGCACAAGGGCCAAAGGTTGTTTTTTTTTTAAAGATCCCGAGTTAAAATATAATTTATTAAGCAGCGAACGTAAAAGTTACCTTATATTGGTTCAAGATAGAGAAGTTTCAATGAAAAACTCGTATGTTTTTGCTTTAGTTAAATTTTTTTTTTTATTGTCTTTTTAAATATTTCTATATCAATTTTTATGGTAAATTTATGAAATATAACAATTTTTATTGTAAATTTACAAAATATATAAATTTTTAAATCAAGAAAATTTTTTAACTATATAAAAAAAGTGTAACTTATTGTTAGAGTAATGAAAAAGTACTTTAAATCAACCAATTTTAGTAAAAATTTCTTCTAAATATCCTTGATTTTCATCTTCTAGAAGTTGTTTAGCTTCTTCGTCTAATTCAATAGAGGTAGTTTTCCATTTTTGACGAATGTTGGACATATATGGATCTGAAGTGCACAACAAAATAGTGATAAGGTCTTCATTAGTGCAACATCTGGACATTTTCCTTGTGTTGTGCTCGCGAAAGAATCTGTAGTCTTTGTTCCTTTTTTCTTGCGCTTCTTCAGGTGGATCTCCTATTGGTAGCATATTGTTTTGAATTATTTGTTCCCCATGGTACACAATTTTATGAACTGTGGATGGCATATATCTCCAAGAGTATTTTTCATTATAAAGTATAGCTGTTTTATTGGCGTACTCTCCAAATTTTTTTGCATTTATCTTTCTGCTGCATGCTAGAACTCGTAATATGATTTTGAATCATCTTATTAATTCATGATCTACACCTGTGATAGATGCTGCAGTTTCCGGATCGGAAAAAAATCTCCTTGCAGTATTTCCATCATTTGTGTTTCCTTCCCCTTGTTTTGGTTGGTCGATTACGAGGCCTAGCTGTAGATATTTTTGTTTAATTTGTTTTTTTTTTGCTATCTTTTTTCTTCATTTTCTTTGTTTTTTTCTCACTATTTCGCCTAATGGACCAAATTCCAAATCATAACCCAATTTAAGAATATGCTCCATGAAACGTATTC